>VZSC01000102.1:122786-151132 GCA_013398225.1 Steatornis caripensis | reverse complement strand
ATAGAATTTCATGGGTTTTTAATCCTTCACACAAAGTGCATTATCACATTAGAGCAGAAAGCTGTATTTTCAAGTAGAACACTGCATACAGAAAACTCTGTAACTCTGTAACTTATTAAAGTTACAATTCTTGATGAATGGGAAAAATATTCTTTTGACATTGACTAGTCTATTCAATTTTTTCTTTGAGAATGATTAGAGGCTACTAAGGAGAACCATCTTTGGTTGAAGAAACTAGATTTTTTATTGAGTTTATCTTAAATTGTTTAATTGTTTTTGCAGTTTAACCTGTGCACAAAATCTACTCTTCCTAAAAAGCCAAAATTCCATCTCTAACAGAATATTTACTTTTAATTAACTCCTTACATTGTTTTCTAACAAATGTAGTGTCTATAAAACTGATAGATCTAGTATTCTAGTGTCTACGTTCCTTTTTCCTTAGACCAAATCATACAAAGATCACTAAAAGCAAGCTTGGAGACATTGATCCCAGTTCAAGACCCAGATTGACATATGTGATGAAATGACATAAACTGCAGGCATCAGAGACATGTGACGATGTAGCCATTCATGGAGTGACTATTAAATTAGCCTAAACCTTTTAATTGTCTTGTAGACAAGAGCTATTTTTACTAAATATTGGAGTACAGAGAGTTGCATCTCCTTAAAGCCCTATTTTCTGAAACCTGTGAAGTTCAAGGGTCTTTGTTGTGGGACTTGGAATCAGCCAGAGTCTTCTAATGGACCTATCTCACATTTTCTTTGAAGTTCATATGTCAGAAGAGACCAAAATGCTTTCAAATTTATTTTATTATAGTGCAAGAAGAAGGAATATTATTTTTGTAATTCAATAAAGTCTAGTCTGCTGCATAGGAAAGTCATCTTTCCCTTTTGTCTTGCTTTTCACTCAGCAGCTCCAGGCAGTTATCAATACTAGAATGACTCCTCTGGTTATACTGGAAAGTATCCTCCTTTCTACCACCATGGCTTGAGTCTGCTTCCTAATACATCTTCTGTTCTTCTCAGAAGTATCCCAGGGTCTTCTCCTGGCTGCAGTCTCACCTACCTGCTCACTAGCAGCATTTCCCCACCGTGCGTAATTATCTGCTCAGAGGAAAGGAGAAACCTGCTAGTAAAATGGTCTGTTCCCGTCCTATCTATGCAAAAGGTGTTAGGGTTTGGTTCATAAAAAGAATTCTAAGTTCAGCTAGAAGAACCGCCATACAGGACAAGATCCAAACTGCTTGGCTGGCTGCTGCCACTGGCTCTGGCTGTTTCCAGAGCCAATTTAATTATTCTGACACTTAATGGAAAGTGACAGCCCCAAGATAAGTTTATTCAGATTTTATAAATTGAGGGATTATATACTCTATGCGATCACTGGGCAGAAGTAAGTGTTTCTGAGGATGAATAGGGTGTAGTCAATAAGACTAACCAATATAAAATCATACGTAGAGAGAGACATTTGCCTTTCTGACCTTCTCTGCAGGTTAGCAACCTGATAAAGGTTGTGCTTATATAGTGATACAATTAAGTTCTTAATCTTAAATTTAATCAAAGCAGACCTGCTAACACATCAGATTTATGTCCCTGTTTGATATGTTAACATACACTAAGCCTGTCTACACATAGTCAGTTATGGAGTCTAAGCTGGGAGCTGGAATCTAATAGCTGAAAGGCATCAAGGAACAGCTTCTTAAATTACTTTCAGTTCTGAAAGTCTTTGTGAGCAATTCAGTTAATTTAAACAAAAAAAATACAGCAAAAAGAAAAAGGAAGAAGAAAGATAGTAAAGCTCACAACTGAAAATCTAACTTTTTTAAAAAAATTAACTGGGAGTTTCACCCCATCAGTTTCAGTGTCTTAGCTGGGAGTTGTAGCTAACCAAGTGAAAACCAGCTTCCTAAACACCACTCAGCTGGAAGTCTTTGAGCTACAGACCTGTTGCAGTCCTTTATCCCTGCAGCAAGAAGGGTATATTTAGTTTCTGATTCTGAGTGCTATCAGTTTACCTGCAGTGCTACGCCTACCTTTCAGAGAAGCTCCAAATCACACCGTGATAAATTTTATTAGGTTGATGGTTCAGATGGTAAACCTCAAAGGGAAGATTTAGAGCCTTACTGAAATGACTACATAAACAAGTCTATAGAGCTGTTTCTTCCTTCTGGGGATCCAGACCTTGGAGTTCTCATGTGAAGGCGTGTAATTAAATAAACAGAATTTTTTGGTGTCAGAAGACAAGAAGAGGATAATGTAATAGGGCCCACCTTTTGTACAACTATGGAATTGAAGTGGTGGATGCAAACCTCCTACTAGCAGAAACTAGGAGATTCAAGGAAGCTAAGCACACCTTCCATCTCTTCTGTTGAAGTTGGATCATGGTGAAGCCAGCAGGAAAGACAAGGGGATTAAAAGAAGAGAAAGCAACAAGGAAGTAGTCATAGCTCAGAAGTTAGTGTGCTACTGTAAGAAAGAATAGTTGCAAATTCTTCTCCTGTTAATTCGTCTTCGCTTTTATTCAGCAGCTGTCTAATATTAAAATGAATATACATTTCAGGGAGAAGTGCTTTCTATATCTAATCTATTCCAAATTGAAATATATTATACATATATATAATTCTATTTTTATACATATTAAAAAATGTGTAATAATTTAGGCTGGTTAGAATGCAACGATGATTTGAGGAATGATGTACCACTCTTGATCTTGCTGACTGAGTATTGATCAGTAACCAATTCACATCATGCAGCTGTTCACTTTTAGGCCCCACAAAGTAAATTTAGCACTGTGAACCTTTAGGCCTTGAATCACTGGCTTCAGCTAGCTTACTTCAAATGTACGTGCCTAAGTGGCCTTGATGGTAATAAAATTGCAAAGGGATATAAAGACAGGGACAATAGGTCAGAGTGACCGAGAGTTTTCTCCCAGGTTGCTAGGAAAGAGTACATGAGCAAGGAAACTACTTACCTGGTTTGCTCTCCCAAATTACATGAATGAATCGCTTTGGGAATTCTCAAACTTAAAGTATGAAGTCAGGCATGACATTTTTAAAAGTCCCAGTAGGACTTGTCTTCCATGAACTTGTCAAGTTCCTTTTTGAATTCATTTAGACATCTGGCCTTCAGAACATCCTGTGGCATTGCATTCCCTAGTTTAATTACATATTGTTTGAAAATAACTTATTTTGATAAATTGTATGTCTTTTGCCAAAAGGAAATCCATTCTAAAACAGGAAATTTCATAGGAAGGTGTAATATCTTTCATTAGATCAATAACCTAGCTGGAAAAATAAGACTTCTGTGTGTCTGAAGCCCAGTCTTTTTGTTTGTTTACTTCTTGCCAAATGTATTGTCTGGTTTAATTACCTTTTCCATAAGCCTTACCCTGCATTTTCACTTAGACCTTTGATTACATTTAAAAACAATGCAACTGTGAGTCCAAGCAAGAGATACTTGAAAATACTTTATTTCTGATGTTAATGTCCTGGGATTTCAACAGATGACTAGCATTTGGTCTCCTGTTCCCTGCAGACTACCAACTCTAAATTGGCTTCATCATCTGTCATTAGTTATATGAAGTTAAATAAAATATGTGTTTCAAATAGCACTTTTTTATTAATAAGATGCATTTAATTTCATTCTTCATAATTTTATAAATCAAGTTCTATTTTTTGTCTTGATTCTGGGCCTCCATTGCCTCTTTGAAAACAATTCCCATTGCAACATTATCAGCAAAAGCCACATGGTGTTTTGTAACCATTCTAATGCCACAGCTATTCGTTCACTTATAAGTAGGCTGGATTTAGCCCTGATCTTTGAGAAGGTATGAGAAGCGTAATCAAATACATTTTGTAAACATCAGATGTTTAATCCAGTTCTGCATATTCTGGCCAGAAGATTTTGCTAATAAGGAAACTTTGCTTAGTGACTACAATTGGAAAGCACAGATCAGAAAACCAACAGCAGCACAGTTCAGCCACACAGTCCATTATCTGCTAAAGAAAGCCAGTTTTAATGAGATTTCCTTGACACTGGTGTTCTTCTATCACAGCTAGGACTGCTAATGTACCAATCAGACTGAAGCGACATTACTGCCAGCATTCTTCCTTAAAGAACGCATTTTTTTGTTATGCCCTGTTAAGTATTTAACAGGTTTGCCATGTACACAAATCCTTACAACACAGTTTAGTTTTTCATATGAAATAAATCAGCCTTCAGATATCAAACATGGTTCATTTCAATGAACATGCATTTTTTCTTTCAAATGTCAATATTAATGGGGATAGAGGTGAATGGGTGATTCTCATAGTTTTCCTCTGTTGCCCTTTAGGAAAAAACTCTTAACTATGAAGTAACACAACATAACGCTTCACTTTCTCCCAGTTATAATCCTCTCAGCCCAGGCAATTAGGGTGGCTAGCACAGATGAATGTAGCACATACAATGTAGCTTATATAAACCCAATTTTATTTGTTGTGTGGGCAATTAGGAGTTGTGGCATGTTTAATTTATTTAGTTATCTACAGAATTTTAGCTTTTCTATTATTACTTGCTAGTTCTGAAATTGAACACAGAGAATATTGTGTTGGGCATGTAACAATGAGAACTCATGCAGAACTGTCTTGAGGAAAAGAAATATTTTAATTTTGTGTAATAATGTAACTCTAGATGTGGCATAAATTCTATACTGAAGTCTATTTTAACAGAGTTTATGAAATATTTCCACTTAATTAGGTGAGTTCAATTTAATCTCAAGAACATTATAGACACAGCATGCTCTGATGGTTAAAGAATTACAGTAGTGTGGGGTGATACCAAATCCTGTTCTGCTATCCTTTCATGCTAGGATCTCTGGCAAATACTGAGACTCTTTAAAAAGTTATGTAGAGTTCAGGTGCCTAATTTACATTAAAGGAATAGCAAACAAAATGTAGTCTTAGGAATAGTAACAAGCTTTCTTCTTCCCATGTAGGTGCATAGAATATAAAGGCAAATCCTAAACCAAAATAAAGCAACGCCCCGAAACAACAGTGTGGACTAGTTCTCTTCCTCTGCTTCTCTTCCAGTAACTCTTAATCTCTTTACTGCATGGTTTATCTACCTTACTGAAAGAAGTGAAAATGCCTCTGTCTGGTACAGCACAGTGGTAAATTTTTTTTCATAGAAGCAAGAAAATTTAATTTTGGACACTAGGAGTGGATAAGGACATTAAAGTCATGGCTCCATTTTACCAGGAAGGCTCTTACTTTATATTATTTCTAGAATGATGAGTTGTGTAACAGTGATCACAAGCGTAAAAGCTCAAGAAGGTCACAAAGGCCTTGAAAATACACATATAAGACAATACCTAAGACCACAAAGTTATAAACACAGATCACATGTGGTCGTAAAAGAATGAAACTTTAAGAGCCGGGTAGACCTTGCTTTAGAGTGTAACAAGGAGAAAAAACCCCATGTATCTAACATGTGTAATGAATCTCTTATATGGTGAAACATGATAATATACATGCATTGAAATTTGCCACAGCTTCTACCAACACGGGGAAAAAGGGCAGAGGAATTGCTGAAGTATTGTTTCTCTCAGTTGAGGACACTATGTCTGATCTGGGTCACTGCTTCCCTGTGGCAGGTCCTCTGTCCCTTTCAGGAGAAAGTACTGTTCTTTAAATTGCTGTTTGTTATGTTTTGCCGAAACAGAAGAGATGAGCAAGGGTCCGTGCTAAAACACGTGCTTTTGCCTACTTTTATTTAATAGTAGCTTGTGCCTAAATTCTGTGCCTCTGAAGTGAATAGGATGTACATCCCTTACGGTTTTCCTCCTCTGACTAGGCCGACAAATAGTGTTTAGTATTTTGAGACACTTCTTAGACAGTCTGTATTTCCTGAAATCCTCAGCTCCCAAATGAAGTGTCTGACTATAAAAATTTCTGTCCTGGAATTAGATTTGAAGAAAGCATTCTGAATAATGCCAATATTAAAGATGTTCCCTCTTAGGTGGTTGCATTCCTAACTTTGACTAGCAGACAGATTTCCTCCCTTAGAAGATTCATTTATTTTCCACTTTCTTCTGAGAAGAGGTATCAAAGCCCGTTCTTTAAGTGTTTGGTATTTCAAACCACTTGTGTTGGGTCTGTGTGGCGGGGCTTTGGTAGCAGGGGAAGGGGCTACATGGGCCAGTGGCCCCTGTCAGAAGCTGCTCGAAGCTCCTCCAGCTCCAAGTCGGCCCCTCCTTGGGCTGAGGCCGGGCCATTTACAGACAATAGATGGGCTCTGCGATAACTTATTTAAGAAGGGGAGAAGACAAAGAAATGGCCATTGAGACCTGCAGCAGAGGAAGGAGGGGGATGTGAGGAAAACACCTACGCAGATACATGGAGTCAGTGAGGAGGGGGGAGGAGGCGGCCGGAGCAGAGATTGCCCTGCAGACCACAGGGAGAGGGCAGGGTGTGCCCCTGCAGCTCACGGAGGATTGTGGTGGAGCAGCCTGTGAAAGACCATGGTGGAGCACAGATGGACCTGCAGCCTGTGGAGGATCCCACGCCAGGGGAGGTGCCTGCTATGGAAGAAGGCCATGACTCTGTGGGCAGCCCGTGCTGGGTCAGTGTGTTCCTGAGGGACTGCACTTTGCGGGAAAGACTCACCTTGGAGGAGTTCGTGTCTGATGTGGGAGAAAGAGCCCGCACTGGAGCAGGGGAAGCATGTGAGGAGCCCTCCCCACCTGAGGAGGAAGGAGCGGCAGAGACAATCGCTGGTGAACTGACTGCACTCCCCATCCCCTGTCCCCCTGCGCCACTGAGGGTGGGGGGAGGGAGAGACATCGGGAGTGGGGGGACTCGAGCCCAGGAAGGATGGAAGGATGGTGGGAAGGTGTTTGTAAGATCTGGCTTTCATATCTCCTTATTCTACTCTGTTTTTGAGCAATGGCCGATTAAATTGAATATTTCTTCCCCAAGTCGAGTCTGTTTGTGCCCATGACCATAACTGGTGACTGAACCCTCCCTGTCCTGGTCTCAACCCACCAGGTTTCGTTACATTTTCTCCTCATCCTGGTGCAGGGCGTAGTGAATAAGTGGCCATGTGGTTCTTTGTTGCCGGCTGGGCCTAAACCATGACAACCCTCTTAAAAAGAGGAAGGGTGGGTGGCAATGCCCTCCCGCTACTTTTTCTAGTAACCAGTGCTTAGGAAATTTACTTACAAAGATTTAATTCTTTGCTTCAGTGAGTCTTACTTTATGCATAGCAGAGCAAATTGCGCAAGTGGGAATGAGAAATGCCTGCTCCAGAAATACTTGTCTCCTGTTTTTTATTGTGTTCACTTGGGACATGGTCTTACATCCCATCTGGTAGAGGAACAACTTATGCTCAGGTTACCATTTCGGTAAAATGTCCCAAACTTATACAAGGAAGAAGAGTATTTGGGAATGACCTGACTGTAGCCCTTTTTTTTTTTTTGGGTGGTGGTGGTGGAGGAGAGGTCATATCTCTGAGCATGACTGTCAGTTTAGATTTGGGACATGAGTTTGTGAATAATACTAAAATGTAACTATGAAGTCAAGCATCCAGGTTTGTCAGGACATAGCTGCTGATGAAAATGCCTAGGAGCAGGCACTTAGGGCGTTACATCAATAAATATCAGTAGGTTTATCAGCTAAATAAAAGGGGATCAGTCCTTCAACCTAAGAACAAATAGCTTTTATTAACTTGCATGCAGTCTACTAGGAGCTAGATCTCTCTGTAACAGACAAATTTGTTTGTAACAGGCCAAACCTGTTTGTAACAGACCAAACCAGACACAAGGTAAAATCAAAGAATTAAGTATTTTGTGTGATCAGGGCCCTGTGTGGAAGTTTATTTCCTGTGTCCCTTTTTTTCATAATGTAACTGTAGACTTACAGGCTGACTTTAGGGAGTTGTAACTGCGGAGCAGATGTGTTTGATTTAGCTATCTATCTGCACTACTTCTATGATTTTTTATCTTACACAATCTCAAATACCCAGATACTAGTGTGATGGTAATTGAGATCAGCTGTGGCAAAAAAGAAACGACAATGATTCTGTGGTTAAGACAGCTGACACTAACACTGTGGGCAGGATGCCTCTCACTTTATGGGCAGATATCTCTTCACAGGTGTTTATAATGGGCCATTCTTCATTTTCTTGGAGGCAATCTTGTTTTCCAAAGTGCTTGTTGACTCTGAAGTCAATGGGAGATGTTCTTCGAACATTTAGGATGGGATTTTGTGATTCTGTGATTCACATCCACTAACTTAAGATGTCTAATTTCAAGCCATTTTGGGTGTCTAACCTAAAGTAGATTTAATCTACTCCATTAAATCCTAAGTGCTTTGGCAATCAGGTTCATGGTATCTCCATTTGGGCAGCCAAAAATAAACATATCCCCTGGCCTCAATCTTCTCATGTTAGAGCTGCTCATTTGTAAAATGAAGACAGTAACACCCCTCCATTTCACCAGGGAAAGTTGAAAACTACTTCTGCTATCTCTCAACTTTTAAGTACCTTCCTGTGTAACCTTAACATTCTTTCAACATGGTGTCATGTGTAATAACAGGGATAAAATTCAGCTTTTGCTACCATAACAAGGACCTTGGAGTCAAACTTCTGCTGCTTGATCTCTGTCTCCTAGAGATTTGTTTGTAATTTCAGGCTGCCTACGGTTCATCTCATAAGCTCAAAGTAAAGAAAAAACAGAAAAGAAAGAAATATAAAATTGCAGAAACTTATCACAGGCGTGAATCTTTGCTCCATGTATGTATCTCCCCAGAGAACGCTTCCTGGATTTTTGAACCTGTGTTGAGCTGCTTTAAGCTTCTGCTCATTATGACATTAAAAACCATTTTTTTTTCAGAGCTTAGAGGTAAAGCTTCGTTTGTTCTTGTACTAGTTTTGTCTGGGATAGACTTAATTTTCTTCCTGGCAGCTAGTATGGGGCTATGTTTTGGATTTGTGCTGAAAACAGTGCTGATTGATTGATAATGCAGAGATGTTGCTGAGCAGTGCTTACACAGAGACAAGGCCTTTTCAACTTCTCACACCACCCCACCAGTGAGTTGACTGGAGTGCACAAGAATTTGGGAGGGGACACAGCTGGGACAGCTGACCCCAACTGACCACAGGGATATTCTATACCATATGACGTCACGCTCAGTCTATAAAATTGGGGGCAGAAGAAGGAAGGGGGGGACATTCATGATGGCATTCGTGATGGCATTTGTCTTCCCAAGTAACCGTTAACGCATAATGGAGCCCTGCTTTCCTGGAGACGGCTGAACACCTGCCTGCCAATGGGAAGTAGTGAAGGAATTCCTGATTTTGCTTTGCTTGCATGCTCAGCTTTTGCTTTACCTATTAAAGTGTCTTCGTCTCAACCCATGAATTTTCTCACTTTTACCCTTCCAATTCTCTCCCCCATGCCACTGGGGGAGGAGTGAGCGAGTCGCTGGGTGGGGCTTAGTTACCAGCTGGGGTTAAACCACGACAGTCCTTTTTGTTTCACACATTTGTTTCTACATTTTGGCTTAAAGTTTTTTAATTATCTGGAAGAATAACCTTGCTTTGACATAATTTGTCTTCCACGTCGTTTTCATCTATTCATGTGTATGCCTGAATCTCCTCTTTTTGTGGCAATGTATACTGAAATGCACTACTGACATTGTTAGGGGAAAACCGTTATTTGAGGTTGTATCTTTTTCATATTTCGAGAGCTTGGGGAATATTAAGAGGCTACATATTCAGTGTAGCAGCAATAATGGCCCTGCTGAATATGATAATATTTTGTGATTGTTACATGTTAGACAGGTACTTGAACACACGCGACCTATTCATACCAAAAAGCCCCCATATCTACTATAATGCTACTGCTTTTCAGACTCCCCCTGCTGAGTTTCTAATGCAAACTATCACAGTGTGTGGTCCCCACTACTGTAAACATGAATTCCTTTTTCATTGTGACTTTATATCTTCTACACTGATTATAATGATTCTCTGTCAGCTCAAAGCTGTCAACATGCCTCTGAAAGGACTGCTAGTGGCAGCAAGGAAGGAAAAAAAAAAGGAAAAAGAAAAGGTCTTGGATAGCTAAACAAAATAAAGGGTGACCAGAATCAGGAAAAGTTAAAACATCTTTTATTACTTAGTTTCATGTAAATGAGTTTATATGTATACATGCTGCTTCCTTTCCCTTTCTCTTCTGTTTAAAATTAATCTGAATAATTTAACAAAGGGAGCCATCTTTTCCCCTCCATTTCATATATTTTAGAGACATAAAGATGCAAGCATCACACAGTCCATCTATTTCATCAGTTTCTGTCCTTGCCAATGTCAGTTTGCATTCATTATATTCACCCAGCCTAGTGCAATGTCAGAGGTGAAGCAGGTCTGCATCCTTCTTTTAGAAAACTTATATATATAGTTAGTATCACTTAATTGTATGTATCATTTAACAATGGCAAAGTACTGGTGAGAATGCCACGTTCTTTTTGCACAGAAGAAGACACTTTATTATAAGAAAGAACATAATAATGTAGCTAAAGTTACTGTGTATCTCCTTCATCAGCCACAGCAGGAAGCAATATTGCACGTGGTAGCTTAAATCTTCAGTGGTTTGACAGCTTCCAACTGAGTAAAAAAATCCATGTTTAGATGGATTTAGAGGACTTAAGCACAGCCTTCGACTTCAAGAACTTGGAGTTGTGGCACAAGCATGTGAACTCATGTGTCTTTCACACAAAATCCATTGTATTGTTGAGTTGTGTTATAACCATGTTTCACAAGAAAGCAGGAACCATGTTGGTTTTTTTATGAGACAGAGGCAGTGTTGTCATTATTTAAAACACAAGGAATTCCAGGGAATTCAAGCATGGACAATCTTTTCTCAAAAATATTAATTTATCTACCAAAGTTAAGCAGAAAATGTAAGCAATAATAGTGTTTGTACTACAAACCTGTGCCATCCAGCTATGAAAGGTTGTTAATCTACTGGCCACTCCAGGACCAAGCTTGGCCATTTGCTAACATATCCCATGCTTCAGAACAAGACGCACAGGAGGCAAAGAAACAGTTATGTTGTTCTAGCAACAGTTAATGTCTGCTTTCATTAACTACAGCAGGGACGGGAAGCAGACAGCTTATCCACTATTAACCGAAATAAGCAAGTGATCAATATGACTGTTAATTGCACAAATAGCAACCAATACCCTGGATGCTCTCCCGTAAGATATCAGCTGAAAAGAGTTTTTGTACTGCTGTTTTCTTCACACCAATCATACAGGCAAAGCAAGCACAGGGCTGATGTTCAATAGACTAAATTTAAAGCTGCTCAGTGATAATCAGGGCCTTCAGATACAATACTAATAGTAATGCCAAGCACTGTTTTTCAGATTTTCAGATTTATGTGAAATGATTGAAATGTTATTTGCTATCATTTTTGTACAAGGTTCATCCAGTTGTTTATGCAGTATGTTGATACTGATTCTACATGGTAAAGTGCTTATAGCAGCGGCCCAGTGGCTAGTACATCTAACATCTCCAGTGCCAGCAGCAAGTGAGTTATGCCAAGTGTTAGTGGCAGCATGCCAAGCCATCCAGCGCACAGTTCATCTTTGCTATCCTAGCTTGCTTTGTGTTGTTTTTTTTTTTTATTTTAATCACTTACGCTTCTCCTGAATATTTTTTCCCTTTACCTAATACAGCATGCAAGAAAAACAGAGGTAGGTGAAAGTCTTTTAGAAGGCTCTTTCTCAATGAGGAAAAAATACATCTAGTAAAGATACCACTCTAGAGTCATTAGATGCTGCTATATGTGATCGGTGGTGTGTCATTTAGCAAAGTGTTGCTCAGTGGGTGCAGCAGCTGGTATATATGATTTTCTATACCACCTGCAAAAGTATCCCATACCATGTAATCAACCACCTGGATAAAAAAGAAGGGTAGCAAAACACTGTTTATTATGTAGCAGCACCCATATTTTCCCTAAACTTGTGAGTACATAAACAGACTTTGATAGTACAAACATGTGTACAGGATAAGGTTTGTTAAAGCTTTTCTGTTCAATAAAGCATATATTGCCTGCTGTTCAGATAGTATTGAACAGATTTGCTTTATTTCTAGTGAAGGTGTTTGGGCAATTTGCTGGTACAAATGAAGTAAAATTATGTACTTAAAATGTTCATTTAAAAAAAAAAAAAGGCATTCAACCAGCCACTGCCATTTTCCTGTAACAGATTGGAAACTACAAAACATACAAACGGAACCTCAGTGATAAATTGGTATCATTAGTACTGTCAGGATTACTCATTTGCTAAGAAAGATCCTGTCCAGTGGCAAAATTTCAAACAACTGTTTTAACAACTTCTGATTAACAAGCTGCCCTCTAACATTCACAGGAGACATCTCGGATTATCATTGCTCAGCCAGCTCCCTCCCCGCAGTCTCTACAGCTATTACATTTCTTGTGGCCACCGAGATTCATTTCCATGACACTATAGCAGTTTAGTCCTGCTGAAAATCTGGCACTCAGTCTTCAGTGTCAAATCCAACGCACCTAAGGAATAGTACTCTTCATGTGGACATCCACCTCTTCAGTCCAAGATATAAGGTTTTAACAGATGCAGGGAAAGATTTAGAAATTGGAGCTATCCCTTTTGCCCTGATTAATTTCATTTCTATTTTGGCAAAAGTGGTGCTACCTAATCCTTGAAGAAGTAGAGGAAATCTGAAATTTCATATGTCACAGAAATTGACATAGGTAAATGTTACAGTCTAAAAAATGGGCAGACTAATCAGCTAGAGCACAGAGGAATATCCTAAACAACCACAGATTACTATGGATTCTGTAATATTATGGCCTTGTGGTTAGGTTCTTAAACTGATCTGTAACTTATTTCTACAAACAGAGCCTGGATTAGACCTGCACTAACCAGGTCTACAAAAAATCAGAACAGAAAAATTCAAAGTTTCATATGAGAAACTAAAATATTTTGTCAAGTAATGTCTTTCAGTTCAAGCATTGTTTTGACTTGTTTATGTATCTGAATTAGGCAGAAGCAATCTTCCTGAAGGCTTTAAAAGACACCTAGTCTGTCTGCATGAGGACTTTATGCATCTAGGAACCTCAATTTTAGTCATATGTTACAGTCCAGGTAAGGCTAAGGGGACCACAGTGTAAGTATTTGGGTGATGTCAGTTATCTGCCAAAAACATTTGCAAATGTCTTGTTGCTTTTGTTTACCTTTTTATGCCCAAGTTCTCAGCATCCTTCAAAACTGATGTTTTGGAGGCAGTGTCATTTACTGAGCTAATAAAATAGTTAAGTACCGTAGTAAGTAGACCAATTTTATTTCAGTTTTACTGCTGTGATAGTTGCATTTGGCTTTCATTTGCAAAATTTTTTATTCTGTTGTAGAAATAGATGTAGTTAAATAGAAGAACTAAATAACAAAGTGTAGAAAGATATGGAATCTTTCACCTTCAGATCATTAATTTGTATCATCTGACCAAGTAGTAAGTAACTCAGATTTTTTATCATCTATTGGTTGGTTGTAGTCCTGCATAAGATGACCTGACAATCTCAGTCATGGTTCTGGTGCATCAGTAAAGTCATCATATGTGACACCAACTGACAGTTTTTTCTGCAAAGGCAAAAGTTCTGTGAAAAAAGAGGAAAAACATTTTAATCTGCCAAGATTAGTTTGGTCGGAAGGAAAAAAAGAAACTCCATAAAGCCAGGAATATAAAAATTACAAACTGAAATGTGGATAAAGTTTTTGATAGACATAAACAACATTTTCATGACTATTTTAGCAGTATTCCATTAGACCAATATACTTGTACAGGCCACAAACCTTCAAGAACCTAGCACGTGGGATAACACTAAACATAGGATGTCATAGAGAGGAAAAGCATAAAAATACCTACTGTCTGTCATCCCACCCTTAGGAATAATAGCCCGTTCTTTTACAGCAGTAATGATTTTGTGTGCCTGGTTTGAGAGACCTTAAAAGGTGTGCTTTTCTGAAAGCTCTTGTGTAGCAGTCAGCGTAGAATGAAGCCCTATATAAGTCTTTAAAATCATATAGTCACACATTTAGGAACTTAGAACAAGATCTGCCACAGTAGATCAACAAATAGGAAAAAAAAACCCAACAGAAAAAAAACCCCAAACCCCAAAAAAACCCTGATCAGTAAACCTGGTTTGTTATTAGCCTTACGTACACTTATTGCGTAGCTGCAAAAAGAGGTAGGTTTATCAGGGTTGTCAGCTCAATATCTCACTCCAGTGAAAAAATGTCTCTTTAGGAATTTAAAAAAAAAAAAAAACAACAAAATGAATAGTGCTAAAACACTAATTAAGTCTCTTTTCCAATTATGTTAATGAAACTACAAAGAAAATGCAAATCTAGAAGTCTCCAGAAATTCTAACTGTTGTGGTGTAGTACCATAGCTGGTAGTCCCACAGCAATACTTCCATAGCCCCACAGGAGAATACCACATTAGTGGTTCACAAATGTGCATTAAATTAATCTGTTTGATCAGTATCTTCTTTTTTTTTTTTGGTGAACGGAGATTTATTTTAAACTCTGTTCCATGGAATTCAAAAATTGCAAAGTAACGCTGCCATTTGAGTAACAGAAGTAAAGTGAGTAAAAATCTGTTGCTATTTGTAACATTAATATCATTCTTCAAGCCTCTTGCCATCAGCCAGCAAGATTCTCTTCATTTTAAGTAAGATATAAGTACACTTATAAGTAGTGCTATTTCAGCCCACTAGAAGTCTAAGAGGTCCCACTACAGCAGTATAACAGTCACAAGACTAGTGATGCAGCACTTTAGGAGCGCTTTGCCTGCCTAATCATATTATAAACATATTCATAGTAGTCCCATGGAAGTCCAAGACTGCTTTTGTAGTAGGGTACTTATGCAGTACAAATGAAGCTCACTTTGTCACTAAGGAGAGGTTTTTAACATTTTCTTTGGCACATGGGACTCCTGTTACTACAAGTTTTCCATTATGTTTTTCCATACACAAACACCAACAACATACTTTGTCAGATTGACCTTTGTTTGATATTAATTGAACAACAAAACAAACAAGAACAAAGGCAAGCATCCATGAGAAGGTATGCAAGTGTGTACGTCTTTGCGCTGTACTAAACACAAGCAGAAATAAAAAAGTAGCAATCTCTGAGTAGAAAGGGAAGATTCTTTTCATGTAAAAGCAAAGGGAGAAAAATGTGTAATTTCTTATGCACGTTATAAATGCCTCAGTGGAAATCCGGTTACATTAATTTCAATGTTTGTCTGTAGTATGTTAAACTTGACTTATCTTTATTCATTTACAGGTCCAAGAACTCGGTTTCTCTCATGAAATAAGTTTGTTTGGAATAGAAAGGATTGATGATGAATATATCAGGGCTAAGACTCTTTTTCTCCTTGTGCACTTCATCCTTTTACCCTTTTAAGTAATATGAAACTTGAGTTTAAACAGTCTTGGGTGCGAGAGATGCAGGAAGGACTCACTGGCATACTCAAAAGTGTATCAGGATATTAAATGCTGAAATTCTGTTGATACAGGTCTCCTTGAAACATCCAGCCTCCCAAGTACTTTTAGAAAAAGCTATTAATTACTTCTTTAGGTACTTGACATGATGAAAAGGGGGCTCTTAGTTTTTCAAGTGAGCTCTCTAAAACTCTAATTCCTGTTAAATCTGCAGTGTGATTGAAGCTTCCTTGCTACCTTTTGCAGAAGTAGTGGTTATCCCTTGGATAATTCTCATGACTCCTTTGCAAACTATATGTTACACATTGTCCATTGATTATTACCCTGAGTGTTGGTACTGGTTGCATCTACATTTCAGAACTTGGCCTATAAGCCATCAAATGTTTGGGTTCTTTTAGATTTTAAAAATATATTTCATATATGTAATATAAATTTCTAAGTATACATTATATATGGTATGCGAGTATTGCCAAGAATAACAGAATAGCAGAGCATAAACTAGAATGAAAGAAGTAACTAATATAAAAACTAATACTAGCATAAGGTATTTCTAAGGGTTATGAATTTCAAAGGTTTCGTATAAACACTTAAAAACCAAGATTCTTTAAAGTTTCTCAAGTAAGGAATATTCTGGTCCTTCTTTTCTATCTTTTGGTTTGCTTCTTTTTTGAGAGCCTTTAGAGTAAGTGTTTGAATTCTGTAAAAGCTGGTATTCTTCATATCACGGTGCTAAGGATAATAGAGACACATTTCAATGTTATCCACTGATTTTGCTTTTAATTTCCCATTCAAGCAACTAAATCTGGGCCATTGGTTTTAACATGTACTCCAGCATGAAAATGACCGTAGTTTTCAAATTCAGTAGTCAAAGTGGGAAAATGGACATCTCTTCACATGCGAGTAATTGTAGATTCTTCACAGTACCTCCTACACTGGAGGTAAAAAAGTCAAGGCTATTTTTTTAAAATGAGCGTGTAATCAATTCTTTTATGGTGTATACCTACTACAGTATTTTTTTTTCTAGGAGCATGATGATTTCTTCTTATGTGCTAGAAATCTGAAGCTGGAATAGGAAGGTAGGAGTTAGAATGATTCAGTTTTATGAGTGCTTTTTCAATGGCTTCTCTTATATGTATATATCACAGAAAAATGTTTTTGGAATACTTATTGGTTGTTGTCACATAATGATTCTTCTGAATATGCAGTAATGTGAACTTACCCTAGTGTGCATCCTTTCAATACTTGAAAGGATACTTGTAGGAGTGTCAAATTGCGACTGGGTAAAGGTTGAAAGAATCATAGAAGTTAGAAAAGGAAACGGCATATCGTTCGCTCCCCCCTTCCCTCACAGACTTTATGTAGACAGTCCAGCTGGATTTCCTCTCTCCTCCACATAGACTCTCTATCAACATTTTTCCTGTTCCAAAAAAAGGATCACTGAAGTCTCTTATTTTTCCAATATTGCCTTTAAATGCCACTGAATTAAAGGTCAAAAATATAACTGATGTAATGCATCAGAATTAATGCCCAAGATCATGGTTCAGAAAGCAGATGGTTAGAGAAATAGTGTGGGAAAGAAACTATCTATTCAGTGATTTTTCCTTAATATACCACCAGAGCTTTTGGAAGTCACCAGTTAGGGGCTCCCTGAATTGAAGATAGGAGCGATGCAGAATCATGAATGGTCTAATCCCTATGATTTCGTCCAGTTTCCTTCTGAACTAGGTCTTTGTTTTGCTTCCTGTTTATCCAATGGTTCACACTTGGCCACACACTTGTTAACTCACTCATTAATTATGCTATAGAATCATAGAACCATACCAATACCTCAAGTTGGAAGGGAGCCATAAGGATCATCGAGTCGAGCTCCCTGCTCTTCTGCTTCTGTCTCAGAAGCAGAAGTGTAACTGGTTAGAAAGTTGGTTTTATCCCATAACTTTATGAGTTATGACCAAGACATGCCTGGAAAGCATGAGAAGTATTTGAAGGAGCAAGTTCTATTCATACAGCATTGAAGGACTATTTCAGCTGCTGGGAGACAAGCCCTGTGCGGTTTTTGACATATTGTCTATGGTGTTAACTGAAGTGCTCTCAGAACCTCATTCAGGTTTGCTTTGGAAGGAACTAGTTTGTTCATTACAAAAGGGAGAGCCTGATACTAATGTGTACTCAATGTGGAAGATAAGGAGTTCTGTATACTGTAATGAAAAGGGGATCTAAATTATTTGGCTGTATAGATGCATCCCAGTCTCTGCATCACTATATCCTTCTCAAAGTAGGATAATGAATTGTGCATTAGTCCATGTACCATGAATTTATACAGTACCATAATGACACTTTATATTTTTATCTGTATTCTTTTTTTTCCTCATAGTTACTAAAATTCTGCTTGCCTCACCATCATGCTAATGGAGCAACAGGTATCTGTTCACAGAGGTTGCCAAAATCTCTTTCTTGAGCGTAGTAATACCTAATCTGAGTCCATCAGTTTGTTTGCACAGTCAGGATTCCATTGTGCTTACCAATGTGATATATCACATACTATTTTATTGCCCATTCACCTTTTTACTTGTGTTTTAGTGGATAGAGTTGTGGAAAATATAGGGGTTTTTTGTAAATTTGTCACCTCACTATTCACATACTTCTCCTTTTGTGACCTTTGTGAAAATCAACCCTATATTCTACCTTTAAATCATGTCATAATGCACGAAATGATTACTCCCCTTATCCAAAGACAGTTTAGTTTCTTCAAGAGTCTTTGGTGAGCAGCCTTTTCAAAAAGTTTGGGAAATTCAAGTGCATTATATTAAACAGTAGTCGGACACATGATAATTCACTGGCTCTTGTAGTTCAAAAGTCTTAGGTTATGTGATAAAGACTGTCTGCTCCACAGAGGAGCTCTGAGAAACAATGGCAGGAGTGGAAGCCCAAATAATACCTTGCTGGGCTGATCCCAGGCCCATTACAGCGGTCATCAGACCATCACAGGCCCATCTCTATAAATCCAGAAGAGGACGGGGTAGACAGGACCCAAGTTACATACCTCCAAGGAGCGAACATCTTGTCTGGGCTCCTCTCAGGGCTGTCCCAGCAGAGTAATCAGTCCTATGGTCCAGGCATAAAACCCATCAAGATGAGTCATCTGGAACAGCTCTCTAGATCACCTTTCAGACCAATTGCTGCCTAGGGGTGGGACACATTATGGGATGCAGGGGAGGAGCAGTTTGGGTTTATACTGGATTTATGGCAGGATGCTTAAGGGAGAAAAAAAAAGGTAGGAAAAAGAAGGAGTTTGGTGAAGAGATTTGGGAAGCATCAAGCGTGGGAAAACAGAGCACTAAGGGGATAGAAAGGGCCAGTTGTGTGTAAATAGTTTGTTAGTCACTACACTTGTCCGACTGTGCTCTGCAACTGACAAGCACAATGTGTCTTATCATCTTATTAAATTCCTTTCTAACTCTTTCCTGGATTAGAGGGGCTCTCTGTTCTGTTTGCATGTGTGTGTATGGGGGTGTGAAAGCAGCAACTGGAGTCAGACCACAGGTTGGACGGCTTGTGTGTCCATCGTGCTAGCAACTGTATATATGCATATATGTAATGTATACATGTGCTGTGTGTGGATATGCCTGCTGGGAACAGATCATCAGCCTTGTCGTATCTGGGAGCACGGAACAGCAGCAGCCTTGCTTCTCTTGTGTTTTTGCATCCAACTTGATGTATTTTTCTATAGCGAAAAATAGTGAAATACTTTTTTGCAGCTTACTAGTGAATGAAAGTAAAAGTAAAAAGAAACAAAAACTTTGTAAATGCTAGATTTTGTCCTGAATTGCCACTGCTTTTTCCAACAGCAGTCGTTTAGTCCTCTGCAAAATAAATAAAATAGTTCCACATGGAGCTAATAGCATTGCTATCTTCTTTTCATAATCACAGACGACTACACCACAAAGAGATTTTTAAGAGCATTCACTAAATGTGTGAGTCTAATGAGACTTGTTTAGCTAAATAGGGTGAATTTCTGTACATATTAATTGGACTATAGCTGAATGAATCCTTTCAGTGTGGTGCAGTTTCTGTAGCAATATTAGGACACAGCACTAATTCAAAGAACTAATATTCTGCTGGAACACTCTGATTCAGAGTTCTTTACTTGACACATAGGACGACGCTCAGCGCCCATTGTGCTCTGCACACCAGATACAGTAACTGTCGGGTCACTGAGTGTAAGCTCTTTCCTTCACTGTCTGGGAGGCTGCCTATGATAAATTTTAAATTCACAAACCATTTCTATAATATAGTAAGGGACTAGCTCCAGTGCCCTGACTATCCATTATCTTTCTCATTAAAATAATTACCGCATCCAGTGTTGAACGTGAACTATTGTATGTTAGGATTGTGCATTTGTCTACAAAGTCACTGTGCTCTTGGAAGCTATTGTAGCTCATTTCTATAGGAAATCTGTTTATTATCTTGACTGTGAAGGGGAGTGGGGAAGAAGGGAATTCCACCCTTCCCATATTCTGCATTTATTAAACATCATCTAAAAGAAAGCATTTTAAACACATAAAAGCTTTTACATGCACTCTGCATCCAAGGGAACACATTTATTTTTTTCTGCTACTTTAGCAGTATGTATGCGGTGATGGTATTTTAAAAAATAGGTCAGGATCATTTTTGGCCTTAACAAAGGCAGAACTATTTCACAATGTACTGGGAAAAGTATTTTCCTTGTATTTTATTGCATTTCTTAACTACAAGCAGGAGTCCATGTATTTAGAAATCTTCAAACTGCATTACTTCCTATAAATGTTAAAAGTGACTGGAGATAGTTCAGATTGCTCTACTATCTACCTGTTTATCAGGTGGATTTTCTTATGCACTGGGCTACATTGGTTAAATTAAAAGACCTTGGCAATCACTTGTGGTCCCAAATTGATTATCTGTTTTCTGAAGTATTTTTTTTTTATTTTTTAGATATGAATGAAAATTTTCAGTCTAAACATATGTGCATATCCTCCAGTTACAGATAAGTCAATTCTTTTGTACATAATAACAAAGTCTCCAACTCCTCTTTCCTACAAATCCTAAAAATTTCAACTTGGGCTATTTTGTTTATCAGCTACTCATATGTGTCTGTAATGGTTTCAGTCACCCACAGATGCTGTTTAATTTTGTCTTACAACTATGTGTTTCATTCACTTGCTGCCTTTTGCTAGGACTGTAGCTCTCTGAGACTAAGCTTACCTTCTTCTTCTGCACGTAACATGATGAAGCTATTGTCACTGGTTGGTGCTTCAGGGCCCTACAACAGCATGGAGTATATGAAGATCTGGTAACATTTTCAGAGACAGGCAAGATGAAAAAGAACTTTCCAAGCTATTTTAGAATGAAGGTATTTTATCTAAAGTATTACTTCTGAATAGAGGATGGTAAGAGAAAAATCAATGCAAATAATCAGTTTGGGATTGAGTCTAACAGTAGTGATATGACTGTCACACAGAAACATAGCTGGCTAATGATATTGGCATGAATGTCAGAAGGCCACAGGACACCCACTGCCTAATTAACAGAAATAGAGGTTATAATGACCTGATCCCGGTTTCATTGCTCACCTCAAAGATGGGTTTTTTTTGGCAAGCTCTGTATTTAGACATTAGTAATTAAAAGAATCAAAGGTAAGTTAAGATGAAAATCAAGGAATGCTATTTGCACATTTACAAATAATACAGCAATGCATAGGTTTATTAATAAATATCAGTGAATTTTAAGACAAAATTTGACAAATTAACTTGCATACATGCACTTGTAGTGACAATTATAATCTGGATTTATTCAAAATTATTTTCTCATTTATACACTAGTGTTTCTTGCCAACTTTAACTTTGGTTACAGGAAGCCCAACCACTGGATGAAAAATGTTGAATTATTTCATTATTTAATATGCAATATAAATAAATAATTTATGTACACAATATTTATGTGTACATACATACAAAAGTAACTCTGTAAAATACACTGCAAATTATTTTGTTAATAAATTCATTCGAATGTGTGATTGAAAAAAAATGCTTCAGATGATAGGTTGGTCCAGCCTCCTGCACCGAGGCAGGCTCAAAAATACTTGTAATGACTTCCATGTAAATTATTTTTAAAAAATCAATATAAATAAATTTCAGATTAAATCAGAAATTATGACAGCAATTATTTTATTGCCTAATTGAACAACAAGCCATCAAAGTAATTTAAATTAAGACAAAAAAGCATTGCCCTTAGTCCGCTAAGATGATGAAAGATACTGGCTAAGTACTTAGAAACAGTGTGTAGGAGTATTTAACTAAGTTTTAAGAACAGCTCCTTTTCCTCAAGTGAAAAAAATATTTTCTTCTTTGCAAGTTTCATGAGAAATTGACTAGGAGTCCTTTTGCCTCTTCTATTCTATGAGAAAAAAAAAAGAACAAGCTGTCAAGCTGTGTAGGATGAGAGAGATTATATTGTGATTGGAGAAAATCAATAAGCTCCTGAAACACAGATAGTACTTTGTTTTACCTAATAAATCAATTAGTTTCCAAGGCAGAATGAATGAAATATTTTTTATTCTAATTTCTTGAGTACATTTAAGAGTTTTTTAAGTAAAAAACCCCTTCTAAAATGGCATTTTAAATGTGTTTATTTTTATTTTCAAATTTAGTAGCTGTAATTTGCAAATGAATGAAAATTTTCTCAGCATGTTAAAAAAAAAGTAAAAAACCTAATAAATCAGAAGACAGAATAAATATTTACTGGACAATGTAATGGCCTAAATTGATGTGAATAGGTATGGTATATCTTCCTAGTTAGCAAATAGAAATAAATTAGCCTAAATCAGGACAATCAAGGTAGGATTTATCTTGTCTAATGTAGACATTTAAAAGTTGAGGTTTCCCATAAAGCAAACACAGAGCAACAGGCCCTTCCAGAGGACATTCAATCTATTCTGTATTAGAAATCTTTCCTCTGTGCTGAATCTACATGATGGGCTTGGGTTTACACATTATTCTTTTAAATATCTAAGGCAACTGAAAAGATTCCTAATAACAAGTGGTTATTGGTATTGAAGGTTTTGAGGCTTGCAGATTTAGAAAGCATGAAAAGTCACAGGTAAGTCTAGTTCTGTTCTGAAAATAGAGAGCAGCAGCAAAGTTGCTTTATATTTACCATTCCAGTTTTCTTGAATAGTAATTTTCAGAGCTCTTCCATCCTCTTGTGGTGGGATAATAAAATGGAATAATGACTTCTCTTCCTGTTCCTCTTAACATCTACAGTTTATCTCACCCTCAAATGCTGCTCATGGACATTTTTTGCGGGGGTTTTGGCACCTTTTTTATAAATGTTATTATCTACAGTAGTAAGGACAAATCTTAAATCTTATCACTCCTCAGTGTAACTGATTAACAGAAGCTACAGAAAAGCCACAAAAAAGGAAGATTTTCCTCTATTGTAAAACTGTCATTTACGGCCAAAATTTGACTGTCCTTGGAACCAAGACGGCTTTAAAATATATTACATAGAGGGGAAAAAGCATACACTAGCAAGAGTTAATTCCTGAAATCTTTAGCTCTTACAATATGTCGTGCTAACACATATAGCACATTTGCACACTTGAGTGGACACTTTCTGGTAGCTGACAGAATCTAACACCCTTTTTTCTTTGTCTGATTCATTGCTATTAGACTGGTTAGTTCATGTGTCTGTGAGCACAACCATAAATCTTCATTTTTTTTTGTCTCCTTCTAGGAAAATTCTTACTTATTTGATACAACTTTCAGAACTTTCAGTATATATCTTGTCATAACACCCTTTGTAAAAAGATTGTCTAATGAAATAAAGACAACTACTTTTCACTGTTACTTAGTCACAGTTAGAAGGATGGACATTTAAAACGGTAAGTATTTTTAGCAGAAAGACTGAGGGCTTTTTTCACAGGATAAATTCGGTGATCCTTGATTGCATTACTACTTGATCATTGTTGAATAGCCTCATTGAAACTATTAAAAATATTCAAGTTAAGTATGGTACAAGATGAGAACCCTAGCCAACTGCTTCTATAGCTATTTCTTCAACCTAGCAAGTGACTCTCTGATTAAAGACCAAGGAAGATTTTCACAATTTCATGCCAGAACTGCAGATAAAGGCTAGGAAGATTCCCTTGACTGAAAATGAAATGTGTATTAGCAGTGTTGCATTGTGACTAGAAGTAAAATAAGCAAAACTTTACAAAAAGAATGCACACTTTTAGACAGAAAAACATTCTTCCTTTTGATTTTTAATCTAGTATGTAAAATTTAATAGACAATAAAATCCTCAGCATAATTTGTGATGTTCATCAAATAATCCAATGGAAAAGTTAGAGTGTTTCTACTGATCTGTATGAAGTCGTTCTAAAAGGGAAAATTTATTTGTAATTTTACATATGCTTTTGCTATCTTTTAGGTAGCAGTGAAAGTAATAATCATGTTTACTCTCTTGTATTGCAAATATTTGTCTCATAATCAAAGACTCGTTTCTAAACTTTGGATGGAAATAGATTTTGTAAGTGAATGCATCCTCTTCCTAAAAATGCTTATAGTTCTGGAAATTCAGCTTAGAATTATTGTCTTTTTTTCATTTTTTTTTTACTAATAAAAATAGTCCTTGGTATTGAAAGGGAAACGTTAACATCATTTGCCATTAGTTGGAAGTGTAACTTCATTAAAGCAGAAGGCCAAATAATCCCTACAGGAGCTCTCTGCAGGAAATACTTTATTCTTAGTTAGCATATTTGTGAATTCTATCAGCATTACTGTCTTTCACAATGTTTGTTTCCTTTGAATATTTATGAAGGATTGTCCAGTGACCTGCTTAGCGTCTCCAGGTTTGTTCTGCCTTAACAGTCTCTCAAGTAGAGTGCAATCAGAAGACTCATTCTCCTTCAACAGCAGCGATCAATGTGGCAGAGGCCAAGGAAATGTCTGCAGAAAAGAGATTTCTATCAATAAAATGGAAGAAAGAACACAAAATGTAGGATTGGGCTATAACTCACAAAAAAACCCCAGACACCTAAGAGATGACATCCTCTTCTTTGTTAATCTTTGCATAATCAGATCATTACATTATAAGAGATCACCACAAAAATTCTCCACAGAAAAAAGAGGTAGTACATTTTATAATGGATTTGGAGAGCTTTTGAGATCAAAGAAATAGTGTTTCATCATGACCTGTTCGTATAATTTAATTAATAATTTAAAAGTTTGGATTAATTTAACTACGACCAGAAGGTTTGATGCTTTATAGCTCTTTTTGGCATATCTAGTTTTACTCTATTATCTCAACTGTTCATGAAACTTACTGAAGTCAAGCACCCAGTCGCTGTTAAATTACTGTTTTTGTTATCCTTCTGAAGATTATGCCCTAAATTCCCAAATATATAGATGTCACAGACAGTAGTTGAGAATGTTGATAAAACAGTAAGGTAGGTCTGTCATCTCATTGACTTTATAACGTCTCACTCGCAATAGATTAATTCCCTTGTAATTGATAGCATCTTTACTTACCTTGGAAGACTTTTTGTTTCTAATACCTCTGGAAGGTTCTACACCCACCTGTTTGGTTGCACAGGGCTTTTGTTGTTGTTGCTGTTTGCTTTTAACTTTCATCACGAAGAGCCATCCCCAGTGTTATGTATGGAACCTCCTTAGATACGTTAACATACTTCAACAGATTGATCAGAATGCAGATGTAGTGTTTTTGAAGATGACTACTATATGTCATGTAGCTATCACCTGAATGCAATTGATAATATTATTAGCATCAGATTTTCCAATGAAGAGTGCATTTTATGTAATTTCTCAGGAATTTTTTTTTTTTTAAATTTCGCAGATTAACTCTTAGAAAAATAGAACTAAACTCTTCCAGGAAATATTTTGTCCTGTATAGAATGGCTAGCAGCACAAAATATGCAAAATCCCTCCCTAGTTAAATCCTTGTCTGGGCTCTAATTTCCTACCATTTTATGACTTTATATAGATAAATTTGGAACCGTATATATTTTGCAAGGGCACATGACCTTGCTAGCAGTGATAAAATATGTTTCTCTAACTTTGAAATTCCTCCAGAATTCTGACATTTATGTGTACTTACAGCCTAGATTAATGATGATAGACATGAATTAAAGTTATTAGGGTGGTGTTATTTTTTCCTTTTTCCGCCTCTCAGTGTAAGACTTTGGGAAACCAAAAACAACAGTTGTGAATGTTATGGTACATGTCTAATGTTACCAATATTAGCAAGAAATATTAACGAAATTTAGGATTTCACAGAGTAAGGACATATTCAGCAAGAAAAGGACCTGTCCAATTTTTATTAAAACAGATGTATTCTTTTAATTTTTCTGGAAGAGAATAATAATCAATCAGAAGAACAATACTTCTTGCTTATATTCCCAAGCCATTCTGGCCTCAAATTTAGTCCAAATAGATTTTTTCTTTTTTTAATTTCTTAAATTAGTGTTATTTGTGGATGGCATTAGTTGTTCAAGCTGCAAATCAGAGATGGCTAGAGAGGGAATATTATTACGTATTATATAGATTGTTATGAAAAATCTTTCTCTTCAGGAAAAATTTGAATAAGCCAGGTTCATTTATAATATCACAAGGCTAAACCAACTGTTTCTTTTGACCTAAAGCTCAGGAATATTATTAGATTTCAAAATAAATTTACATGGATGTGGACAGGTTAAAAAAGCACAGGAGAATGAGTAAATGCAGGAGGGTGAGAAGTATGCCTGAGAACTCTGGATAACATAGAAAGCTCCAAGTGAGAACTAAGTGAGCTTAGAGCTGAGAGTAAAGCAGTGCTTTTCTACTGTTTGACTTCTTTTGTCTTGTTCAGAGACACAGAAGATTGGTATTCTTTGTAAATAAACACAGTTTTGACAGAAATAACTTTGCTTCTCCTTCTAAGCATATCAGTTCCTAAATTTTCCTTACGCATTTGGAGTAAAGTGCTTGTTTTCTGAAAATAGAGACTATACAGAGCATTATATAATGAAATATTATATAATTTTAAATATAATAAAGCTAAGCTTTTGGATTGATAAAGCCAGTCATATAAATTAAGAAATTAAACCAATTCTGATTTATTTAGAATGAAAACAATCACACAGTAATTTAAGAAAAAATGAATAAATTTTGAGTCTTCGTGAACATACATGGTGAGACCTTGTTTTCTGTAACACTCAAGGGACTTACAGTTTCAAAATTGGCTTAAGCTGTTAGTCTGCACTACTGCCAAAATAAGGTCTATATAACTGAGGGAAGCTCTGCTATTCTTTCTGCCTCATCCAGGACATACACATCTGTTGTTTTCCATTTGACAGCTCTAGCTATCCATTACCAGTCAGCTCAGCTCAATTTCTGTAACACCCACAACGGGAAGATGGATCTATGAGAAGGTGGCTAGGGTGAAAGAAGACAGAAAGTTTTTTCATCACCATCCTGCAGTTAGGAAGGCTTAAGCTGTCTTGGAAACGCTACCTAATAGGCCTTTGAGAATGAGAATTTTATGAGTAGGAATATACAGATTGTTCATTACTTATGTAAGAAGACATCTAAATAAAGGGACTGACTTTTTTCAAAACTATAAATGAAAGTGTAGTCATTATAATTAATCCCTACAGGAGATTCCCTATGGGAGCCTCATAAGGCATTTTGAAAATTGACGATTTTATTTACCTAACTATGAAGATGAAAGTCTAAATCCAAGATCCAGTTATTTCATTCTCTTTCAGTTTTAAGCAATATGCCTAATACGAGCCATCCTGATAAAATGCTGCAATGCCGGTTGAGTACTGACTCGTGGGGAAGCTTGATACACAGAGGATGATCAACACTACTTCCTACAGTAGTCTTTTTTATTTTTCTTTTTTCTTGGAAGTCTGCCATCCAGGTATTGACCAGCTTTCATGCTGTTCAGCTTGCAAAAGCTGACAAGATCACAGCCCAAGGTTATGTGGCTGCACTTCATATAAATCCTGCAGACTTTAGGTGATGCTACAGAACAGCTAACAAGACATTCTAACAGAAGCCCATAATGCTCTTTACACCTTGGAGAAGCAACATACTGATTGAAATACAATTATCAAAGTTTATGAGGAAGGGTAATATGACACAGTTGAGTGAATCCAAAATATTGGTAATATTCCTTCATACATTAACAATTACATTTATGTAAGTTTAGGACGCCATACTTACTCTATTTTTATGTTTTACATTTACTGATGAGAAATTACCATTTGGAGTGACTGAAATAAAGTCTGGTATATTTTTGCATGTTTACAAGAAACTATCCAGGTAAGGTAAAAATCAACTTTGTAGAGCCTAGGTAAAATAGGTAAATCACAGAATCACAAAATCACAGAATGGTAGAGGTTGGAAGGGACCTCTGGAGATCATCTAGCCCAACACCCCTGCTAAAGCAGGTGTGCCTAGAGCAGGGTGCACAGGAACACATCCAGGCGGGTTTTGAATAACTCCAGAGAAGGAGTATCCACAGCATCCCTGGGCAGCCTGTTCCGGTGCTCTGTTACCCTCACAGTAAAGAAGTTCTTCTTCATGTTCAGGCAGAACTTTCTGTGCTCCAGTTTGTGCCCATTGCCCCTTGTCCTGTCACTGGGCACCACTGAAAGGAGTCCGGCCCCATCCTCTTGACACCCGAACTTTAGATATTGATAAGCATTGATAAGATCCCCTCTCAGTCTTCTCTTCTCCAGGCTAAACAGGCCCAGGTCTCTCAGCCTTTCCTCATAAGAGAGATGCTCCAG
>VZSC01000102.1:95033-121004 GCA_013398225.1 Steatornis caripensis | reverse complement strand
TTCCTCTTCCTGATCAGGTGGCCTATAGTAAACACCCACAACAGTGTCACCTGTATTGGCCTGCCCTCTAATTCTTACCCATAGGCTCTCGACTCGTTCTTCATCCACCCCTGGGCAGAGCTCGATACATTCCAGTTGCTCTCTTACATAAGGAGCAACTCCACCACCACGCCTTGCTGGCCTGTCCTTCCTAAAAAGTACATAGCCATCCATGACTGCATTCCAGTCATGCCAGCTGTCCCACCATGTCTCTGTGACTGCGATGAGATCATGGCCCTATGACCACGTGCGGATCTCCAGCTCCTCCTGTTTGTTCCCCATACTGCATGCATTGGTCTACAGGCACTTCAGGGAGGTACAAGGGTCTGTAGTGACAGGATGTGAAGTAATGGTTTTGAACTGAAAGAAGGCAGATTTAGATTAGATATTAGGAAGAAATCATTTACCATGAGGGTGGTGAGACACTGGAGCAGGTTACCCAGAGAAGTTGTGGATGCCCCCTCCCTGGAAGTGTTCAAGGCCAGGTTGGATGAGGCTTTGAGCAACCTGGTCTAGTGGAAGGTGTCCCTGCTAATGTCAGGGGGCTGGAACTAGCCAATCTTTAATGGCCCTTCCAACTCTAATCATTCTATGATTCTATGATTTTATGAAATACATTCCTTTTTCACAATTTCTTATCAGCTGTGTACTAAGGCAAGAAGTGCTCTACTTAATACCACAGCTTACACAAATAAAGGTGTTTGATTTTGATGAATCTTGTGCTTGCTTTTTGATGAATATTATTGAGACAGCTCATTAAAAACTGGGTTTTTTCACTTTGGTCACATTACTATCTAGAACAAAGTCAGACTGCTCTGTAGAAAAGAAGTTATATAATGACTTGGATTTCACCTCTGCTTATTAAAACAACATCACAGCCATGTGCTGCTGCTTCTAAGAGGATTGATGTAGTCATGGCAGCCAATGCTGTCTAACAGATATCATCAGAACTTACACTAGATGCATTTATGTTATGTGTAAGAGCTTTAGACAATCAGTACAAGACTACATCTGTATGCACAACTCAAAGCAGTGTTGGAATTGCTGGTATCAACCATGAACAATCAAGTTTGAGACCAGGAGAAGCAGTATAGCCCTGGAGATGGTGCTATGCCTAAACTTGTAAACCCTGCAGTACAAGTATTGGAGCTATATGGAGCTCTGTACCACTGTTTCTATACTGCTCCTAGAAAGGAATTTTCTTAAAGCTTTTATGAACAATTCTACTGCATTACATTGTTTGTGCTCCCTGAATTCACACTTCTTTAAAACCAAAAGAGGTTTTGATAAACAAGATTTGTCTTCCCCCCCCCTTTCTTATTACAAATATCACCTGAAATTTCTAAATGTTTGTTAAAATGCTTTACTGTCTGACTGTATTAACTCTCTATATTTCAGAGTCCTTTACTAGGTTTAATGGAGAAAGCCTAGGAAGTAGACCAATATCATTCCTCTCATTTACTCTATAACTGAAAGAGAGAGACATTAAGTGGCTTGTTTGAAAGCTGTGATAAAAGTGGAAAGTACCTCAATCTCTATCTTATTTGCTAGGTCACAGAGTTTCTTAGAGAAAAGAAAAAAAAGTTATCTATGCATCAGTAAAGGTATTCCTAAAACGGACAGCTCCTGATTTCTCTTTTTTTGTGGGCATATTTTATCCATAAATAAAAAGGAATTACCTCACTTCAAAACATTATTTCTGGCGACTAACACAAGTTAAAAAACATGGCAAATGTAAAGGTTAAGAGATGTATGTTGGTACCATGATGTGAATTTCCCAGGCCTGAAGATCATTTCACTGTGGTTACAAGTCATTTAATTTTCCTTTTATTTGAGTAAGACTTTGAGACTTCTTTTCCTCTTTTGTCAAAACTTTGGGAATGAAATAAAAAGTTCAAAAACATTCAGATTTTTAACTGTTCCACCTTCGCTGGTTCTCATTCTGATAGCTGGTGTGGAACAGAGCTCTGAAATAACCTTGTGACCTTATTTACTTCATTGAAAAACAGGTGTTGTTCCACTAGAGAGTTGAGCGAAAGGATCATCTTTATTTGCCTGTAAGTAACCACACTCAGTAATCAGCAAGGAAAGAAAGAATCAGTCCCATCATGTCAAATCAAAACAGCTGTATAATTACTGACCAATAGTTGGTGATATTTTTCAAGTATAAATTTCTATTTGAAAATTTGTATACATTGCTTTATCCAAACTGGATATTCTGTTTTCTTTGAAAGGTTGACTATAGTGATCACAGCTGAGTTATTACCTTGGTTTTCAACATGTGACATGACAAGAACCATAGAACGTTGAAATGTAATGTGGTAAAATACTGTTGGCCCAATTTTGATTTGACACTAAGGAAAAATGTTTTCTTCAGTGGAGCTGTCTTTCATAGACATTGCTGTAAGTGTGATGCTTATGTTGGTCTGATTATATATCTTGCATCACTATAATATTTTTAAAATTTCATTACCAAACGCTTAACAACTGAAAGCTATCCTCAGCTGATGGCTGTTTTTTAAGAATATAACCCAATATAGGTAGGTATTGAAGTGCTCAACACACTTAATGGAGAATTATAAATGCACCTGGGGATTTAAGGACAAGAAGGTGAGAATAGAACTGATGCTAATGTGTGCCTCAACTTCAAACATTTAACAAAAAAGAATGTTTTTGAGAAAATTAAATACTAACAACAACAAAAAAAGAATCTGCTTTTACAATTTCTACTTTCAAGCAGAAATAGAAATAGACGTGCGAAATGCTGCTGGCAGTTCTCTGCTCACAACATTATTATGCCTGTGAAAAGGTAGCATAATGAGGATTTCACAAAAAGAACTACTTTTGTGTGACTTACATTTAAGTTTTGCAGACGATTTTGCAAATTATTTAGACAACGTGTTTATTTGAAGTTTTTTAGTAAAATGGTGTATGTTGAGGTATATCAATGTCTCCATTAAATATGTGTGTGACAATAAAACTGCCTTTCTCTTGTTTCTTTTCCATCCCAGGAAGGGAATGTGTTTACCAAGTTCACAGGATTTGTTTGTTTGTTCATTTGTTCGTTTGGTTGTATAGGTACAGCTGAGGATGGATAGGTTCTTACGAAGTATGTAAGTTTTTGAGACAAAAATAGCTAATTTCTAAGTAGCAGGCAAGTGAATTCACATGTGAGGTTTATCACTGAATTCTGGTTCATGGAAAGACGTACTACTCTCCCAAGATTTCCTTTGCAATATACTATATTGTTCCAGTGGAAAGCAACCTAACAGAGTATTATGGGCCATAGATAGGTATGATATCTTAAGCAGGACAGTCACAGAGGACTTTGAATTGTCTCTATACTTAGCTAAGAGCAAGTGATGGGTTTGTGGTGACCTACATAGCTAAGAGAATTCTGGTGTTTATTTGCAAGTAATGGGAGCTTTTCAGGATGTGTGTCTCAGTTGCTAGAGGGAAGCTAAAATAATTGTCTAAATCTTGTGTCTAGATCTGCGTACAAAAGCACAGACCACAGTAATCTCTTAAGAATGTAAGGGGTAGATACTTTGTGTTTGTTTTTATTAAAACTCCTCACAGAACTAAGGAAACCAAAAAGGCCACAAGATTGTAAACCAACTTAATAATGCCCTCAGCAGTAGGGATTATCATACAGGAGATAAGCTCTTTCAAATACTGTTCCTACTTGCAGCTATAGCTACCTGACCCTCCTGTTGACTTGAAGGAATGACAAAAAAGCTGCAGTAGATACATGAAATGAAGGAACATGGAGTCTGTGTTTCATCTCTTGATGTCCCACAAGCTTTTTCTGTGTGTCTTGTGATAATGTGAAGGTCTTGTGGTACGTGTGATACAGTAAAGAACAAAAGCCCATACCCAACCATATTTAATTTAAGGAGAAAAAAAATGCTAAAATCTCTTCTTACAGTCAACTGGGGGAGTCACATACAAATTTTTGTGCAAAATACCTAATGTAATGGAATATTACACAGAAATATCACTGCGCTTATGCCTTGTTCGCAGATACAAGCAGTCACCTACTAAAGATCATGTAGTTCTCTATTTCTTCAATTATGACTGCTGGCTTTTAATTTTTGCTGGTTTCTCTGATATCACATATTAGAAAAGCAAGACCAGATACAATTTAATGCAATACTTTCAAAGAGATCCACATTATAGAACTGTAAAGTGATTCAAAGCTTGTATTAGGAATTATTTTTATCATAAGTTGTAAAGAAGAACAAGTAGAATCATTAACTAAAGATTCATAAGATATTTCACTTTAAATGAAACTTTTTTGTAAGCCTTAACAACAGTGAATGCACTCCAACTTGAATGTTACTTCAATTTGAGAGAACTTAATGCAACGCAACTTTCTCTGAGGTTTGTGATAAATCTGCAGATTGATAGGTCTTGCTTATTTATTCACATGATAATTTTGGCATGCTGTTGTGATCTTTACTGTCCTTTCTCTTTCAAAGTCCTACAAATCGGAATCGGAAAATGGGAGTGATAACAATAAAAACTTGAAAATCTTAAATATATAAAGTAGTGTTATATATTATTTTTCATTAGGATTCAAAAGTTAATGCTACATTTATGTTTCATTAACTTTTTTCCCCAGTAAAATGTTGCATTCAATAAAATCTACATGATTTCTTTTTATTTTTATTCTTATCATTCTAATAGAAAAAGGAAAATAAGGCAGGTCACTGTTTGTTCATTCATACCTTGAATGGCAGCAATTGTATGTAAGATTTCTGTCTTTTGAGGATTCCCGTGCTGTTTGGCACAGTCAGAATAAGTGACCCTGACATTATCTCCATATTATTGATGTTTTGTGTGGAACCGTAGGCAGTGTGAGAAAACTAAACAGTGTGTAAGTGTGCACAGAAGTTTCTTACAGGATAGTTTTCACCTAAAAATCTTCACAAATGATTTGTAGTCAGTCTTTCATGCTGGTTAAATCTGTGGATCATATGTCTTGGACTCCTATTCTGACAAGAGATTCACGGTCATCAAGACTTGCTCTTGAAAGCTTTGTGGGCTTGTTGTTGGGGTTTTTTTTGGTTGGTTGGGTTTTTTTGTTTGGGTTTTTTCCCTCCCTCCATTAAAATCTTGCTTTTGGGTTGGCTTTTCAAATGAGCCCTGGCTTGCCTCACTTATTTGGACTTGAAGACTGAATGAAAAGGTTAATATAAGGACTAATACCTTTGAACAACCATAGATATTCCAAATTCTTTATTTGTATTTCACCCACTGGCAACACATTTCAATTAAAAAAACAAAACAAAACAAAATAATTTTTTAAATGTAAAAGAGATATACTTCTGTTACTTTTTAAAAATCATACAAGCTTTGAAATTCTATTAATTTTCTATTACTACCTTACATTTACTATATTCAGTATCTATCCTACACATAATTGTTAACATTTATGTGGACATAACTTTGATTCACAGTATCTACCTGACATGTGTAGAAAGTTAATTTTGGGAGGAGAATAAGGAAGAAAATGGAAGTCACTATCCATTTCTACTGATGGATTCAACCAGTTGTGCCATTTGAATTGTATTTTGGATGTAAGGGGGCCATTCCATGGTACTCATGAAACTTCTATGGCTCAGCCACTTTCAAAAGTCTCTTTAGTGCTGAAAGGAGTCCTTAAGCTTTACAATCCTGTTAAAGACTTCATTTTCCACTCAGATTAACCTTTATACTTTGAATCATTGGGGTATTCATCCTCACTTGAAAGCAGACTGAGGAACCTATGGAAAGTTAGAGGCAGGAGTTCATAATTTTGAGGTTTGGCTATTTTTTTTAAGTGTGGGGGAGAAATAAAACTCTCTTTGAGCCCTACAAATAAAAATGCCTCATTCTAAGGAAGACACATAAACTATCAAATGTAATGAAATCTTTTTGTTAAATAATAAGCAACAGAAGCATAAAGAAATAAATATTTTTCATAGAGGTAAAATATATACAACTATAAAATCATAAATATACTAGAGAATTATAATATGAATTTGTAAATTGTATGCAAATAGCTTGAAACCAGATCTACAAAGACATAAATAAAGCAACAAGACTGAAAGGTTTATATGTTGGCTTGTTTATAGAGTAGCACAAACATTTTTCTTTTTTAATTGGCAATTAATTTTCGGCAGCCATCTAGGTACTTTCATGTCAAATTACTTTCCCTATACTAAACAAGATTAGGCATCCAAGCAGCAAAGCACTTATGTGAAAAGTGAGAAACTGACTGTCAAGTAGATATTTTCCACATATAACCAATTAAAATGTTTCTTTTGTGATGAATAGATGTTGTAATTCCACATTTTGTATTTCTACTTTGGTCTGCACACCTGCTTAACTCCCTGGTTCTTAAGTCTGAGGATAGATAAAGGCAATACTGAGTTCTCTTGCTGTTCCTCATGCTCTTTAACTCCAGGACAAATGTAGTGTACAAACATCTGTTATTGAGGTCTGAGTTATAAATAATATATCCAACCAGTAATGCTGCCCATACATATTTTAGTTCAGATGAATACTCACAATACAATGGATGAATGCAAGCTTTTTAGTAGGTCATTGCTTTGATGACTTTTTTCTTTTGCCTTACTTCAATATTTTGTCAAGATATCTCTACATTTGGAAGTAGGGCCACTGACACATAAGGTATAAAGTAATGTATTATTGATACTCTTCAAATGAATGACATAAAAAGGAAAATATTGATTTTAAAAAGATGTCTCATTTTTCTTATTTCACAGAAGACTGATGCAGGTTCATGTGGCTATCAATATTATTTGAATTCATGCATATTCCTTACTATTGATTGTTGTAACAATGATTGTCATAACTGATTTATGGGCACTTATGCATGTTAAATTTTTAAAAAGGCAAATATCAGATTTGTATATATAGATGGATTGACTTGAATAAACAAGATTGCTAAATGTTAATGACACAGTGTTTGATAGAATTTACATTATAATACATTATGTTCAATACTTTGTTTTTAAAGTGCTAGTGAAAATCCTTAAAGATTTCTTGGAGAAATTTTACTGAAGGACATATTCTACTACTCTCATTCATTGTATTTTATTCAACAAGTCACACCTAAGATTTCAATGGGATTTATTATAAATGAATAAAATAAAGAGAAAAAGCTAAACATACCTTAAAAATCAATGGAAACATCTACATAGACTTCAGTGGGCCTTGGATCAGGCTCAACGATGGTCCCTATTCAGCTTGAAAATAAAGAGGAAAAAATGGGTGGGAGGGGGGATAGTCAAAACTTTTCAGGTGAGATGACTGTCTTTAACAGGGAAATATACCCAGGTCAAAAGGAATGACCAGAACAAAGAAGTTGAGATGAGTATAAGGTATTTAAGATACATAGAAGAGAAATTCTTTATTTCAGAAGAAATGCCTTGAACTACAAAGAAGAATCCTGGACAGCACAATATAGTGACTTGTACTACACCAGTGATCAGATATAGTGAAGAAACCATGTGGATAAACATCTAGAAGGTTTAAGAATTTGTCTTGCTGTGTCTGTGTCTAAAGGACCAGTATTGGCTGAACAAGTTGGGCTGAAGCACCTCATCTCTCCGGCAAGAGCACTGGAGAGAAAAGTAGGGATTCGTTTCATGTTCAGTTCAGTATCTGTAGGATACATAATAAATGGAGAAAAACATCCAAAGGACAATACATATAATCTTTAAATGGGCTTGCAAAATAGATGAAGTGAAACATACTTCTGAAGTACTTATTTCTTTCTACTGATTGGAAAGGGAAACCAAGATTATTACTTTAGCCTTAGTAGACTATGTGTTAAATATTTCAAATTAAGTGAAATGAATTCCAGGTATTTGGAGAGTGCTTATAAACACCCCGGTAAGTAAAACTGTCTGGATTCTGTGAGGACTCAAGGAAATTAAGGATGACCGAGATCTACGTTAGAAGTCAGCTCAAGAGCCTGCTGTATGTCCAGCAAGGCAGTTCCACAAGGATAGTTACCACATTTGCTTGACACAACTTAACCAATCTCTCTTTCAGGAAACATCTTGAACTAAGCAGAGGAAGACTTAAGGAATGTTTTGTTCCATCCAAACCCTAACTGAGAAACAGCTTTTGAGCTTATCTTTTAAGCAGGTTGGCATTCCTTCTGACTTAATTGGATCACTTTGTGTTGAAAGATAAGCATGCACTTAAATCGCTGGTTTGTTTTGTTAGGGTTTTTGTTTTGTTTTGTGTTTCAACAGTTTAATTACAAAACAGTTTGATTTTAGGCAAGGGTATCTAATGTTTTAACCAAGCATTTTTAAAATTATAATCCCTTACCTTGAAAACTTGAGGGGCAATTATCCTAAATTCCCATGTGATTTAATTGTAACAATATTTATTGAAGATATTAACACAAAAAATGTCCAGATTGCATTTATACCAAAAACATTTGGACTTTCTTGTTGTCAGCATCTCTATTAATTATAATTACAATCATACTGAGAAGTCAATTGCTTCCCAATTTTACACAGTTCCAACAAAGCATCTGACATGATAATCCTTGAGGTGCTTTGAGTTCTTTCATTCTTTTATGTCTCCGATTTGTATTGGATAGACTGCAAACACATGCACAATTATTTTTTATTCACAACTTATTTACTATGTAATCACATAGTAAATACAATATAATTACCAGAAAATCACGTTTGCTTATCTTGGTTAAAAAAGTTAGATATTCTGCAGCTTTTACTCTTAGAATCATACAACAGTTGCACTACAAATGCTAAAAAATTTATCATATAATTAAAAGAAAAGTAAGTAATGTAGGTTTTATTCAGTAGAAAAACAGACTCCAAAAGACTGTCACTTTCACCCTGGAACTTTCACAGCACTTCATGCTATGATTAAGAAAATTGTATCTCCCTTTATAGACACATACGGTACTTCTCCCACACAAAGGATAAATTAGTCTTTGCAATGTATTCAAAGTCTACACCAATAAGAATGTAATAGCCATTTGCAAAATACATGTTTAGAAACCAGGCTTGAAAGATGGTGATGCGATTCAGACAAGCAGTATGTTTCCCAGGAAACATAGCTTTTTACCTGCCTCTCGTTATGTTTTTGTGGCTACATCTATGCCAAGGAACCTGAAAGTGTTTATGCCCCATAATCACATGTACACACTGGTTGCATTCTAAATCTATGTTAGGTGAGACCTAGGTGTGTTTCACTGTTTTTTTTTAAAATGTTCTTGCTGTTGTTACTTGTTTGTTTGGTGTTTTTAACCTGATTCCACGAAGAATAAATGCTGAGACATTGATCAGATGGTATCCATAGCTTACTCCAAAACCTAGCTACTCTCGACAGAGAGAGGAATGGGAGGCTGGGGTACAAAAATCAGTCTAGATCTAGTCCAAGACCTCAATGCCACTTTCTGACTAACAAGGGCAAAGATACTTTGCCGTTTTAACAACACGAAGACAAGTCACAGGAAGACAGCTGTATCAGTAAGCCGTAGTTATTCGCAGGTTAGAAGTAGCAAAGCCTATTTATCTGTTCATGTTATTGCTCCAGTAGGGTCCTAAATGGCTACAGTAATAGAAAACAGGCAAGTCTCAGGGAAGCCTTCAGTATATGCATTAACTCAATCTAATTCTTACAATTGAAATATTCTTATAACTTTCATGTAAAATGTCATACAAAAATTATAAATTCATTACTGTCAGTATTTCTATCATGATACAGAATATGCTGCAGACTAAGCTGGTTTATACCTCCTCTCTGGAGCATGTTTTCTCCCACCAGACACAGGAACTGTGAATTTGAAGAACCTCCACTGCTGAGGACTATCACAAAGTGTCATGGGAAATGTAGTTTCTCTGTGGATAATGACTTATAAGGAAGTAGCACTGCCAAGCCCACTACTAAACTACGTCCCTAAGCACAACATTTACATGCCTTTTAAATACCTCCAGGGATGATGACCTCTCTAGGCAACCTGTTCCAGTTCTTGACAACACTTTCAGTGAATAAATTTTTCCTAGTATCTAATCTAATACTCCCCTGGGGCAACTTGAGGCCATTTCCTCTTCTCCTATAGCTTGGTACTTGGGAGAGGAGACTGACACAAACCTTGCTACAACCTCCTTTCAGATAGCTGTAGAGAGTGAGAAAGTTTCCTCTCAGACCCCTTTTCTCCAGACTAAACAACCACAGTTCCCTCATAAGAGTTCTTTTCTACACCCTTCACCAACTTCGCTGACCTTCTTTGGACTCCAGTACCTCAATGTCTTTCTTGTAGTGAGGGGCCCAAAACTGAAAACAGTATTCTATGTGCTGCCTCAACAGTGCCGAGCACAGGGGGATGATGACTTCCCTAACCTTCCCAGCCACACTATTTCTGATACAAGCCAGGATACTGTTGACCTTCTTGGCCACCTGGGCACACTGCTGGCTTATACTTAACCAGCTGTCAACCAACACTCCCAGATCCTTTTCCACCGGCAGCTTTCCAAACACTCTTCTCCAAACCTGTATTGTTGCATGGGGTTGTTTTGACCCAAGTGCAGGACCTGACACTTAGTCTTGAGTTGAACCTCGTACATGTATGAGTTGAACCTCATACAACTAGCCTCAGCCTATCGAACCAGAGTGTCCAGATCCCTCTGTAAAGCCTTTCTACTCTCAAGCAGATCAACATTTCCACCCAACCTGGTGTAATTTGCAAACCTACTGAGGGTGCACTTGATCCTCTTGTCCAGATCATTGATAAAGATAGTAAACAAAACTGGACCCAATACTGATCCCTGGGGAACATGACTTGCAACAGTCCACTAACTGCATTTAACTCCATTCACCACAACTCTTTGGGCCCATCTGTCCACCAGTTTTTTACCCAGTGAAGCATCCACCTGTCCAAGCCACGAGCAGCCAGTTTCTCCAGGAAAATGCTGTGGGAAACGGAGTCAAAGTCTTTACTAAAGTCTAGATAGACAACACCCACAGCTTTTTCCTCAGCCACTAAGTGGGTCACCTTGTCATAGAAGGAGATCAGGCTAGTAAAGCAGGACCTGCCCTTCATAAACCCATGCTGACTGGGCCTGTTTGCTTGATTGTCCTGTACGTGTGACGTGATGGCACTCAACAAGATCTACTCCATAACCTTCCCTGGCACTGAGGTCAGATTGGCAGGCCTGTAATACCCCAGATCCTCCTTCTGATCCTGTTTGTAGATGGTTGTCACATTTGCTATCCCCCAGTCAACTGGAACCTCCCTGGTTAGCCAGGTCTGCTGATAAATGATGGAAAGTGACTTGATGAACACTTCCGCCAGCTCCATCAGTACCTTTGGGTCGATCACATCCAGTTCCATAGACTTGTGTGTTTCTAAGTTGTGTACTAGGTCACTAACCATTTCCCTGTGGATTATGGGGGCTTCGTTCTGCTCCCTGTCTTCCTGCTCAGGGGTCTGGGTACCTGGAGAACAACTGGTCTTACTACTAAAGACTGAGACAATGGAGGTATTAAGTACCCCAGCCTTTTCCTCATTCTTTTTCACTATGTTTCCCCCTTGTCCTGGTTTTGGCTGGGGCAGAGTTTTCTTCCTAGTAGCTAATATGGGGCTATGTTTTGGATTTGTGCTGAAAACAGTGTTGATAATGCAGACATATTTTCATTATTGCTGAGCAATGCTTACACAGAGTCAAGAATTTTCTGTTTCTCATGTCACCCTGCCAGTGAGCAGGCTGGGCATGCACAAAAATTTGGAAGGGGACACAGCTTGGGCAGCTGACAACTGACCAAAGGGATATGTCATACTATATGTCATCATGGTCAGTATATACAGCTGGCGGAAAAAGAAGGAAGGGAGATGTTCGGAGTGATGGCGTTTGTCTTCCCAAGTAGCTCTTATGTGTGATGGAGCCCTGCTTTCCTGGAGATGGCTGAACACCTGCCTGCCAATGGGAAGTAGTGAAGGAATTCCTGATTTTGCTTTGCTTGCGTGCACATCTTTTGTTTTCCCAATTAAACTGTCTTTATCTCAATCCACAAGTTTTCTCACATCTGCTCTTCCAATTCTCTTCTCTATCCCAACTGGGGGGGAGTGAGTGAGCAGCTGTGTGGTGCTTAATTGCCGGCTGGGGTTAAACCACAACACCTCTGCATCCAATAAAGGGTGGAGATTCTCCTTAGCCCTCCTTTTGTTGCTAATGTATTTATAAAAGCATTTCTTATTGTCTTCTACAGCAGTATCCATATTAAGTTCTAGTTGTGCTTTGGCCCTTCTAATTTTCTCCCTGCAAACTCGTGACATCTTTGTAGCCCCCTTGAGTTGCCTGCTCCTTCTTCCAAAGACCATAAACTCTCTTTTTTTTCCTGAGTTCCAGCCAAACCTCTCTGTTCAGCCAGGCTGGTCTTGTTCCCCACCAGCTCATCTTTCAGCACATGGGGATGACCTCCTTCTGCGCTTTTAAGATTTCCTTCTTGAAGAGTGTCCAGCCTTCCTGGACTCCTTTGCCCTTCAGGACTGCCTTCCAAGGGACTCTGTCAACCAGGTTCATAAACAGGCCAAAGTCTGCCCTTGAGATGTCCAAGGTGGCAGTTCTACTGACCCCCGTCCTTACTTTATCAAGAATCAAAAACTGTATCATTTTGTGATCACTATGCCCACAATGGCCTCCCACCATCACATCACCCACAACTCCTTCTCTGCTCACAAACAACAGGTTCAGTGGGGTGCCTTCCCTAATTGGCTCACTCACCAGCTGTGTCAGGAAGGTATCTTTCACACACTCCAGGAACCTCCTAGACTGTTTCCTCTCTGCTGTAGTGTATTTCCAGCAGACATCTGGTAAGTTGAAGTCCCTCAGGAGAGCAAGGGCTAGAGATTATGAGACTTCTCCTAGCTGCTTATAGAATATTTCATCTGACTCTTCATCCTAGTTAGGTGGTCTGTAACAAACTCCCACCATGATATCTGCCTTATTGGCCTTCCTCTGATTCTTACCCATATACAACTCAACTCTGTCATCACCATCATGAAACTCTAGACAATCTAAATGGTACCTAACATACAGGGCCACCCCACACCTCTCCTTTCTTGTCTATCATTTTTGAAGAGTTTATAGCCCTCCATTGCAGCACTCCAGTTTTGCGAGTCATCCTACCATGTATCTGTGATGGCAATTGTATCATAGTTTTCTTGCTGCAGAATGGCTTCCAACTCCTGCTGTTTGTTGCCCATGCTGCATGCACTGGTGTAGATTCACTTCAGCTGGGTTATTGATCTTGCCACCTTTTTGGGGGGTGAAGCCCTAATTCCTACCTGACCATTCTCAGGCACTTCCGTAATTTCTAACCCATCGATAACACTTATGTCTTTGCTGCCACATGGATCTCCATCCCCTACCTCCAATGAGACGGCAGACCAAAGGACCTCACTAGCACACTGTCCCACAAAGAGTAGTGTGCCATCCCCAGGCTTATCTGTAGTGAGCCTGGTTTTATCCCTTTCCCTCTTCAAACCTAGTTTAAAGCTAGGTTTCAATGAGCCCTGCTAACTACTTTGCAAAGATCCTTTTCCCTCTTTGAGACAGGTGTGCCTTGTCTGTCGCTAGCAGGCCTGGTGTCATGTAGACCAACCAATGATCAAAAAACCCAAAATTCTGCTAGTGACACCAGGCTTGGAGTCAGGTATTGATCTGATGGGTCTTCCTATTTCTTCCCTCATCGTTCCCTCCAACTGGAAGGATAGAGGAGAACACTGCTTGTGCTCCTGATCCCTTAACTAGTCATCCCAAGACTGTTAAGTGTCTCTTGATGCAATGTGCATTACACCTACAATAGGGTAGGAAGGATAGATGGATTCACACACATGAACAACCATACCTTTCTTAAATTAGAAAAACAAGGTAAATCCATACACAATTTGTAGTACAGGACGACCTTAACGTTGTCTTGAATGACGACATTCTTTTCTACTGCTGCTGGCACTTTCCTTAGTACACCTTATCTATCCTGTTTGCCTTTTTTAGACAGCTATATTATGCTGATAGCTCTTAGTTATGCCTGCGGTTCTGATACCATTCTAAAGACAGTTTTCCTTATATAAACACTCAGAACAGTTATTTTTGATTTGGGCTGGAGTCCATAATTATTTTCAAGCTTGCAAACACATTACGCTTTGCCAATCTAGCTGAATCTTTCTCAGCCATCCCCTAACAAATAATGCATGACCTCCTCATTTCACAACATAAGGATTTAACATATGTTGTTTAGAGTTGTATGTTACCTTCACCATTACAACACTCAGGGGAGTGAGGATTTTCCTAGTGTATGTTTTAGAAACACTGAAATTTTCTGCAATTTCACCTTCTTAAGTAGCCTCTGACAAACCTGCTGTGAGATTACAGAAGCAGTGGACTCTGCATCAAGCTCATTTTATATTGCATTGCTTTCACTTGCAAAGGAACTCAAATAATAACTTCTAAATTAAACAGCTGTAGAGATGTTAAGGTATTCTCTATGGACTATATGCTGTCATCTGCAAGCTGAAGATTCTGGAATTCTCAGGTACTGTCCCCATGAGGTGCTTTTTGCACTGACCTGTACATCTTTTCTGCGTATGTCCCAGTTTCTTTGTGCAGTGTTTGTCCTTGAACCAACAATAATTGGCACTGTGAGACTGTTTCATAATAAAAATATACAGTCCGTAAGTGTTCCCTACACTGTCCTTCCTGCTCTTATCCTGGTATATATGTTGATAAACAGATTTTCTGATGCTGTTGTGACCCCTTGCCATCTTCACTAGCAGTCCAAATTAAAATAGGAATATCTAATATACATTTTATAGTAAAAGCAACCACAGTCAATAGCTGATTTGTGTTTTCTTTATTTTGCATGTTACATACTATATGTCCCATTAGAATTAAGAGTTGTCCCTTAACTCTTCATTGAAATCATCTACACACTGGCAACGCGTTTCTTTAATTCAGCCACTTATTAATGTTTGGATTTTCTGGTTTTGTTTTCTTTAACAAGTCTGTAAACACTCTACAGTCAGCAGCAACTTCTAAAGTAAGGTAAATTTCTAGAACTTCTACAATGTCAGCATATTTTAGTACTGTGGTTTTGTGAAGCAGCAGCAGATATGCAACAATTTATAGGTTTAACCTCTGCTGCACTCGATAGAAGTGCTACCTTTTTCTCATCACTAATGTAATTATTGACTATATACTGTTACGCTCTCTTAGCATAGGTGCTTCAGTCCTCTACTGAGCTATCAAATGAAAATGTTTTCCCCAGGCAGACAGTTTAAGTTCCTTTTCCTTCTATATTTGAGCTGCACCGCACCAGTGCTGCAGGATATTGTTTTAGTCTTACTTTCCTTCTCCAGATAATTTGTCTTTTGCTGTATATGTGGAATAGATTCTTGTGTTTGTCAGTAATAATTGTGTCTTGCTGTTGCTTGCAGCACAGAATCTCAAATAACTGTATGTATTACCTGTGTAGGAGTGTACAGAGTGTGCTGCTGTCTCAGGGTTGAAATTCCTACAGTAGGTATGACAGGCAGATAACTCTATGGCTCTTGAAACAAGGCTGGTGCTTTGAAAAGAAGAGGTTATGATTATGTTCATTTTACAAAAGGAACTTGAGTTATTGAAAGGGGAACATCAAAGTTGTGTACCAGATGGTAGACATTAACAAATATCCAACACTCTGTTGCATCTAGCTTACAGAAGAAAGCAGGCACTTCATTTTGCCTTTATTATATACAACCCAACAGGTGTTTCATTTGTAAATAGAAACAATCGAGCCATTCTGAGGTTATAAGTATAAGCTATAAAGATGAAACTCAACAGCAAAATAAGTACGTACATTTTATGGACTGTATTATAAAGGAAAAGAGAAATCATCTAGTGGTATATTCTGCATTTATTTACTAATATTGAGAGAATCTATACAGATACTCATGCTTACTTGCTTGTCAACTTTTGTTTGCAAGTGTGAAAAATGTTTGGTTTTAGATAATAGCCTTTGAATTTTCGGTAACAATCTGGTTTTGTGGAATTGCTGTATTACAAGGGATATGTTAGCACATCAGGTTTCTGAAATAGGGGAGCCTGTGGATAATTGCTCACACATTTAAGCATTTAGTATCTAATAGAAGAAAATCCATTCTTCTCACAAAGTCAGCTTCTTTAAGAGCAGCACTTAGCTGGAAAAGTGAGAGGTACAAGTGGACACTGCCATCAACTAACTAGGCTATTATTCTATGTACCACCATTGAATGTATTTGGGTCTCTGTATTGAAACAAAGGAGGTTAAATATGGAGCTCTTATCCCCACAGTCTCTGTAGAATATATATGTACAGTATTTCATAAACTTGATTCACATAAAATACACAGAATTCTGAAAGAAAAAATAATTCTTTCTCTTTTCTTTCTTTTTCTAGTTCTGTTTTTCCAAATAAGTATTCCAAGCCTTCATTTGCCAGAACGCCGTTCATCTCTTTTTATGTATGCACATTGTTTACACATTACTTACATGTACATTTTAGAAATGAGCTCTCAAAGTGGTATTAGTAACCTATTGATTTTTCTCATATTATTGAGCATATGGTTTATAACTTAAAGTTACTGTGAAAAGGGAACCTTTCCAGGATTGTCAAATGGTTTTTGTTCATGTTTGGCATATACCATGTAAACTCACACCTTGCCCATCTAGACACTTAGAAATGAATTTCCTCAAAAAGAGGAGGAAAACACAAAACGTGTTTGATAGGTTAAAAAGAAGATGACTAATTTTTAACAATGATTTTGTTGAAGAATTAGTGCAGGAACTTCTCATGTTTTTCTAGGGATCTGAAGAGAATCTGGGTAAAGTAGTGATCTTTTTTTGTGGGGAGGGGCTGCAACTGTCTTTATAAATTACATGTCTAAGAACTAATTTCCTTTGTTAATTTCATTGGATATAAATCCATACATTGTTCAAGGATTCATACACTAGTTTATGTTTTTACCTAGGGTGCACAATAATCCAAATCTCCCATTCTAAAGGACAATTACAACATTAATAGGCTCAGTCTTAGTCTCTAATACTATGAGATAATGTTAATGGAAATCTTGAAATGAAAATAAAGAAATTTTGCAAGTTACTTTGTTTTATTTCTAACTGTTTAGCCACCAAAGAGATCTCTTTCCCTATCCTTCCCACAGAGTTACTCTATTTTAGATCAGAATGCTACACAAGTAGTTTTAAAAGTTCTTGTGATCTCTTGTTGAATATGTATTCAAACATCCCTCTAAATACTTAAGTTAACATGAAGACCAATCTTATAGTTGAACTCTTATTCATCCTTATTCTTTTTGTCTCTAATTGTTGATAGAGGGTCCATAGTTAGAGCAAACAGCAGTGACCACAATGACTATTTCTGATTATTTCCTTTTTGGACTCACATAGTGCAGTTGTTCTAAGTTTCTAATAAAAAAGCAGATATGGAAATCCTCAGTTTAAGTGAAACTAGTTTTTCTTACAGGGTGCCTAAATATACCTTTTCTATTTTGTCAAGTACATATCAACACCTCCCTTATTTTTATATGCTATATCTGAGGTCAAATATATCCCTATTGTTACAAGTCTACTTGGCGAATAGCCCAGTGTCTCTCTTTTTTCTCTGTGACAACTCTCTTTCCTTTTTTCTAAGAAAAGACAACTTCTCTTTGTGTGATCTCATTAAGTAAGTCTATTTCCATAAGATTTAAAGATTGGTTTAGAGCCCTGTGAAGGCTGACTGTAAAAACTTTGGGCAAACTGCCTTAGATTTCTAATAACAATATCCACTTCCTCCTTTGTAATGGAGTAACACAAGAATTTCTTTTCCCAAAGGAAGGACAATTCAAGATTGTTTTTTAACCTTCTTTTTTGTTTTGTTTTTTTTATCTGTATCTTACTTTATAAAATTATCAGAAAATGTCCATTCTCTCTTCTGAATAGTGATCAACTTCACCTAATTTCATTTTTTCTTTAACTAACTAATGAGGTTGCTGTAGTATTTTTTTTTCTCAACACCTTATCAAATAGCCTCTCATTTTTAATACAGTGGTGAAACATCTGGCCAGCTTCTAAGGAGAGTCTGCACCCTGACTTACTAGAGAAAATATTATCTATAGAGTATGTATCAGTGGACAGAAAATACTGGTGTCTATAATACTAGAGCATAAATTAGATGCTCATTAGCCTCAAGATCTCATTTTTTTAAATCATGTTTTCAGCGGTTCAAAATATCTTCCTTTCTGCAGTTCCATATGTAAAACTGTGACAATAAACCAGCGTGTTCTGACAATATGTAAGAGAGAAATTCAGTTTCTTTATTCACAATAGATCATTTATTTGACAGTCATGTAGTGTGGACTTCTTACCTACTAGCAATGACTTTGTCTGAATTTTGTTCCCGTAAGAGTGTTTATTTCTGAACTTTACGTGGTCTTTGTTGCTCTCAGTCTCATGATTAATTATATTTCACTATAAAACAAAGTCATTAAACACACGATATACTAAAATATCATAAAGAAAAGAAAACATATGATAAATTGCATATATAGTTTGTATTTTATATATCGGTAATAGTATGTGTGTGTGTATATATATATTTACATATATAGCTATGTACATATATACATATACATTTACATATATAGCTATGTACAGCTTTCATTCTTCTTCAAGGTGTATTCCTAATTACGACAGTGAGAAAACACTCTGTCCTACTGCTATTTCCTAAGTACAACCTTGAAAATATTCTTTCAATCTGTATTCCGTAGCACCCTAAGGTTAGTGCTACAAGGACCTAAAGTTAGTGATACAGATCTGGGGCTCTGGATTTCTTTTCAGAGTCTGAGAGAGTAGCATATGGACATTCAGTATGGTGTCTCTGCCATTCACTTTTTCTGTCTAAAAGTTAGTATGGGTTAATAATCTAGAATCTCTAATCATGGAGAGAAATGTGATCATCTAGAGCACAAGTTTGCCTTAAAAACAGGTAAGAATGGCTCTCCATTGACTGCAGAGGGATCCAGGAAAACTAGCTTAGGCTACACACTTAAATTTCAGATGGCTTAATTTAGGTGAGATTAATCTCTTCCTATGAATAAGGAATTTCTCAATGACCCTTTTTAAATAGGCAAAAAATATCTTTCTATGCCAGAGATACTATTATGCCAAGTTAATACTATTCAAGTTATTTTAATGTTACTATTTTGAAAGTGTTTTCAAAAAACAATCCACACTTGCAACACCATCAATGCAATACTATGGTATGTTGGACAAATATGTATTATTGAATAAGTTGCTAATACATGAATAAAGTCAAAATTGCATAAGATAAGTTTTATTCTCTTTCAAGAGAAGGTTAGATATCAGATATTTAACAATGATCTACAAAGCTTAATAGCAACCTGTATCTATGTCAACTTTTTTTATGCGTGGATTTATTCCACTCCATTCCATTCAGTTAGGCAACTGGATCATGATGTTATGAAGTATTGCATGACTAAATTTAAGAAAACATTGATGGAACTGCAAGGCATTTTCTGAACATATTAAAGATGTTTTGCATTTGCATAACCCACCTTACTTTTTCACTTTCCTTCTTTGAATATTCAATTGATAATTCTCTGGAAATTAGAATTAAAACAACAACACTGTTTAATTTATCTGATTAACAACAACAAACTTCAATGGGTCAAAATGATCAGAGCACAGATTATTGATAACAGTACAATTTTACTATCACTTTTTTGCACATCAAGGTTCACAGTAAACGAACATCCACCCTTAAAATCACTGACCAAATATTTAAGGTCAGTTGTAGTGTATTTGCAAAGTTGCATGATAAATACATAGTTGTAGAGTGCGAATTCCCACAGACTGGACAGAACGTCATGTCCAATTTCAAGGATAGGGCTGGCTGCTAGTTCAGCTGTGCTTATGGTGACATAGGTCATCAATCAATACTCTTTCTATGCTACCTTCACTGAATCTAAAGAAATAAATAGATGAAGAGCAGAAAAGGAAAGAGCAAAAAAGAAATAACATTAAACGAAAAAAAAATCTAAAAAATACTTTATAGTACCTAACTGGTTCCACATTTTCCCATCATGAATAACTTATTATTCTTTTCCCTAAAGCAATATTTTTTCTCAACCCACAAATATATTATTGCAGAACCCTAATTGTTCTCATCTTCCATCCAGATGCTACAGACCTTCTTCCTCAGTCCAGCTCCCTTTGAATAACTCTTTAAATAACTTTGAATAACCCTTTGAGGTGCTGGACTGTATCCAAAGAAGAGCAACAATGCTGGTGAAGGGTCTAGAGAACAAGGCTTATGAGGAGTGACTGAAGGAACTGGAGTTTAGCCTGGAGAAAAGGAGGCTGAGGCCTTCTTGCTCTCTACAACTACCTGAAAGGAGGTTGGAGCCAGGTGGGCGTCAGTCTCTTCTCCCAAGTAACAAGTTATAGGAGAAGAGGAAATGGCCTCAAGTTGCGCCAGGGGAGATTTAGATTGGATATTAGGAAATATTTCTTCACCGAGAGGGTTGTCAAGCATTGGAACAGGCTGCCAAGGGAGTCACTGTCCCTGGAGGTATTTAAAAGATGTACTGACATGGTGCTTAGGGACACAGTTTAGTGGTGGACTCGGTGGTGTTAGGTTAACAGTTGAACTCAATGATCTTAAAGGTCTTTTCCAAACTAAACAATTCTATGATTCTATGATTCAATCTCCTCACAACCACAGTGATTCACAGTTTCTCTCTCAGGATATCCAGTTATTTCCAAAAGCTAGCCATCTTCCAGTTTTTCCAGACTCTCATCAGGTATTCAGTTATTGCTGTCCTCCTAGTTTCGCTATCAACTTATAAAACATTTCCTGTCATACACTCCAGCTTCCCCAACAGTCTCCTCACTAACCTAGTTTCTCTATCCACTCTCTTAATATGGACAAAGCTCATTGCATTAGTGCTTCTGCTAATGCAGAATTCTGCTTTTGGTGCAATAATTGTATCATCTAAAGAGAAGAAAGACAATGAACTGTACCTGAGGAGATGTGTAAATGGCACCAGTTCTGATCCTAATTGCCTAATGAATCAATTTTCATGGCAAAATTTGGAACAGAATTTTTGCAATACATTTTCTGAATTTTTGTCATCATATTCTACCTTATTTACAGTATTGTCCTGGGAAAATGATTTTATATACTAATGTCTACAACAGAGTATGTAGCCACATGCTCTAACCATTAGACAGGAGCTACACTCAATCTTCATATAAACTCTTACACTATATGTTGAAACACTAGTGCAGTTGACATGTTGCTTAATTGCTGTCTCAGTCCTAATAACCTCAAAGACAATAAGAGCAGCTACTGGCAATTTAACAGCACTAACATCACAAGATGTATCTAGGTAATGGATATAACATGTGAGGGACCAGTGGGCTAATTTACTTAAAATAAAATGTGATTAAATGATGTGAATACAAAATACCTTCAGCAGGTCAGGTACATCTATACCATGTGATGAACTGCTGGAAGGATGCCCAAACCAGCTCTAGAAAGCTAGTATTTCTAAACTGACAGTTCAGAAACCAAATGTATTATAGCCTGTAGCAAACTTTGCATTTTCTGAGGCAAAGGTGAGCTGGGAGTACTGCATTAAAGGTGCTGCTATTAAGCTCTGAGGAATGTGATAAAAATAAGTTCTAAGTGGAAAGAAATAGGAAATACTGAAGTACAATTTGTCTAATGTATTTAAATGTCTAACTGAGAAGAGATGAATTGTACCCAGGAGCACCCAATTTATTTCCTTGGAGCATAGGTGAACTCTTGTGAAGATATATCTGGCTTGATTCATTTGCATGCAGAAAGGACTCTTGTGCTATTTGAGACAATCTAGAGTATCTGAGACAAGAATTCACAGATGTGACACACAACCTAGAAGAGCCATTTGCTTTCTGCTATGGTAGCTGTAGGCCAGATGGAAGATCTAGAGCATCTGAACTGGTGTTATTTGCCTTTGTTGTAAAAGTGAATCAAGCCCTACAGTGTAAGAGTGAGAAAATGAGAGCTCAGGACTGTAGCCACCCATATGTACACCTCTGAATGTGAATGTCTACCTGAAGGCTCTATTTCTAAGATCTCATTATAATCCACTTCCTCGTAAGGGAAGAAATTTTGCTCTCCAAGAATAGGCATTTTAGTAACATTTCTACCCTACATTAGTTTTGATTACTACTTCTGAGTTGTTCTCATACTCCTTTTAGTTGATAGAGTTGTCAGAGACACTTTACCTGTGGGTCTTTGCTTTAGACTGTACACTGCAGACTACATTGATTGCATTGTCTGAATCTCCTTTGAGTGTATCTCCATTGACTATAGTGAGAGCATGTTCCACTCATAGTTGCCACCATTTGGACAACTGTGCAGAAACAAACTTGTTTACAATTTGGAAATAAGTCCTACCCTGCAGTCTAAAGTTAAATCGCATAAATACAGTGCCTTTTGCTGAGTCCTTCTTGACTCCTAATCTTGCAGTGATTTAGTGTCTAGAAATTAACTTCAGCACAATTTGATTTTAACACATGGAGACAGGTCTGGCCTGGAACTACATGAAAACTAATAAGCCTTCTGTTACCTTCTAGCTAGCCTTATTACCTCCAGTTTGGGTCTGGTCTTCTCAGTTTTATGCTAGATTTTACCTGGCACAATGGATGTCTCTACGTTGTGTTTTTGAGCACTTTGATGAGATAGATTTTTATGCTGGTACAATAATGCTAATATTGAGTTATAAGCCTTCTCAACTGACTAAAATGCCCAGACTTTAAGTGTAAAGGGAAAGGTGTGGAATAAATGGTTCAACTCGGATCTGGCATATGCAACACTAATAAAATTTGTCAGCTTTGTGTAGAAAACTGGATTGTCTCTTCATGAAGTTCTTGTTTCTAGAAACTTAGTGCAGATGTTGAAGAGAAGCACAAAGGGAATAGGCTGTAACACACAACTCTCTATTTTATTAGTGCCATAGTGCCCGAGAATTATACAACCTTTACCTGTCTTTGTTAAACTGTGTAAAGGCTTTCCAAATCATAGACAATCAACAGTGGGGACAAAAACGTTTTTATTTCAAAACTCTGATTTGATTTACTTGTGAAAACAGTTAGTTGCACTTGGTGTATACAGTGATAGTGAGATGGGCAGGTGTCCCAGCCCTGTACTAGTGATATTATAAAGCATTTTGTGAGTTGATTTTTGCCTCTGTTCTCTGTACAATATGAATTATAATTATTTCTCTTCCAAGTGAGAGGAAACTGAAGATAAAGATTAAATTTAAGGTTTTGTTCAGCTAAAGCAAACAGAAAATACTTTTATATATCAAGGTTTCCCATTGAATAGAAATACACATACTTTTTCCAGTTATTAGTAAATAATGAGGAAAAGAATGAGGTAGAGTATAAAAAAATCACAATAGTTCTCTTGAGAAAATTATTCCATCAGTAGTCCTTTCATCTAGGCATGAAGTGTAATCATTATTTGTTTATGTCAATCTTAATGTTGATTGTGTGTTCATAATGCAATATTTCAACCTCCTTGTGTTTTAATTGCCATGTGAGAATACCGTGCAGGATTTTAGCTTGAGGTTTATTGTGTGTTGCAAACATTTCCTTAATTTAGTAAGGTTTATAAAAGTAAGACATTGTTAGGTTGGCATGATTTCTCTGTAACTACTATATGGTGCCTACTTTTTATCACCTTGCTTTCCTCTAGGTGCTTACGTACTGACTGCTTTAATAAATGTTCTAGCAATTTAGTAGCTATTGAATTTAAACTTGCTGTTCTGTAATTTCCTAGATTGATTCCTCTGCTGCTTTAGTGGAGGCTATCCAATATTTTAGAGAACTTCTTCCCAGAAAGAAAAACGTAATACCCTTTGAATGCTTGTCAACATCTATCATCTCAGGCATACCCTCATGATCCTCTAGTGTCAGTTTTAGAATATCTGTGTGAACCTCTGCTGTAGTTCTTGGTCCTTGGTCCAGTTTGAGTTACATTTAAATCCAGACAAATTCAGTTGAATTGCCTTCAGTCCATGTTAAGGTTTAAGGCTTGGCTGGCTATTAAACAAAGGACAGATGCTCTCTGGTAACCTTTTCCCTCCCCAGAAGAGGAACGGAAAGAGAAAAGGGAGAGAGGCTTATGGGTTGGAAAAATTAAAACAGCTTTAATGAAACAATAACAAAACCCCCCTATTATAATAATGGAAAAAAATAATGAAATATATACAAACCCAATGTTGAGCTCCTCTGGTGACAATCACGTCACCTGGATGCTGCAGGGAAGGCTTTGGGAACATCTCAGACTGCACTCTGCAGTGCATGGGAACTGGATTCAGGAACACATGGATTGAAATTGAAGGCAGGAAGAACAGACAGAGTCCTCCTCATACTGGCCATAGAAGAGAGCTTGACCCTGGCTTGGACACCAGCCATAGAAGAGAGCTTCACCCTCATGATCTCTTATACTAAGTGTGGCACATATGGGATGGAATACTCCGTTATGTCAGTTTTGGGTCACCTGTCTAGCCCACTCCTCCCTGCAGGAGGTTTGCAGGTTGGACCACTTTTCCACTCTTTCATTTCCAGCACATAAGAAAGTTAGCAGAAGCAAGCATTGACCTTGGTTTCCATAGGAATAATTATAAGCAAGAGCTTTTCTGCATACCATTCCTACTGGTACTCTGGCGATAACTATAAGCATCGAGCCTTATCAGTCCTAGAAGTAGACACTGTCTGAAAAACACAGTTAATTTCAGAGAGTGTGGTCTCTCAGAAGAGACTTAACTGAAAAGTAGAATTACTAAAACCAAAATTGATTCTGTCCTAGCTCAAACCGGGACAGTCAGTCTGAATTGCTTGAACACCTGAGAAGAAAAAGAAGCCTCAGGAGCTCTGGGCATCAACTTCGCAGTTCAGCAAACTGCATAAAGTGGGGTCACAAAACTCTGAAATCTGAGAGCATTTGCCCTTCTTTGTGATGAACTGCTTGCTTCATCTGCTTCTATACTGAATAGTGATTTTTTAAAAATATTTTTTGAGAAAAAATTTCTTTTTCATGGACACAGTATTCCTTTATAATTAATCTTGGAGATAAAAAGTTGTAGTTCAGTGAAATGCATCTGTATTCCAGGTGATTCTTTTACATTTCTACTCCAGGGAGAAGAGGATTGTACCAGTTCCTGAGTGACGGAAGGTGATAGAAAGTTTAACACCAATAAAATACTTGTGTAAGCGCATCTTAAAGAACAAACAAGCAAGAAAATATTACCCTTTTCGGTACCTACTTATTTCTCTATTTTATAACAGGTGTCAGCTACTGCTTAGTACCAGAGCCTGTCAAGCTTTCTCATGTCTTCACAGACTTGGTAAACACCAAGTTACTTAACTATGAGCTTACTTGAAAGGCTTCCTTATTTTGTAAGTCCTGTAGAACTATGATTTTGTTTGGAAGTGGGTTCAAGGGTCCAACAAATAATGTAGTCAAAACCACACACCGCGAGAAAAGGTTCCCTCTGAAAAAGTTTCCTTTGCATTTGTTGTCTCCCACAACATCCTCATAGGAAAGCTCAGGAAGAGTGGGCTAGATGAGTGTACAGTGAGGTGGGTCAAAAACTGGCTGAATGGCAGAGTACAGAGGGTTGTGATCGGTGGTGCAAAGTCTGGTTGGAGGCCTGTGACAAGTGGTGTTCCTCAGGGGTCAGTGCTGGGTCCAGTCCTGTTCAACGTATTCATCAACGACTTGGATGAAGGGACAGAGTGTACTCTCAGCAAGTTTGCTGGGGGGAGCGGCTGACTCACGGGAA
>VZSC01000102.1:79152-94889 GCA_013398225.1 Steatornis caripensis | reverse complement strand
CAAATATCTAAAGGATGGATGTCAAGAGGACGGGGTCAGACTCTTCTCAGTGGTGCCCAGCGACAGGACAAGGGGCAACAGGCACAAACTGGAACACAGGCAGTTCCACCTGAACATGAGGAGGAACTTCTTTACTGTGAGGGTGACAGAGCACTGGAACAGGCTGCCCAGAGAGGTTGTGGAGTCTCCTTCTCTGGAGCTATTCAAAACCCGCCTGGATGTGTTCCTGTGCAATCTGCTCTAGGCTAACCTGCTTTAGCAGGGGGGTTGGACTAGATGATCTCCAGAGGTCCCTTCCAACCCCTACCATTCTATGATTCTATGATTCTATAAAATCCTTTTTCATATTAACAACAAAATCAGAAAGTTTCCGTAAGGAATATGAAAGTAGAACCTTCAAAATATAACAAAGAATTATTTTGATTTGTAATATTATGCTTGATCTGGTTGTATCTACCTTTTTCCACCTCATTCACTAGTATTTCAGTCACATATGTATGCGAATACAATGGAAAATCTTATATAGATTTATCGTTTCTGGGCTGTGTAACATTAGAATGGCTTGTTTTATGTGATTATTGAGTTTTAGGGGCACTTTTTCTTCTGTATAAAATGCACAAAGCTAAAGATACATGTGCGATATTTAGGGACTGAAATCTGTGCAAGCACTAAGTTAATTTATAACCTGCTGTTTGTTACAATTTGTTTTCGATAATATACCTTTGGCCTGTTTACATCTTCAGTGTTTCGATAAACATTTGTAACCTTGATCTGCTATGTAAGAAATTAGAAGACAGAAGGAAAATCAGAAAGTTTAGTAGTCTCTCATATGTGACTGAAACTTTTCCTCATCAGAAACAGCTAAAATATTATTTTTCCTCTCTGAGGAACTTCTGCATGAAAAATTTTGCAGGTGATCAGACTACAAACATATGTTAAGTCTGAAAAATGATGATTTTTAACAATGTCTGATTTGGAAACAAGAAAGTCCCAGGGACCATAGTATTACCTTACTAAGACATATACAATTAGAGGCTTTATTTTGCAGAAGTTTACAGATACACAGTTTACAGTCATCATAATTGTAATTACAAGGGAAAAATAAGGATATAATGAATGAAAGATACCATATTTTTTTAATCCTTTTTTTTTTTAGTTCAAATGTTTATGTCTGCTTGGTTTTGATGAAGAGGGTTTGAGGGAAGTGAAAAAGAGGCAAAAGTGACAAATAATTTTATTATTCACATTTGTAAGGGTATATTTTATTATAATAAAAATTAAAAGAGGAAATCTGACTAATACATGATCAAGAGTCTGAAATATTTTTTTCTCTAATATTTTATTTATTTATCCATAGAGATGCCAGGATGAGACCCTGGGATAAACAGGAGGTCTCTGAAAGCGGTCACAAAAGCAGAACAAACTCCATTCCCTTCACCCTCTCTATTAGGAATGTATTGAACTGTTTTGAGCAGTCCTTGCCCGGGCTCAAGCAACAAATTCAAGCATACTGTTAGTTTGTGAGGGACAAGAGAAATTTAGATAAACCATCTTAATTTGTGTTTATAATAATAATAGGTGGGAAAACAAGAAAGAAAAGGGGAAAACAAAGAAAAAAAAGAGACAACATCAGGGGACTGTAAATCTAAGTTGCATGCTAGTGCCAAAAGATGCAGCAGCATCTCTCTCAACTTGCTATGCTTGCCAAATTCACTGGAGTAATGTCTGTTGTAATAACATCTTCCAAAGAACAGCAGTGCAGGGTTACTGCTGTGTGCCAAAACAAGGCAGTAAGTCCTTAGAACAGTATGACTCACATCTAGGCTCTTCCGCAAGCAAACATATAACCCCTCCCCTCTAAATATACGATCCAGAAAAACAAAAAATGAGTCAAAATTTGGAGGGGTTTCTTTATATGTTTTCTTGTTTTTATGATGCTAGATACAGTGGGTGATTTCAGAGTTCCTGGTTATATGTGGGTTGAGATTAGAAAAAAAATAAAAGAAGGATTTTTTTTTCAATCTTAAAGTTTGCTTCCTAATTCAGAGTACATGCTAATAACAGTTCTTAGATGACATAGTATTGAGTATGTCAAGTACAGAACTAGACCTTAGATCTCACTGATACCTTTCCCACTTTTATTCTGGTATTTGTAAGAACCTGCAAAATTGCTTAAGAATTAATAGAAGATTTCGATAAATCAAAAGTACACAGATAACCTGCAATAATTCAGTTCCTAGTGTTTGTGCATATATACAATATCTAACAAAAAATATGGCCCTTGTAATGCATTTAATGGAGATAATGTACACACATACATGACATTTCACTGAAAAAGATCTTAACACTTCATCATATTCTTAGTGGAATTTAGTGCTATGTAGATCTAAAATCTGCTGCCTTAGTTAGGTTGCTGTAACTATACTCAGTAATTAAATGAGCAATTGAATGGCCATCACTGATACCAAGAACTCTTTACCCTATAGTGAGCCCATGCTTACTGTAAGAAAGTGGTTGGCATATACCACACCTATTCCACATGAAAAGCAATTCTAGTATATCCCATTTGATCCAAAACTAGAGGTCTAAGAGGCCTCGATTTAATGCAGATTCTCTTATTTGCCTACTTCATACAGATATATTAGGTACTGCAAATGGCACCAGATATCCCAATGTTATTCCTAAATTGGACCCTAGAGAAGACCAAGTGTATAGGTCTGTTTCAACGTGGGTTAAATAGTTATCCAAAAGCTTTTCAGGTACTAAGTAGAGCTGTGTTACCTATCACAGTTATTTGAACACTTGCTTTTAAATTTAGGCATCTACAATCTGGAAGCGAACCCCAATGTACTCATAAACCCAACTTTTTCTTCACTTCTCTCACTGAAGTGGGGGGAAAAAAAAGATGCTGTTCCTTTAAGTAATTTGATAAAGACATGAGATATAGCTGGTGCGATTGTATTTCTATGTTCTTCAATAGTAAAGTCCTACTATCCTCAACACAAGAAAAGTAAAATTATACCAGATAAAGCTCGGCTTACAACTCTAGGCTTCTTTAAATAAGAATTTTTGCCAACAGTTTGCTGACACTCATTTTTCTCTAGGGTCACACTGTCAATGAAGTTGTGGCAGTCTTTTTTAGTTTTATCCTACATTTTTGTCAGACATCTGTTCTTTCCATGGCTTTGCAGTTAGAGAATAAGACAACAAATCAGTATCCTAATTTTCAGTAACTAAGCTGTAAAGGAGGCATGCCTTGATCATTTTTTCCCCCCCATGATGCATTTATGCATTTTGCACTAAATGGTAATTCAATAAAAACGAGAAACAGTGCACAAACTGAATTTCAGATCAATGATCTTCAGGCTGGACCCAGGACTGACGTTCTTGAGTTTACAGAGATGTAGTCCCGGGTGAAGCATTTAATTTTTTAAGTATTGCAGGTTCTAATTCATAAACATTTAACTAGGTAGGTCTCACATATAATTATTTTAGTGATGCTAGAGTCAGGATAAAATTAGAGACTTAGACCTTTGCTGTCTAGCTCTCATGATACTATACTTCGTTAAGTCTGTTGTAGAATCTATTTTTAATCTATTTGTCATTTTATGCCTAGAATGTTATAAGAATTCTTTGATCTTTGATGGGTATGATGAGATAAACCAAGGAAGAATGAATTATATGAATAGTTTTGAGACCAGAAACTTCAGATTCTAAGTAGAATATCACATAGGTTCAGTTTGTAGTTGAAGACATTGTTCTCATTTAACGGAAAAAACGTGTTTGTTGATAAGCAGGATTCAATTATCATTCTGCTTAAAGGTAAAAGAAACAAACAAAAAATCATCACTTCTACTATGGTCAACATTTGGACTTCCTAATACTAAATATATTTCTTTTTTTTAATCATATTGTGTTTTCTGCTTTTGCTCTGAGAGGACATACCTTTTTAATCCTCATGTGAAATTCAAAGCAGAAACAAGGTTAAAAATAAGTAACAAATAGTCTTCGAATAATGTGAAACAAATAATCTTCTATAAAACCCACAATTTTTCTTGGTCCTTAGCATGAGCTTCTCACATCTGTGAAAAATACATAAAATAAATTATCATGTCACAGAGGTAATATGTGAAATCATCTTATGTTTACTTTGTGTACATGGAAATATGCATCATCCTGGAAAGAAAAACAGACCAAGTTCCCATAGATTAAGCAGCCTACTGTAACTCTTGATGTGTATTTTGGTTTTTTTTTTTAGTTTCTATCTTCTATTTGAAAGTATCTTAAAATGCAGCTTACAAATCTTGAAATCCTACCCATTATGGATGTAGTAATAACTTTCTAATTAGTGAATTCATTGTTACACTGCATAATCAGCTCGTTGAAGACATGAGTTACAGTAAAAGAAAAAAAAACCCATTCAATAGTAACATAGCTGTCCCATTAAAGTCTTGATTAAACTTATATCAGTAATGCAATATCGTTATACTTTCATAAATTAAAAGACAAATTGGATATATATAATGTAATGGTCTTGTATCTTTACAAAAGGATGCAAATTTAATTTAAAGCGAAATAACTCCAATGACATTAATTTCTTAAGTAGGGGAGTGACATGTATAAACTCAACACAAAAATATAAGACAAATATTTCAACATCTCAACAACGTTATGTTAAAAGTTTAAAAGAAAGCTATACAGCTCCTAGGCATTAAATGACTTAGAGTAACATAAAAAGCAATTGAAGTGAGCAATGACAATTGAGATTATGTATTACAGATAGGCTGACCTATCCAGGTTCAGTTCCACTGCTCCTGTTTGGTCAGCAGGCATGTTTTACTATCTGCTTTACTTATATTAGCTCCATCTTTTCTATTATTATGCAAGAGACATATAGCTAGATGGCAATTTGGATCCAAAATGCAGTCTGAGAATCACAGAATTTTCGCATTTTCCAGCTTTGGAAAACATTTTTTCATTGTTCAAAATAAAAGCTAATATTAATTTTATTAGAATCTAAAATAAGACAGTATTGATATCTAAATCTACAGTTTGTATGTATATTTACAAATAACAAAGCAAAACCTGGTTTCCATATGCCAGAATTTTATATGTAATACCAAAATAACAGACTGAAGTGTTCACAGATTAAATGCAACATATGGGAAAAGTTCTTAAAGGTAAAGATTCTATATATCACTGTTAAGAACAGAAGTCCTCTCATCCCACAAATAAAATCTAGAATATCATTGCTTTGTAACTATTCCAATAATATTTTTGAAACTATATTGCACATTATGTTAGAAATTGTGTGAACAACAAAGCATTTTTCATTAAATTGTTGGATAAAAATCAACTATTTAAAAGGCTGTACATTGAAGTTAAGCCTCAAAGAGCCATATGAGCATACAAGAAATACAGTATATAGAAAAGGAAGACTGGATCAAAACCCAGATCCATATCCATACCCCTACATGAATGGCAATTTACTTTAGAAGGTAGCTAATACATTTTTGTACACTCTTCCTTCTCTCATCAAAGCCTATTGCATATAATTCTAAAATTTTATATGCTTTCTATTATATTTATATGGTATCTTATGGTGGAGCTTCATCCAACACTTACATACTAATACTTCATTTATTTTATAAGGTATTTCTAGCAGTAGGATATAAGGAAGATCCCAACTTTCATCTTATTAATACAGTCAATCCTGTTTGAGGAGAAAATCAAGCAATTTATCAACAATTTCTTCAAAAAGAAATGTAATATACTGGAAATCTGAATCATATTATAGTAATAAAATATCTATTAGCTATTACCTTTTTTTTTTTTCCTGTCTTTCCCAGAGTGTTCTGGAAAGTATTCATTTTGTCTTATCCTTGGAGAAATCATTTGGATATTTTCCCCCTTGCTTTCAGTTCATGCAGACATCTTTGGGAGAAATTTTGGTGTTATTTAGATTTTTTTGGAAATGCTACAGTACAGAAACCATGAGTTAGCTAAAAGCAATGGGGTTCTAGTCAATAAGATATCACATCAGTATCCTAAACATTTCACAGACTAAAGACAACTGCAGTGAAGCCAATGATACAGCAAATACAGACTGTCAATGAGCCAGATGCTACTGTTGGAAAAGAAATTTCTATGCTTTAACATCTGGACACTGTGACTACCTTTCAGAAATGAAGGCAAGAACTATCCTATACCGAGATACAGTGAATGTTTATGAAAATACATATCACTAGCAGATACTTGTGACTTTTTTTAAGAAATGTCATTAGAAGATATTTAATTGTAGCTGCAATTTGTTTAAAAAGAGAAGGAAAATAGAAATGTATCGTCTAGAATATATTTTAAAGCAGCCCTTGTTCTCATTTTGAATTATCAAGAGTGGTTGATAGGAATCTTGTAATCAATATAGCAGCTAATATGTGGGTGTAATTTTAATTCTACTTGACTTTAAAGGAAGTCTTAGTTGCAAGTGTGTTTTACTTATGATATTATGCAGCTTCTACAGCTCATCTGGAGATCATTGATTCCTAGCACTCCCATTGGATGTAAGCTTTATCCATGTAAAGGTGTTAACTAAACCAGTGACTAAATGGATGCTGCATGTGCTAATTTTGATTCTTCTTTCTCTAAGGACTGTAGCTTGAGGAGTTTTTTGCTCTGTGAAGATCTGGGAAGAGAGAATGAGATTGTAGGCGTAAAGGTGGATGTTACATTGCACTGGCCATCTTCTCTAGCACAAAGAACAAGCAGATGAAAAATATGTGAATAAAATAGGCTGATACCAAATAGAACTTCACATTTTATGTTGCTTTTCAGTCACGATATTCATGTTAAATGGAAGGAAGCAGCAGGAATTGTCATAGTTTGTTCAAATAATGAAGGGAAGGCTTATGCATTAACATAACATCTAATTTCTGAAACCTGCTCATGTAATAAAATGGAAAAGACATGTGTCCAGTTATAACAGTACTAAACTAAATTCCTTCAAAGTCCAGAAAAGTGAGGATTGAGTATAGGTGTACAGATCCGGTCTTTTATGGCTCCAACCCTAGACTTTAGATTGGATGGGAACAATGTAAGTAGGAAAAACGGAGGTAGTAAGACTATGGACAATTTTGTGAATGGAAATTAAACATAGCTTTTGATCAACTTCCCTCCTGTTTTTTTTCACTGTATGACAAAAAATTTGGAAATATAAACTTTTAAATCGGGTTCTTCATGAGAATGAAATTAGAATGAAGCTTGCTAAATTCACATTAAAACCCTTTTTATTGTAAATTTCCAATTCTACTTTTACCAGCAAATGTTCTAGTATTTTTTTTTTTTGTTCCATTAGTAGTAGTATCATGTGCAATATTGCCTATCCACCCTCAGGCAGGATGATAAATATTATTATCTAAAACATCTACATTGTTAATGATGATAAAATATAAACATATTGTGTATAGTTATTACAGTTCCTCTTTCTAAAATAGTAAAATACACTCACACAGAAGAAGTACCTTATGATATAAGTAATCTCAATAAGGATTTTTTTCTATGGGTTGCCTCTATACTTGAAATTTCTAAGTGTGTTAAAAGAACAGTTTGAGAAAATTGAGGCAGGCTTCCCATTACCACAACACATGCTTTGAATAAAGCTTTTACAGAGACGTGAAATCCAAACAAACCACAAATTTAACCTATCAAGAAAAAGTTCTAACATAAAGTCCATAACCAGCTTCTTATTTGCTATTGATTTTATATGAGAAACACTCTGAATAATGGCAATGGACACCATTATGAAATACTGGTATTGCTGAATCATACCCTATTTTCATTGTTATGATGATGTCACTAGCATTACCATGTTGTCTTAGGATACTTAAACCTTGAGCCATATCTTTTATGGCTCTAGTTTTACCCTTAGACTACTAATACCTGTGTTTTACATCATTATAAAAAAATAATGTTTCTTCGAATTCTGTTTATATCTTTTCACATAAAGAGGATGCTTGATGAAGTAGACACTGTACAATTACCTTTTTTCAAAGAAATAGAAATATATCAAGAGTTAATAATGTCTAGTTTCCAAGTAAGTGCTTTATAAAATACTGCCCAGGGAAAAGAAAATTTACCACAGTTCAGGAATAATGCCCAGAGCCTTTATTTTTGCATCATAATCACAGTTTCAGATCTCAGTAGTTTGGTTTTTGTCTCCCTTGGGTATTATTTTATATCTATTGACCTTAGAACCAGTCACTGTTTGTTCGATGCTTTTTTTCCTAGTGCAACGCACACAATTTCATGTTTCCTGTAGTGTGTTTGACAAGCATAAAAAGAAGGAGAAAAATGAGAAAACAGTTCCCAAATGCTGAAGGAAGTTGACTAAAGCCTCAAATCTTAAATGAGCTACAGCAGCTGATGTATCCTGTGCTTAAGAATTTCTGTTTCAGGTCACAGAGTCAAGTGGACCTCTTGTAAGGCTATTGGTAAATGCTGAATATTTGAAGGGGGGAGAAAAAGTTGAACAACCAGATGTGCAATGCTACAAAATTGTCTTTGTTACGAAAAATACTGTAGGTCATACAACCCTGTATCAGCCCTTTGAGTTGTGCTTGGCTGTTAAGATGATAAAATCCATAATTCTTGGTCTTGGTTGCAACACACCTTAAGTGAGTAATCTGACCCTCTGATATGGGCCAATTGTCTTCTAATCAAATTTTAGACTTGTGCTGTGTTTGTGGCTTTTAATTCAATTACAGATCTTCGTTAAAGCCTCTTAGAAGTACCCATGACAGACTGGAAAGACAAAGTAAGAACTATATCATGCTACTTGTGTATGTATGAAACAAAATGCAATCATTAAGATTTTATAATTTCCATAAGATTTGTTGCTGAACGAAACAATGCTTTGATGTACACTGTTTATTGTATTTTATTTTCATAATGAAGTGCACATATTTTTAATGGAATTAAATTTTTGTTCATTTATTTCTAAATGCTGCTTCCATTTTCTAAGCTATGTCATTTGCAGCAAACAAGTAAATATACTTATATGACTTTGAAACTACCTCATTTCTGACTACAGTTTTGTTACTACTATGAATGACTTTCACAACAGCAACACAGGCCAATTTAAAGTCCAGGCACCAAGCAATTTGAGATCCACCAGCTTTATGCAGTAATATAATTATTCCCTCCGAGGCTCTTAATTGTATTCATCACACCATGATTTCTGCACAAATTAAGCATGCATTTACTGCTATATATAACTTGCTTTGCAGTTAACATCCTGGAAACAAATTTCAAGGAGATAGAATCTTGAACTTAGTCATCCCATGAAATCACTAGTTTCACTGCTTGGAAAAGTCAGTTAGACTGTAAGGTCATTATATTTTTACATCAACAAATCATATACAGAGAAGCAGTGAAAAAAGCTTGTGATGAAAAGATCAGCAAACTTTTATACAAATATTTTTCTGAGAGTTTAATTGTTATAGTCCCTAGTAAAATAATCTTTAGATATATTTTTAAGATACAAAAAAAAAAAAAAAATCANTAAGGTCATTATATTTTTACATCAACAAATCATATACAGAGAAGCAGTGAAAAAAGCTTGTGATGAAAAGATCAGCAAACTTTTATACAAATATTTTTCTGAGAGTTTAATTGTTATAGTCCCTAGTAAAATAATCTTTAGATATATTTTTAAGATACAAAAAAAAAAAAAAATCAAAACCCCTTGCAGTCTGCAGAAGACAAAATGCCTGAAATTCAGAGACAGAAAAAATACCATTTATATATATATATCACACATATATATGTGTGTGAATGGATATGTACACGTGTGTGTGCCATTCTGACCTTTTACTTTGCTAATTTTATAACAAATTACACATTTGTAAGGAGCATTTTCAGTAAAAAAATAAGTACTTAGAAAGTACTTCACATAGTTGTCCAAATAATAAATTACAATCAATGTGTCATTTTTAGGAAGTAATACAATGTAGAATACTTTTCCATGTGTGGTTTTGAGCTTCTGTAGTGGGTTAACCCTGGCTGGATGCCACGTGCCCACCTAAGCCGCTCTATCACTCCCCTCCTCAGCTGGAGAGAGAAAATATAACGAAAGGCTCATGGGTCGAGATAAGGACAGGGAGAGATCACTCACCAGTTACTGTCACAGGCAAAACAGACTAGAGTTGGGGAAAATTAATTTAATTTATTACCAATCAAATCAAAGTAAGATGAGAAAATAAAACCTAAGTCTTAAAACACTTTCCCTCCATGCCTCCCTTCTTCCTGGGCTCAAACTCACTCCCAATTTTCTCTATCTCCTTCCCTGCAGTGGCACAGGGGAATGGGTTGTTGCTGTCAGTTCATCACAAGTTGTCTCTGCCGTTCCTTCCTCCTCAGGGGGAGGACTCCTCACACTCTTCCCCTGCTTCAGCGTGGGGTCCCTCCCACGACAGACAGTCCTCCATGAATTTCTCCAATGTGAGCCCTTCCCATGGGCTGCAGTTCTTCACAAACTACTCCAGGGTGGGTCCCCCACAGGGGAAAAAAAGGAAACCTGCTCCAGTGTGTGTTTCTCTCTTGATGGGGCCACAAGTCCTGCCAGGAACCTGCGCCAGCATGGACTTCCTACAGGGTCACAGCCTTCTATAGGCATCCACCTGCTCCAGTGTGGGGTCCTCTGTGGACCGCAGGTGGATATCTGCTCCACTGTTAACCTAAATGAGCTGCAGGAGGACAGCCATGTCACCATGTTCTTCACCACGGGCTGCAGGGGAATCTCTGCTCTGAGACCTGGAGCACTTCCTCCCCCTCCTTCTTAACTGACCTTGGTGTCTGCAGAGTTGTTGCTCTCACATATTCTCACTCCTCTCTCTGGCTACTGTTGTACTGTGTTATCACAGAATTGCTACCATCATTGCTCATGGGCTTCGCCTTGGCCAGCGGTGGTCCATCTTGGAGCCAGCTGGCATTGGCTCTATCAGACACAGCAGGAAGTGTCTCACATCTCACAGAAGCCACCCCTGTGACCTGCCCAGCTACCTTTCCACTCCAACCCAATACAACTTCCTTCTACTGGTCTATATCCACTCTGTTACCCAGGCAATTTTAGAATATGTACGTTTTCAGAATTACATCACAACAGTGTTGATATATGTGAATCCAGAATAACCCACTGTATTTTTTCTTGGTAGACTATTTTTCTGTTGGGGAGCAAGATAGAAAAATGGAAAGGAAAACAAAGTCTGATTCTATGCCTATCTCAATAACCCATAGACATATGGACGTAGGCATCCTTTTCATATTTCACTGAAAACTGTTTTCTTTCTGTAGGCATTTTTCTGTACTCACAATTGTAGAAGATATTTATCAAGAGAAGACAAAGAAGAAAGAAAAAGGATACAGAGCTTGTGATCCATCTCCACCTTTACTCATTCTTCTGGGATTTTAAATTAAAGTACCATTTTGACATGTCTGTAAATTGCTGTATAAATTGTCCAGTATCCCACAGAGTTAAGAATCAAGATTTTAGCAAGCTTCAGAGTTGTTGTGGATAGTATAAATAGCCAGAGTTAATGACGGAATTAAAGGCTAGAAACAATAACAAAAAATTAGGAAAATAATTTACAGCTCTGTGACTTGAATTGGCCTCTACATACTGAAGGTCAAGCCAGAAAACATCTCTGAAGTGTTGGTGAGCATCAGTAAGAGAATACTTGCCTAATCTGGTTGAGATGGTGACTCTTACATCCTTGCAATATTATTTTCTATTCTTTCAATCTTTTTACCCCCCTATTTTTCCTTTATTATGTATAACATGTTTACTGAGTCCATAAACTCTTTCAGGGTTTATTCTATTTGTATTTAATGAAATTGGAAAGCCTGATGGTTAGAGTTTCATGTTTGCCTCCAATCTTAATTGTTTGAGGTGCTAGTAAAATAATGAAAATATCAAGTGTATTCATAATCAACAGACCTTTCAGTAAAGGCTTCCCTTGGCCTTGATGTGTGATTAGACACAAAATATAAGGTCATAAGAACAATTCCTACTTTCAGAAACAAGCCTTAACCTCCAGATGTTAATGAAAAACATCTATTGACTAATAAAATTAAATTGGATATTGCCATGTGTAATGTGAGCAGAATTTCACTGAAGATTGCACTGAGAGATCAGATATCTCATCTCACAGTGCGTATATTATAATATAGAAATATTTCTGCATTTGTTGCATATACAAGGGAGAATCTTTGTTGGAAAACTACTTGGGAAAATTCCCTTGAATATCTCTAGGACATTTGCCTGACTAAAGCCCTAAATTTGAAGTTTCAATAGCCTACAGGGAACACCTCCCTCACAATTAATACACCTAAGAATTATAACATGGGAACAGCATGGAAGTGACTTGGAATGTTATATCAGGGCCAAGGGACTCTTTAAATTAACGATCTCTTTTAGTTGCAGTTCACACACATGAATCCTCTACCCTTCAATCTGATATGAGCTTTCTCTCAGAGAATTGCGTAGTGTGAATGAGGAGCTATTATTTCTGTATTTACAGCGCAGAAATGGTCCTTCAAAATCTACATAAGATATGAAGCATCCTGCCACCAATTAATAAAAAATATAACAGAGCAAAACTAGCAACAAATTTTAGCCAAAATGTAACAACTAATCACTAAATATCTATTGGCAATGAAAAACTGCCCGTCCTTCCAGGTCTCCAAAAGAAAATGCTTCCTCAACAAACCTTGGCTCTCTGCATGCCTCTGTTCAATATGACTGGCTTTACAAAAATCTGAGAAGGGCAAGACTGTTCTTGAACACGAAGGGAAAGAGCTACAAGAACATTATGGAAAATTCAGTGTTAGTATTCTCTTTGCTCCTGTTGTGGGATTTGGAATTCTTTCCTGATTAATAATAGAATTGGAAAAGAACCTCTCCTGAGTGCCTTGCTCTAAGCCATTTGGAGCCTTAGAAGTCAGGAGCAGTACCCTTGCGTCCTCCTGGAAAGAGGAGACAGTCAGTGAAATTGTAAGCTAGTTTCTTTACATTCCCTTAAAAATATTATTTAAAATATGATTAAACTAATTTTCTTTCCCCCCTCAGAACAACATCTTCCAAATGGATTCAGAGCTGATAGTGAAACATATTACTGTAATCCAGTACAGAAAATCTGAACATGAGCTATCAGGTTCTTCTTCTAAGGAACAAAACAGTCTCAGTTACTGCAGTTGTTTGTTTATGTAAAACAGCTGGGAGCACGCCTTGTCCCCAAAGCAGTAAGATTAGGCAAATGACCATGATTCATGAAGTATTGCAGGAGATTTTCTTCTTGCTCAGAAAGGGCAAAGTGATAGTCATGTCCAGGTTTTATTCTTAACATCCTAACTTACAATAGTAACACATGCATGCTTCCTAAACTATAGACAAATACTAGCTTTTCCAACACAACAGTATGCATTACTGACTTTTACCAGAATATTTCTTAAGTCTTCATTTTAGTCCAGTCTTTCAGCTCCAAATACCATCATTGATTTCTAGATTCCCTACTGAAAGAGATAAAACTGAAACACTAACATAGATGCATATATAGTTCTTGGTTTGTGAGATATATAAATGTTCCTTGATTAGTTGGATTCTGAGCTCAAACACTTAGTGGGCCGTTCTTGGTCTGCTTAGAGTACTGCCACTTCTGGCTAGGTCTCCAATGTGGATAGAGAGTTGTTTCTCTCTTATAATTTAGAGTACTTCAAACCTTATCAGAACCTTTTCACGTCAATGTGTAATAATGTTCACGTAGCAAAATGAAGACAGGATTGTGACATGTTCAGTAAATCTGTTTTCCCAATCTAATAATAGCATTTCAGGCATGGTGCCCAAGCCTTGACATCTACTATTGGCCAAAATACAGGCTTCCTGTTCTATGTATGCTGTTCCTCAAGTTGCTGCTACGTGCTGAAGTATATGCCTTCATCTTCATTTGGTTTGTTGCTCCTGTTAAGCAGACAATCCCAAAACAATGTCGTTTTGCTCATTTGACAACTTAGCTATGTGAAGAAACTTAGAATTCTCTTAATTGTATACATCCTCAGTCCCAAAAGCCCAGATTGAAAGGACACTCTGTATCAGACAAAAAGAAAATAAAATCTTAGTTTTACAAACATATTAAATTCACTTTGGATCATATCTCTTGAAAAGCCCAGTCCACCGATCACTGAAGCTGGCAGATTTCAGTAGCCACTAAATTACAGAACTATTGACTTTTTCACATGCACCAGTAAATGTAGCTGCACATTTGTCACCTAATCAGTGTAGATTTTATCTCGGTAATAATAGCAATCTAAAGCCAGTTACTTTTAATAGAAAGTAGTATGTAAAGCAGAAGTTCTGAGCAATCAGACAAAGCAGCACAATTAATGTAATAAAAAGCTTCAACAGGAAGTCTGTTGTGTCTATTTTCCTCTTAATCAACTATAAAATTATAAAGGAATTACAGGCACTATAAAGTCATATGAGAAATGTGTCATAGACATTTTCTTTGTCATTGAATGAAATTCCCTATTCGTATGAGAAAAAATAATCTGAAAAGATAAGTAATTTTTGCAGGTACTTCTGACTTTTTCCGTTTCACTTATGTGGGGATGAAACCCCAACATTCATGCTGCTGTTTTTCTATTATTGTTTTTTGACAAAAAAGTAATGGAGTCACATAGTTCTAGATTTATGTCATACATATTACTCTGTCAGTTAGTAACCGACATAACGACAAAGTGGCCAGGGAAAATGTAGGTTAAAAAAAAAGGTTTTTGAACAAACAAGATGCGCAAAAGAAGCAGTCTGGAGAGTCTGCATACATCCAGTGGCATGACTAGCTGCATTTGCATTGTATTTCTTCAAAAAAAATTAAATATTCTAGGTCTTGTGGGTATGAGGTAAGTCTGATAAACACAAACCTTCTGATTTTTTAGTTCCGAAGAAAGGTCTGTCAAGGTTAATGCTGAAGGTTCCTGAAGAATTTTGATTGGCACTGAGCAATAGTTTGAGAAGTATAACTGAAGAAAATGAAACAATAAGCTACTGAAATACCCAGGGAACTGAGATTGTTAGCAGTGTTCATACAGCTTCATACACTATGGCATGCTAGACATGAATATTCATGCAGCTACAGTTACATATGCACAAAAGCTTTAAAAAGTTTCCTGAGATATTATCATGCTGAAACTATTAATCCCAGCTAATATGTCCTGAAAAGAATAATGCCTGGGACTACACAAAAGGAAACTTTTATTAGCAATGTTTGGTTTATATAGGAAACTTCTTTATTCGTAGACACTGAGTTTTGAACTCTAGCCCAAGGACATGAAAGTTGTCTGGTTGTGCCCTAGAGTAGTACTACATACTTCGTGTTCATACTGTGTTCAGTTCTCTCCCTTCTCAAAACAATGATCCTGTCCATTATTTCTGCCAGAAACTACGCCAACCCAAATTACGGATTGTAACTGGGCACTAGTTAACATTCCAGGAAGGATATTAGAAGCCAAAAAGAATGAATGATTTTGTGATAGTGTTTAAGTGTCTGGGCTCTGGCCCTGCTTGATCTACAAATAACCAACAAGTACATTCATAATTCTAATGAAGAGGGGCATGGGCCTGCATAGTTGTAACTGGTTCTTAACTGGTTATGTGGTTATTTTTTTAAAAACTCCCTCTCTTTTTTTTTTTT
>VZSC01000102.1:53064-73562 GCA_013398225.1 Steatornis caripensis | reverse complement strand
CTTCCTTCTTGCCCTTTTTGAAGATTGGAGTGACATTGGCTTTCCTCCAATCTTCAGGCACCTCTCCTGTTCTCCACCACTTTTCAAAGATGATAGAGAGTGGCCTAGCAATTACCTCCGCCAGCTCCCTCAGCACGCGTGGATGCATCCCATCGGGACCCATCGATTTGTGCATGTTCAGTTTGCCTAGCTGCTCTCTAACCCAATCCTCATCTACCAAGGGCAAGTCTTCATTTTTCTGTGCTTCCTCTCTTGTCTCCAGAGTCTTTTATCTCCAGTATCCCTTCTCTCCAGCATGTTGACCGCACCACACAGCTTGGTGTCGTCAACAAACCTGCTGAGAGTGCACGCAATCCCCCTGTTCATATCACTGATGTTACGAGTGTCAGTCTCAATACCGACCCCCTGAGGAATGCCATCTATCACTGGTCTCCGCTTGGACATCGAGCCATTGACCACAAGTATTTGAGTGCAACCATCCAGCCAATTCCTTATGCAGTGAGTGGTCCATCCATTAAGTCCATGTCTCTGCAGTATAGAGACAAGGATGTTGTGTGGGACAGTGTCAAATGCTTTTCATAAGTCCAGGTAGGTGACATCAGTTGATCTTCCCTTGTCCACCAATATTGGAACCCTGTCGTAGAAGGGCACTAAATTTGACAGGCAAGATTTGCCCTTAGTGAAGCCATGCTGGCTGTCACCAATCATGTCCTGAATTTCCAAGTGCCTTAGCATAGTTTCCAGTAGCACCTGGCCCATGATTTTGCTGGGCATGGAGGTTAGACTGACTGGCCTGCAGTTCTGTATGACTCTGTTTTTTCCCCTTTGTAAAAATGGGCTTATGTTTCTTCTTTTCCAGTCAGCTGGAACTTCACCAGACTGCCATGACTTCTCAAAAATGATGGATAGTTGCTTAGCAGCTTCATCTGCCAGTTTCCTCAGGACCCATGGATGTATCTCATCCGATGCCATGGACTTGTGCATGTTCATGTTCTTTAGATGGTCTTGAACCTGATCTCCTGCAATGGATGGTTCTTCATTCTCCCTGTCCCAATCTCTGCCTTCTGTGACTTGGGCAGTGTGGCTTGAGCACTTGCCAGTGAAGACTGTGGCAAAAAAGTTGCTGAGTACCTCAGACTTCTCCATGCCCCAGGTAACCAGGTCTCCCATTTCCTTCTGGAGAGGGGCTGCATTTTCCCTAGTCTTCCTTTTATCAGTGACAAACCTACAGAAGCTTTTCTTGTTGCTGTTGATGTCCCTGGCCAGATTTAATTCTATCAATCAGGCCTTTAGCTTTCCTAACCTGATGCCTGGCTGCTTGGACCATTTCTCTGTATTCCTCCCAGGCTACCTGTCCTTGCTTCCACCCTCTGTAGACTTCCTTTTTGTGTTTGAGTTTGTCCAAGAGCTCTTTGTTCATACATGAAGGTCTCCTGGCATTTTTGCATGATTCCTCTTTGTTGGGTTCATTGCTCCTGAGCTTGAAGGAGGTGATCCTTGAATATTAACCACATTTCTTGGGTCCCTCTTCCCTCCAGGGCTTTATCCCATGGGACTCTGGCAAGCAGGTCCCTGAAGAGGCCAAAATCTGCTTCCCTGAAGACCAGGGTAGCATGGTTGCTGTGCAGTCTCCTCATTGCCCCAATCCACGATTTCATGTTCACTGCAGCCAAGGCTGCTCCTGAGCTTCATGTTCCCCACTAGTCTCTCCTTGTTGATGAGAACAAGGTCTAACATAGCACCTTTCCTCGTTGTCTTCTCTATCACTTGCAGAAGGAAGTGATCATCAACACATTCCTGAAACCTCCTGGATTGCTACACCGTACTGTGTTGTCCCTCCAACAGATATTGGGGTAGTAGATGTTCCCTATGAGGACCAGAGTTTGTGACTACGAGGCTGCTCCAATCTGCCTGTAGAGGGCATTATCTGCTCGATCTACCTGGTTGAGCGGCCTGTAGCAGACTCCCACTATAATGTCACCTGTCCCTGACTTCCCTATAATGATGACTTTTCTTTTTCCAATTAATACCACCTTCATCAGCAGAATTTTGGTGAAATCTTAAAGGACAAGTCAAAGGGTAAGATCTGGAATTGATTTTCATTCTGGGTCATGCTCATAGAAATTACAAAAATTGGTAATTGGTAATAGTGTAAAATAATTTCCTACAATTTCATTAGTCATTTCATAAAGAATGGGAGTCTTTTTAGAACTGTCAGCTGAACTATGTTTCAAAATACTAGAAAGTAGAGGGAAGAATAGGAACAGTCTGATGTTTTGTTTTATTTTTCGCTTTTCTTTCATGGAGGTTAAGTCAGTTTGTCCTTCTGATCTAAAGGTTAGAAAGAGAAGATCTTTGCAAACTAGACTCTTATAAGTCTAACAACTCTAATGGGAACAAAATATCATTAAATATTCTCTACTTCCCTCTGGAAGTATAAACTGGATTTGAGTTTTTTTTTTTTTTTGTGTTATAGTGACCCAAGCCAGAACCCGTATTCCGTTTCCTCTCAGTAATAAAAGTCCATGTCAAAAGATGAAGGTTATACACATGATCTTTCTCATAGAAGATATTGTGAAGATCAAAGGTAATGGGAAGGATGCAATATGTGTTTGTGACAGGACCTATGGCTTGCTGTATTCCCTGTGCATTTCTTTCCTGGTGCCCTTTTCACAGCAAACATGAAAACAATCAAAATCACTACTTATGTTTCTAATTACTGTTTCAAAGAAGTAACTCTAGCAAAAAAAAACCTTAAGAAAAAAACCTGTAACACTTGATGTGATGTTATATTTCTCTTTCCAATATGAAAATCTCAAGATTTTACATTAGACTCCAGTTCTTGGGACTCCTATGATTTTGGTTCAGTTTTGATTCATAAATTTAATTTCTGTTCCTAACATACTATGTAATTCCAGGCAAACTATGTTACCCAACAAAGCTATATGAAGCTTCTCCGCTCTCTTTGTAAAAACTAGTCACATCTCTTCAAAGCTTTAGTGATCAGCTATTACTACATAAACTATGGTCCCCAGAAATCGCATAAATGTCTTCTCAGTGCATTCCTTCCCCTCCTGGTTTCTCTGTCTCCTCATGAAACACTGATTCTAGTTCTGGACCTACCAATTCTCTCCTCTTATCTCTGAATTTCCTTAAGTTAGAAGAAGTGTTTTACATAAAATTGTACTCACAAGACTAGTGAAGTCTCTGACTCTTTCAAGCTCTGACAGGCAATTCTCCTGGCTATAAGTTCACACTCCCTCTACACTGTAGGAAGAAGATACAGCATTGCAGTAATTAATTTTACTAGAAAAATCTAATTAGATGAGCAATTGATTACTTGATTACTTTCCATTGTTAAAACTCCTAAGTCCTTCTTAAGGTCTTCAAATTTTGCTGAGTGCAATGCTGAGATGACAGGTCTCTTGATGTTTGTTTAAGATGTAGGTTAAAAGACAACAATAAGAATATAATGCTGATAAAAGCCAAATGAAGCTTACAAAAAAAAATCAGCTTCTAATATGATATATGAATAAACAACTCCTCAGGGAATAACAAAATGTAACAAACCCCTTCTTTCATATAAACCTACATAATTTCTGTATAGAAGACTTTTTGGTAAACAGTTTGGGAAGAGCGTTATAGAACAACTAGCTTTTTAACTAATACTGTCTAATGTCGTTGTTACAAAGAATCTTTCATCTTATAATTACTTTAAAGTAGGACAGATTAATTTGATTTAAATTCATGGATTTAAATGAACAATTTTAATCATTATTTAAATCAGCAAGCTGAAAAAACTTTATTTTAAAATGAATTAACTTTTTTTCTTTTTACTATTTAGCAATTTTTCTAAAGAAAGACTGAGTCATTGTTTTCTATGATTTTCTATTGTTTTAATTGCCTTTTAGGATAAACAATATCTACTTGCATGTAAAAATAAGTAAGTTAGTAAACAAAGAGACTATTATCTTCAGTTACTGTGCTGAAGCGATTGTTTCTGGTCTTTGCATCCTTGAAGAGCTTAAAGGTAATATTTTTCACATACAGTTTTTTTTAGTCTACTGAAAAAGCCTTCTTGCTTTCTCAATCCTTTTTTTTGTTTGTTTTTAAAGTTTAGTTACTGAATGTAACTAAGTCAAAAAACTGAAACAAAATATGCTACTTGCATGCACAGAAGATGCTAGTTATCAAAACAGGTTTAGCACATAATGCAATTAAACTATATTACTGATAGTTAAGTTACATTTAGATAGATACTGTCCATTCTTCATTATATACACACTTGGAAATTATTTTTAGGATGCATTTAGGGTGCATTAAGAAGAGTGTGGCCAGCAGGTTGAGGGAGGTGATCCTCCCCCTCTACTCTGCCCTGGGGAGGCCGCATCTGGAGTCCTATGTCCAGTTCTGGGCTCCCCAGTACAAGAGACACAGGGAACTACTGGAGAGAGTCCAGTGGAGGGCCATGAAGTTGATTAGGGGAGTGGAGCATCTCTCGTATGAGGAAAGGCTGAGAGAGCTGGGTCTGTTCAGCCTGGAAAAGAGAAGGCTGAGAGGAGATCTGATCAATGCTCACAAATATCTAAAGGGTGGATGTCAAGAGGACGGGGTCAGACTCTTCTCAGTGGTGCCCAGCGACAGGACAAGGGGCAATGGGCACAAACTGGAACACAGGAAGTTCCACCTGAACATGAGGAGGAACTTCTTTACTGTGAGGGTGACAAAGCACTGGAACAGGCTGCCCAGAGAGGTTGTGGAATCTCCTTCTCTGGAGATATTCAAAACCCGCCTGGATGTGTTCCTGTGCAATCTGCTCTAGGCTAACCTGCTTTAGCAGGGGGGTTGGACTAGATGATCTCTAGAGGTCCCTTCCAACCCCTACCATTCTATGATTCTATGATTCTATGTTCATCTAAGAAGACATGATTGTTATGCAATAGCTGTCCAGACCTCAGGTTGCATGGAGCTCCAGCACCTGGAAGCCCCCTTAGCACTTGAAGGCAGCAGTGAATGTCATAGCTGCTAGTGTGCCCAGCTAGAACTCTTCAAACAAGTAGCTGTGGTACAAGATGAGCTCAACAGGCAGCATAGTATCTGGGAATATGAGTGGGAGATTGATACATGGTATGGCATACTGTCTCAGGCTGAGCAACATCCCTGCCTTAAGGCTGTGCAAGGGAAACAAATCCTGTATTCAGTCTCAAGCTGGCTGAAATTAGTAACCCACGAGATGAAGGAGACTGGATCCTTGTCTCTGCTTGGGGTAGAAGGAAGAATCTTCCCCCTTCCTTCCCCTAAAGTGCCCCTGCATAGCAGTTACAACACTCTGGAGACGGAGAATGAAATGCACATGAGTAACAGACAAGATCCAGGAGAAGCTAACCATGCAAAGTCGATCCAAACAGTGCCACTGGAAAAACACGTGAAGTATTAGTAATTAGAGATGGAGATTCCTTACTGAGAGGCACTGAAACATCCATTTACCATCCAGAGAATTTCTTTAGAGGAATTTGCTGCCTACCTGTAGCTCACTTTCATGTCACTGAGAGGTTGACGAGCCTGGTAAACCCTACAGATTATCATCCACTCCTACCATTCCATGTAGTGTTCAATGATTCTGCAATGAGGCAATTCACAGCCATCAAAAGAAACTATATGTCCCCTGGAGCAATGTTAAAAGGATCTGTAACACAGGTAGTATTCTCCTCTAGCCTCCCAATCATCGGAAGGTCCTTAGGAAGGAAGAGATGAAACTCTACAGGTGACTGCCTGGCTGCGTGGCTGGTGCTGTACTCAACATTTTGGCTTCTATGATCATGGTCTACCTTTAAGAAGCTGATCTGTTGGGAGCTGATGGGATTCACCTGATGAAGTGAGACAAGAGGGTCTCTGCCAACAACTAGCCAGACTTATAGGGAGAGTTTTGATCTATACTTTGGAGCGGAAGGGGATGGAGTTTTGAGCAATAGAGAACAACAAGGGGGTACTGATCTATGAGGATCCAACAGGGAAACACTTGTGAAGTGCCTCCAAAGAACTAGGGCATGTCCTCTAAAATGGTCACATGGTCAACAGACCAGCTGAAGTGCCTCTACACCAATGGGTAGTATGGGTAACAAGCAGGACAAGCTATTGTGTAGCTAGAAATCTACGGTCTTATCGATATTGCTCAAATGTGGTGGGATGAATCGCACTACTAAAGCTTGTTCAGGAGGGACAGGCAAGGAGGACGGGCAAGGCAGGGTGCGTGTCCTTTATGTAAAAGGCTATTTGACTAATCTAGTAGCCTTCTACAATGGAGTGAGTGCATCAGTGGACAAGGGAGAGCTACAGATATCATCTATCTAGACTTCTGTAAGGTCTTTGATATGGTCCCCCACAACATCCTTGCCACTAAATTGGAGAGATACAGGTTCGATGGATGGACTGATAGATGGATAAGAAAGTGGTCGGATGACTGTGTCCAAATAGTTACAGTCAACGTATCAAAATCCAGTGGAAACCAGTAACAATGGGTTTCCCTCAAGGGTCAAAACTGGGATGAATGCTGTTTAATATCTTCATCAATGACATAGACAGTGAGATTTGAATGCACCCTCAGCAAGTTTGCAGATGACACCAAACTGAGTGTTGCAGTTGATTTGCTAAAGGGAAGGGATGCCTTTCAGAGGAACCTTGACAGGCTTGAGAAGTAGACCCATGAGAATCTCACATGGGTAATCCCCAGTATCAATACAGACTGGATGATTAATAGATTGAGGGCAGCCTTGTGGAGAAGGACTTGTTGATATTGCTGTATGAAAAATTGGACATGAACAAACAACATATGCTTTTAACCCAGGAAGCTGATGGTGTCCTGGGCTGCATAAGAAGAAACATGACCAGCAGGTCGAGGGGTGATTCTGCCCCTCTACTTTGCTCTCATGAGACCCCATCTGGACTACTGTTTTCAGCTCTGGCGACCCAAACATAAGAAGGTGTGTTGGGTCTGTGTGGCAGGTCTTTGGTAGCAGGGGAAGGGGCTAACAGGCTGTGACCCCTATAAGAAGCTGCTCAAATCTCCCCCAGCTCCAAGTTGGCCTTGCCTCAGGCTGAGGCTGGGCCATTTAGCCACGATAGATGTGCCTCTGCAATAACATATTTAAGGAGGAGACAGGACAAAGAAATGGCTTTTGAGACCTGCAGCAGAAGGAGGAGGGAGATGTAAGGAAAATACCTATGCAAATACATGGAGTCAGTGGGCAAGAAGGCGGAGGAGGTGGCCGCAGCAGAGATTCCTCTGCAGCCTGCAGTGAGAGGGCAGGATGTGCCCCTGCACCTTCAGATGATGTGGTGGAGCAGCCCATGAAGGACCACAGTGGAGAAGACATGGACCTGCAGCCTGTGGAGGATCTCAATCCAGGGGAGGTGCCTGCTCCCAAAGAAGTCTGTGATTCTGTGGGCAGCCTGTGTTGATTGGTGAGGGACTGTCTGCCGTGGGAGAGACCTCGTGCTGGAGCAGGGGAAGGATGTGAGGACCCCTTCCCACCTGAGGAGGAAGGAGTGACAGAGACAATCTTTGGTGAACTGACTGCACTCCCATTCCTCATCCCTCAGCACCACTGAAGTGGGAGGAGGTAAAGACATCATGAGCAAAATGACTTGAGCCCAAGAAGGAGGGAGGGGTGGGGGAAGGTGTTTGTTTTTAAGATCTGGCTTTCGTATCTCCTTATCCTACTCTGTTTTGATTGATGACTGATTAAATTGAATTTTTTCCCCAAATCAAGTCTGTTTTTTGCCTGTGACCGTAATTGGTGAGTAAATCCTCCCTGTCCTTGTCTTGTCCCACCAGCTTTTCGTTACATTTTCTCCTCATCCCACTGGGGAGGGAGGAGTGATCGAGCAGCCACATGGTTCTTTGTTGCCAGCTGGGCCTAAACCACAACAGAAGGACATGAACCTATTAGGCTGGGTCCAGAGGAGGGCCACAAAAATGATCAGAGTGATGGAACACCTCTCCTATGAAGAAAGGTTGACAGAGTTCGAATTGTTCAGCCTGGAGAAGAAAAGGCTCTGCGGAGACCTTATTGTGGCCATTCAATATTTGTAAGGGGCTTATGAGAAAGGTGGAGAGAGACCTTTTTATCAGAGAGACAGGATAAGGAGCAATGATTTTAAACCAGAAGTNGACCCCTTCCCACCTGAGGAGGAAGGAGTGACAGAGACAATCTTTGGTGAACTGACTGCACTCCCATTCCTCATCCCTCAGCACCACTGAAGTGGGAGGAGGTAAAGACATCATGAGCAAAATGACTTGAGCCCAAGAAGGAGGGAGGGGTGGGGGAAGGTGTTTGTTTTTAAGATCTGGCTTTCGTATCTCCTTATCCTACTCTGTTTTGATTGATGACTGATTAAATTGAATTTTTTCCCCAAATCAAGTCTGTTTTTTGCCTGTGACCGTAATTGGTGAGTAAATCCTCCCTGTCCTTGTCTTGTCCCACCAGCTTTTCGTTACATTTTCTCCTCATCCCACTGGGGAGGGAGGAGTGATCGAGCAGCCACATGGTTCTTTGTTGCCAGCTGGGCCTAAACCACAACAGAAGGACATGAACCTATTAGGCTGGGTCCAGAGGAGGGCCACAAAAATGATCAGAGTGATGGAACACCTCTCCTATGAAGAAAGGTTGACAGAGTTCGAATTGTTCAGCCTGGAGAAGAAAAGGCTCTGCGGAGACCTTATTGTGGCCATTCAATATTTGTAAGGGGCTTATGAGAAAGGTGGAGAGAGACCTTTTTATCAGAGAGACAGGATAAGGAGCAATGATTTTAAACCAGAAGTGGGTAGGTTTAGATTGGACATAAGGAAGAAATTTTTTACAGTGAGAGTTGTGAGACACTGGGACAGGTTGCCCTGAGAAGTTGTGGTTGCCCTTTNTGGTGAACTGACTGCACTCCCATTCCTCATCCCTCAGCACCACTGAAGTGGGAGGAGGTAAAGACATCATGAGCAAAATGACTTGAGCCCAAGAAGGAGGGAGGGGTGGGGGAAGGTGTTTGTTTTTAAGATCTGGCTTTCGTATCTCCTTATCCTACTCTGTTTTGATTGATGACTGATTAAATTGAATTTTTTCCCCAAATCAAGTCTGTTTTTTGCCTGTGACCGTAATTGGTGAGTAAATCCTCCCTGTCCTTGTCTTGTCCCACCAGCTTTTCGTTACATTTTCTCCTCATCCCACTGGGGAGGGAGGAGTGATCGAGCAGCCACATGGTTCTTTGTTGCCAGCTGGGCCTAAACCACAACAGAAGGACATGAACCTATTAGGCTGGGTCCAGAGGAGGGCCACAAAAATGATCAGAGTGATGGAACACCTCTCCTATGAAGAAAGGTTGACAGAGTTCGAATTGTTCAGCCTGGAGAAGAAAAGGCTCTGCGGAGACCTTATTGTGGCCATTCAATATTTGTAAGGGGCTTATGAGAAAGGTGGAGAGAGACCTTTTTATCAGAGAGACAGGATAAGGAGCAATGATTTTAAACCAGAAGTGGGTAGGTTTAGATTGGACATAAGGAAGAAATTTTTTACAGTGAGAGTTGTGAGACACTGGGACAGGTTGCCCTGAGAAGTTGTGGTTGCCCTTTACTGGAAATGTTCAAAGTCAGGTTGGATGGGGCTTTGAGCAGCCTGATCTAGTGAAAGATATCCCTGACAATGGCAGAGAGGTTGGACTAGATGACCTTTGAAAGTCTCTTCCAGCCCAAACCATTCCATAATTCTATGATTATTATATCTGTAAAAGTAAATGCGTTCTTAGTCCTGTAGCCATATTGGATCTTCAGAAATGAATGACCAAGATAAATTTTGATCATCTTGTGACCAAATATCAAACAGTTAAAAAAGCAAGTTAGCAATTTCAAAATCATTTGCATTTTTCCAACTGAGATTATTATTGTTATGAAATATCTTTTTCATAGTACTGAAAATTACTCACATGTGTATATATATTCACACACACGTATAAACATAAAAATGAAGTATTAGGAAGAAAAAAAAAGCTTACATGAAATACCTTTGCCCTTTCTTCCAAATATGGAAGTATTTCATAACATCAGCAAATCCAGATAAAACAGATACAGTGTAGTTAGTACCTAGCTAATACACAATAGATTATTTTCTTAACTTTGTTAATAGCTTTTAAACCATCTGAAAAGGTTCTCATCTATATTTTTGATGTCACTAGAACTCAACAGAAGATAAAACGATCGCATATGTCTCTTACTTCTTTTTTATCATGCTTCAGGTACAAAGATGAGTTCACAGAACCACAGAATCACAGAATGGTAGGGGTTGGAAGGGACCTCTGGAGATCATCTAGTCCACCCCCTCTGCTAAAGAAGTGTGCCTAGAGCAGGTTGCACAGGAACGTATCCAGGCAGGTTTTGAACATAGCCAGAGAAGGAGACTCCACAACCTCTCTGAGCAGCCTGTTTCAGTGCTCTGTCACCCTCACAGTAAAGAAGTTCCTCCTCATGTTCAGATGGAACTTCCTGTGCTCCAGTTTGTGTCCATTGTCCCTTGTCCTGTCACTGGGCACCACCAAAAAAAGCTTGGCCCCATCCTCTTGACCCTCACCCTTTAGATATTTATAAGCATTGATGAGATCCCGTCTCAGTCTTCTCTTCTCCAGGCTGAAGAGACCCAGGTCTCTCAGCCTTTCCTCATAAGAGAGATGCTCTAGTTCCCTAATCATCTTTGTAGCCCTCTGCTGGACTCTTTCCCGTAGTTCCCTGTCTCAAACTGGGGAGTCCAGAACCGGACACGGTAAAGTTCACGTAGCTTAGAAGCATAACTAAGGCACTTTTCCTGCAAAATTGTAGTCTTTTGACTTAACCCCCCTCCACATGGGCATGCAAGCACACACACAGAGTCCGAGGCAGTGGAGATAAATAGTGTTTCTGAGTTGACACTGGTATTCTGGAGAAGATGATCCAGTGCACAAGTTCAGTGTGTGCTGTTCTATTGGTAAACAGAGCAAAGAGGAAAGATGTTGGTCCTCTATGCTCATTTACCAACCCATCAGTTCTTTCTAACCTGATGCTAGGTGGTTAATACTTTTGATAAAACCCAGTAACTCTGTGATAGGCTCTCATGGGACTACCTGCCTAGGAAATGGAAGGCATGAATTCCAGGCTGAGTCTCCATTTCATGCATCCAAAGGCATATCTGATAGACTGTAGAATATATTTGTAGAGAACTTTCTATTGTCTGCCTGTTAAAAATGGCCCATGACACAGTGAGATAGAAGGTGAGTAGATAAGTGCCTGATGGTTCATTTTCTGAACTTAAAACTACATATATCCATGGGTTCTATTTTCTGCTATGTCTAACATTATTGTTGTTGTCATTCTTATTCCAACTGATAGGCCAATGTAAAGAGTATTCCAGGGACAGAGACATGGGTTTTCCAGTTTGACTCCTCAGTCCTTTATGTTTCTATCTGAATTACACCAACACCACATCAAGACCAAAGAGAGCAAGCTCAGCTGCTCAGCAGTGGGGAAACCTATAGACTTTGAGAAATTACTTCTGTGACTGAGTAATGAACCTTGGATTCTGCAACCTGGCACCAGCCATGAGTACTAAATTAACTGAAAAGGAAAATCCTTGGAGTCGTTATAGAAGCATAAAAGCTGGTGTTACAAAGTGGTGAATCAAGCACTAGCCTTTATGAATAGATACTGTGGTGTTTTACTATAATGATCAAAAGCACTATAACTTATAATCCTATTACTGGACTCTTTATGGATAAGAAGCACTACTTTACTAAGAATTTTTATAGTTCTGAATCTACCAGGCTCTGTTGTAAGTGGCCCTCATTAAAAGACTTTAACTTAATACCAGTATTTTATGCTGCACTACCTTTGCCTGTGAAGTCAATGTCTCCATTCGTTTAATTTATTATATTTTGGAGGATGGAGCTGTAGGGTCAGATCCAAGAAAAAAGGGTCTGATTGGGCTCAAGCTTTTATGCTGGAAATTGTGATCTAGAAAATCTCCTCTGAGATTTTACTGAACGTATTTGCTGTCAAAATTTGCTAGGTCTCATTTCAATGAGTTCTCTGGAAGCCTTGAATTCTTCTTCAAGGTGTGTGTATAAAGAATATGACTTTAGCACCTAGTGGGTAAACATAACTATAAGGATAGAGGCCTATGATCTATTTTATGCCTGTTTTAATCCACTGACTTAGTATAAAGTGCGTTTTGGGTTTTAGCAGCCACTCAGAAGTCTATCATCTACAATTTACAAATTGTTATACCTAACCCTATATTACTAAGCTCTTTATTGGATCAGACCTTTATTAAATTCATAGCTTTAGCAATTATTGTGATTATATTACTCATTGGACTTCTAAAATCATGTACAGAGTACGTACCATTCAGATACTGCTTCTTTGAAATTTGTGTGGTTCTAGAGTATTTCTTCCTACAGACAACCATGTTAAATATAACTATTATAAAGGAAGTTCTGATGTAGTTATGGTATATAACCTTAGGATTAATGCTATAGGAATGTATGATCATATTGTTATAGTATTATGGTTATACATCAAGCTCCAAGTGGCAGCAGTGAAGAATAGGCTTTCTGCGTTTTGTTGATAAGTAACTAGCCATTTTGTCCTCTTTCTCTTTTCCCAATCTTCTTAAAATGTTGCAAAACTTTCTAATTCAAGATCCTTCTGACAATACTGCAGTGAAACTTGTCATTTAAAAGACAACCAGCTGTGGATTTGGCAACATGTTATATTAAGTTACAGAGTAAATATATAATGTATTGAAGACTGCTGGAATTCTTGCTTCCAACAACAAGCTTGACAGGCAAGCAATACTACATTAATTGGGGAAAACCTATTTTTAAATTTGTTTAATTGTCACAAGGGGAATAAACCACAAGAATTGAAAAGAGTATGATGGGCGAGTTCTTTTGAAGCTTTAACAGTTTCTGGCAAGAAGTCCACTTATGATTTATGGATTCACATTCACCTCATCGTGTTTCCTTTAACTGATTCTTCCCTGTTGGTTGTACAACCACTAGGAATTTCTGCTGAAACATGTATAGGCTCATTTCTGGTGACAGAATTAACAAAACTCTACTTAATCTGTATCAATCAGTGAATAGATGAAGGTGATAATGTCCTGTTTCCCTCTTCCTTTCCTATCCTCAGATTCATGCAATTAACATCTTTGTTGCTTATTTACATTCTAGGAAAAGACAATAAAATAAAATATAAAATATAACATAATAAGGACTTCCTGAGTTCACTTTATTAATTTCTTATGGCCGTGGTGCTCATATTTCTATGTAATATGTGTTTTCTATGCTCTGTATGCCGTGAAATATGAGCAGTATATGAGCTTAAGACATTTTTAGTATTGTTTTGAAAAGGCCTTTACTAGTCTTCTTAGATGTAAATTAACCTTTTTCATATATATGTGGAGTCTTTAAAATAATTTTTAAATCCTGTATTAGGTGAAATGATACAGATGAATTTCACTAAATGTACTGATTTTCACTGATGTTAATACCAATTTTTGCTAAGAAATGCTGCAAAATGTGTCTAGTATCATATAATCCTACACAACTTAAATACTGGAGAATGCTCATAGTAATGCAGTTTTCTACATCCATTAAGACATTGCAGTAATTTTCAGTTTGCAAGTGCATGTGTTACAAATCACACTGTTCTCTAGCATTAGAGAACTCTCTGATAGCAGGCAGAATGAGATAGGAAATGTCAAATCTCTTTATCCAGTTCAAGCTAGTTTGAAATACAAAAAGCTTGGGATACTGATTTCTATATTGTTTATAAGTCTTGATAGTTCGCTTCAGTGAGATGGAAAGTATATCTTGAATTTCCGGAGTCATGAACATGAATTTTCTATCCCTTAGCTTTCTCTGTTCATAGAACATCCTTCTTCAGGCACATCAGGACACCTCATTTTGCCAGATATTCTCAAAATAAGATTGAATGGTGGCAGTGATTCTAATACACAACTCTGGACTTCATAAAACACAACAAGTCTTCAAATTAAACCTTTAGCAAGATGCTTTATATTGCCAGTCATGGAGACATCCTAGAACCTCATCTACTACCCTCAGATGAGGTTCTTGTTTGACCACCTGATCTAGAAAATGTGTCATTCAGCCACAGAAACATATTTTTGTATCATGGAACTCCATGAAAATGTCTATGACAATATTTTATCTTGGAAAGATGCTGTGATAGCATCTAGGTATGTTCAAACTGAGGGAGGTCTCTCAGAAGATAAAAAGCTCTTCGTTCCTCCTCCATGTAGATAAGCATTTCCTCTACTGCTGTTTAAAGGGAAGGATTATTTTCGGTTTTCTTATAACATAAATTTTATACTATTTAACATACTAGACATTAAAAAATGTTTGCAACACTGAAGCTTCAAAAAGAAAGACACTAATAAAGCAAAATTAAGTCAGGCAGGAGGTAAACAGTATGTAGATATGAGACGTAACTTAAGAAAAATTTACTTTTATTTTTACTACAATTTCAGCTTCAAATCTTCAGGAATCATACTCACTACAATACTTGAATAATCAGATTTCAAAGGCAGAAATATACATCAGTATCAAAACCATAACTAAATATCCCTAGGGAAGAAAAAAATGAAATAAAGAATATTCAAAAAGCTTTCCTTTTCAAGAATATGCCTCTATTTTGTAGTTGCTTTTCAGTCTCGGAGCTGCCTCCTCTAATCATTTTCTGTTCACATTAGAGGAAAGAATTGTTTTTTTGAATGTTGTTTTTACAGTTATAATATGAAAACAAAATATTAGTGCCACAAAGATAAAAGTATTTACATAAGACTGTTTTATACTTGAGTTTTTACAGTCACATATTCTCTTTTTTCATTTGTATATTATGATCCGGTTTACTACAAAGTAATGCATAGCTTTTGCAAAAGACATCTTTACTCACAGGGAAATGGAGAAAACAAACACTGACTTGCCAGTGTTTATTAGGTAAAGAAAATGGTATCTGGAAACTATGACATACAAAATTATCAAAACATAATTGAATATTTTCTTATGCATAAAACTAATTTAAATTATAGGATTTGCAATAATTACTTTGTACATACACAAAGTTATTTACACCTTTGGACATTAGAAATTTAACTTCACAAGCTACGTTGGAGGACTGAATTCCCTACATGATCAATGAAACCTGGAAAGGAAAATTCACAGCATGCACGCTAGGAGGTGAATAGTCCCATTAACAAGAACCTAATGCTTTAACCTGCTGCTTAAATACAGGGGGTGTGTAACTCCTAGCAGTGTGAGGCAGTTTCCATTTTGTGACTTGTCTCTGAAAAGACCTGCAGTGATAAATTCTACTTACGGTTGTACTAGAGTAATCTTTGTGCTAGAGTGCGTAAGTGCATAACATGTAGTACAGTGGACAGAGAAAAGCAATAGAAGAAAAGATGCTAGCATATCTAACTTTGTCATGGGAAGCTTCAGAAGGAATTACATAGTGCTATTGTGGGAGAAGGAGTGTATTGAGAGGACAGGTGAGAGTGTTAACAGCGAATGTATTCAAAAGCAGGAATTGTGATGGGGTAGAAATAGGACAGCAATGTCTGGAGCTGCAGGAAAGAACAAATATCTAAGCTTCTAGGGTGTAATATAAGCTCTTTTCCCCGTGTAACTAAGGAGCAAGACTGTTTTATTGTTGGAGGTTTCATGAAGGTTTGCGGTCAGTTATACATAGTTGATTTTTCCTTCCCCTATTCTAAACTCCTTCACTGAGTTGTCTGTGTTGCCCAAGGTAACAGATCTTGTACAGCAGCAACTGGAGTTTCTGAATTTACAGCTGAATTGTATTAGAGGAATAGCTGTTTCCATCACGAGTTTCTCACCCCAGCTGACACAATTTCCAAGGCCTCTAGATGTGGATGGTTGGGCCAAACTGGGACAACAAAAGGATTATAATTCTTTGGCTCTTAGTAGCCTAACCATGACATCTGCAAAATAAATACACAATGGTGTACATACAGCTCAGATTGATAGATCTCTTTTTCATATCTGAGAAACTCTAGACACATAATCACACCAAAGATACTCTCCCTATGGTTTCTAAAAGCATTTCAGCATGCTGACCTTCTGGGTAAATTTTTTTGAAACTAGTGTTCGAGCTGCTGAAGTAAGATGAAGTATGAAAGACCATTCAGATTTTTGTAAAGTATTCGTCTCAAACAAGAGTTCTTGCCAGAGGTGCAGGCCACATGCTAGGCAGCATTGGGATAGCATGAATTCTGAAGGGAAATCAAGGGCTGAATGCTTGCTGTGCGGGGTTTGTGTATGTGTGAGAGAGAAACCAAATGAAATAACACAAAAGTATTGAGAGAAAGCAAGCAAAGAAACTCTGGAGATATCCACAGAAACAGCAGTTATTCTGTAATGAATAGTCTGGAGTAGTAGACCACATCCTGTATCCTTCATTTATCACTTTTGTCTAGTCTTTGCAGGAGCTGGTGCTAGTCCTGTGCAATAATACTGACATAAGATTGAAGAAGACTGCTTTTGCATAGAGAGGGGTTAACAAGTTGTTAAAGTGCCTGAACATGGTGCCTAAGCAAAACTAAGTTCTTCATTTGGGGCGGGCAGATGGGCTGCTCGGGAACAGCATTTAAGAATGAGAAAAGATATCTCAGGACATCTCAGATGGCATTGCCCATCAAAATTCAAATAATGGAAAATTCCTTGTATGTCTGAAGTCTTTGGCCTTGTTTATTTAACTACATAAAACTGGAGAGCAATTTGAAATAATCTATATATCCGGAATTGTGGGTTTGTCAGGCAGCTCTGTGAAGCCAAAAGCCTTGATATAGTTTTGCAGGAAACAGAAAGAAAATGAACAATAAGACCTCTTCCACAACACCCTCTGATCTGACAAAGCCTTCTGAAAGAGATAAGGTAGGGAGAAATTCCTAAGGGAATTGTTCTTACAATTTCTAACATATATCCTATTCAGACTCAGAGTAGGATGACAATACAGAGGAGATGCTCAATAAAATAAGTAACATGGTAGAGTACACTGCAGTACTATAGCCCAGAATCAGGAATTGGTTGTTAGGTGGCAGATATTTTTCTGGGCTTATGCTTATGATCAGTCCATCCTGTTTCTCCTTGTAGGGCCCTTGTACATTTAATGGAAGTTATTTTGCAGCATGATGTTCACATATTTAAAAACATCATTACTTATTATTAGCTGTATTGATTATATGCAGCCACCTGCATTCAGATCTTTAGATTCCACTGCTGTTTTCTACTATTTATCTATTAGCAAGTGCAAGTGCAAGCAGGACTCCTCCCCTGCCTTCAGCAGCCTGAACTTTAATACATCAGAGCCCCAGGTCTTTGTGAGGAAGCAGTCTGGGGGTTTTATAAACCAAATAACCTCAAGCTGCTCAATAAAATGTTTAAAATGTAAGTACTGTACCGCTAGTGTCATTAGGACCTCAAATGTGTGGCTATCCTATTTCTAATACAATATGAAATTATAAATATTTCTACATAATATTGATTTATGAGACCTAGCAATAAAATAACATATGCAGATGGTTTCTAGAATGCACTAGGAGCACCTCAGAAAGATTCTCACAGTAAGCGGCACCTTTGCATAGTGGAATAAACTCCAGAGACAAGTGTGCTACATTAGTATCAGTGTCAAGATGACATTTCAGGGTCAGTGGATAAATATCCCAAAGCTCAAGTATTTATTTTTCAGAAATTTAATATATAATGACATTGGCTTTACATTGCTTTTTAGGTATGCATATAACCTTTATCCAAATCACAATTTGTTGTGATTTACTTCAAGAATATTATTCCTGCACTATTAAAACAAATTAATCAAAGTTTGATACAATGCTTTTTCTTTCCTATTTGTGCTTTTATTCTTTCTCATGTGTTGATGGAATACAATAAGGACTTTGAATTATTAGCGCACTTGCACCCACACATAGATACACACATATATATTCATACATATATAGGATTTATTTCCCTGATCTCCAATTTGTAACCATATGATATGTAGAAATGCATCTAAATAGGAAAGATCCAGTTCACTATCAAACCAGATGGCAATTTTTCATGTATGCCTAGCGAGGTTACATGCTTACTCTTCAGGGTGAAAGCAACTATGCGAAGAGATTGTTACAGAATTTACCCTAGCAGAGTTGCCATGAAACATATGTTCGGCCATAGAAGATACAGAGGCTTAGTCACTAAACCCTACAGATCTACAGGTTATTAACTTGTTTGCCTTTATCCTTGCAAGGAGAGTTTTTCCACTACCTTTCTGAAAGCAGAACCCTACTCTTCAGTGACTACAGAAAATAATAACTTAATTGGAATTTTGTGACATAAACCAAGTTGTACAGCTGGACAATCCCCGACCATATGAAATTTAACATAAGCAAGTGCTAGATTTTCCACCTGAGCTGAGGTGATCCTGGTTTTACAAATTAGAGGATGAGAGGCTGGACAGCAACCCCACAGAAAGAGATCTGCACATTTAGGTTGATGGAAAGTTGAATATGAGTCAATGGTGTGCACTGGCAGCCAAAAGGGTCATCCATGTCCTGGAGTGCATCAAGCACAGAATAGCTAGCTGGTCAAGAGAGGGGATTGTCCCACTCTACACTGCACTGGTGCAGCCCCACCTCGAGTTCTGTGCAAAATTTTGGCACCTCAATATAAGAAGGGCATCAAACAATTAGACCATGTCCAGAAGAAGGTGACCAAGATGGTGAAAGGCCTCAAGGGCAAGATTTACAAGGAGTGGCTGAGGTCATTTGGCTTGTTCAGCTTTGAGAAGTGAAAGCTGAGGGATGATCTCATGGCATCTCTGATGACCAGTGATAGGACATGAGGAAATGGAATGAAGCTGCATTAGTGAGAGTTCAGATTGGACATTAGGAAAAGGTTCTTCACTGAGAGGGTGGTCAGCGACTGGAACAGGCTCCCCAGGGAAGTGGTCATGGCACCAAGCCTGTCAGAGTTCAAGGAGAGTCTGGATGATGATCTTAGTCATATGGTTTAATTTTAGGTAGTCCTGTGAGGAGCAGGGAGTTCTACTTGATAATCCTTACGGATCTCTTTCAACTTGAGATATTCTATGATTCTAAGTCATTGAAATGGAAGTTTTCAATATGAAATGAAAGAACTAAAATCTACTTGCAGCTGTTACTAAGATATGCACACAGGAAATGCAACGACAATAGCGGTATACTCCACCTATTATTTAACAACATTCTTAAAAGATGTGATTTCCTGATTGGTTTAGAGACTGGGTGAGGAGGGAGTTGACAGATGATGATTATTAATTATTCACAGGCATCTGGCTGTTACTTATTTTATCTCTATATTGTGATTGAGAAAGTGGAATTCCAACCTGAGTAGGGTTCTTTGTATTTTTATAAAGTTATTTTCAGTACTGATATTGACTTCTATCTTAGAAAACATACTAGTCCTCACGAAAAGATGACAGACCAATCTTGTTATAAGAGAAATCTCTTTGTTTATTCATTGAACAGAATGCATGCTATAATAAAACAGTAGCAGTTTAAGATATTCCATACTGACTGTACATGAGGGATGTAGTCAGACCTGGTTATGAAGAACATATTTGTCATGGATAAAATCTCATTAAGTCATAGACACAGATCTGGACCTATACCCTCTACTGCTTTTGCATCACACTAAAGCTGCACTATAAGTTTTCCCCACATCTACCTGTACCTGGAACACGAAAAAGGCATGGCATCCCTATGGCATCGTCTAAGTCTTCTGAAAGACTTCAGTAAAGGGACCAAGGGATAGCAACCCTAATGCAGCTTTAAGGTATCTTGGAATCATTTGGTCAAATGACTGAATTGATTCAATAAGACATGTACATAAGAGAGAATGCGGGCTCTGTGGTATACACAATGACCTTGGCTCCTGTACTGACAGCAGTATAGCTGCATTACTGCAGTGTCAGCCAGCGATAGAAAAACGTTTCTCAGTAGCTTTCCACTGGCTTGATAATTTCTGTACTATGTTCCATTTTCCAACACAAAACATGCCGTATGAAGACATTTTTGTGCTGCATCATAAATTATCTCGTAGATTTAAACTTGGTCCTTTAAAATCTGTGGGTGTGTTCCCAGGATTTCAGCTGATCTGCAATTTCATTTTGATATCTGTTTAGGATCTGACCTTTATGTTTCATGGAAAATTTTTCTTTACTTTTCCTGGATTCATGACACATTAATTTATTGAATTGGTATGTAATATGTTTTAAGGATTCTGCTATTCCATACTCTGATTTGTCACAGTGGTTATGTTTTGAATGAATATTTTGAAAAATAATTATTTTTTAATTGCATCTTGCATTGTAACTTATTACATGATAGAAATTTGTGTTCTGTGAGATTTAC
>VZSC01000102.1:41033-52984 GCA_013398225.1 Steatornis caripensis | reverse complement strand
TACAACGATCAAAGACTTTTTGAGAAGAGGAAGTTACAGATATTACGTATATCTTATTTCCTTGTTATGTATCCACGCCCATAAAATATCTCTAAGAATCTCCTAAAGTAATGTACCAGTTCTACTTAATTGTTATTGATTACTTCCATACTTTTCAGCATTTGAGTCCAATCTAGGATAAAGATTTTCCAACTGGCATTTCTGTTCTATGTCAAACATGAGAGCAAAGAGCAAGTCTTGCATAAATTCACCTACCCATTTTTGTTACTGTTGATACTTTTAAACATCAAAGGCTTCAATAAGAACATTAGTTCTCTGAATATCTGCTCATATTTACTGCAGATATCTAATTCCACACGTTATGAGTCTATCTGCTCTCTCAGTGATGGGTACTGGTGAATTGAACTGGAATATTTGGCTTGCAACTACCTTTTAAGCATTGGTAAACAGTTACTCCACAAAATCTCTCTTATTTATCCATCTTTTCAGATGGGAAAACACTTTTCTCAGAATTGATGACTACTTATTTTTCAGCTAAAGTAAATACAGGTTTATATCTCTTTTCATTTGTGCAAGAAACTGACACATTCTGTCACAACATAGCATGAGTAAATGGGAAAGTGACAGCTTCCTGGCAAAATTTTAAAGAGATAAACATCTATTTTTGTTTAAACAGCTACTAAAAAAAATGGATAGATGCTTTCCAAGCTGAAAGGCTGTGGAATATATGACTGTTGCAAACTGGCAAATGAATGCACAAGTAAGATTCTGGTGCTTACTGTTACCCCTACTATTTTCACTGTATTTGTCCATTACCTAGTATGAAATCTTTAAGTAATGTGCAAGCATTATTAGCATAGGTATGTGAAACAATATAGCAAATACTGCATTTTATAATTTTTCAAAAGAATAGATAACTAAATAAAAATATGTATTCCTCTAAGTAGCAATGCATTTTTGCACAGCTGCACACTATTGGGTTTATGCGGCAAGGTTTTGGTAGGGAGAGAAAGGGTATGCAGGGTTGGCTTCTGTGAGTAGAGATCAGGAGCTGCCCCCATGTTGGACAGAGCCAGCTTCAGCCAGCTCCAAAACACACCTGCTGTTGCCCAAAACTGAGCCCATCAGCATTGCTGCTGTGCCTCTATGATAACATTTATGAAGGGATAAAAACTGCAGCATCGCAGCTGTGAAAGAGAAGTGAGAAAATGTAAAAGGAACAACTCTCAGACACCAAAGTCAGTGAAGAAGGAGGGCAAGGAGGTGCTTTATGTGCCAGAGCAGATGTTCCCCTGTGGCCTGTGGAGAAGACTATGGTGGAGCAGGTTGTTCCCCTGCCCCATGGAGGTCCACGTGAAGCAGATATCCACCTGCAGCCCATGAAGGACCCCACACTGGAGCAAGTGGACATGCTCTGAAGGAAGTCCACACTGGAGCAGGTTCCTTGAAGGAGCTGTGATCCATGGAGAAAAGGCCACACAGGAGTAGGTTTTCTGGCATGAACTGTGCCCGATGGGGGATCCGTTCTGGAGTAGTCCATTCCTGAAAGACCACATCCTGTAGAAAGGATCCATACTGGAGCATTTTGTGAAGAGCTTCAGCCTCTGGGAACGACCCACATCAGAGCAGTTTGTGAAGGACTGTCTCCCATGGGAAAGAACCCATGCTGGAGCAGGGGAACTGTGTGAGGGGGAAGAAGCAGCAGAGACAAAGAGTTATGGAACAACCGCAAGCCCCATTCCCTAGCTCTTTGCATTGTTCAGAGGGAGGAGTCAGAAGAGTCAGGAGTGAAGCTGAGTCTGAAAAGACAGGAGGGTGGAGAGAAGGTTGTTTTACATTTGCTTTTATTTATCACTATCCTACTCTGTTATTGATTGTCAAGAAATTAAATTAATCTTCCCCAAGTTGAGTCTGTTTTCCCTGTGACATTAATTGATGAGCAATCTCCCTATCTTTATCTCGACCCATGAACTTTGTAATCTTATTTACTCCAATTGTCTTGCTGACAAGGGGGAGTGATAGAGCAGCTTGGTGGGCACATGGTGATCAGCCAAGGTTTACCCACTACACACACTTTAGAGTCCTTACAGATTCTTACACCAATGGATTCAAAATAGTTTAGACAGTTATTAGATTCTTTTTGCTCAAAATTAACAGGATACTGAGATACCAGAAATTCTTTTACCATGTTTCTGAACTTAGAATTCAGAAATTATAAGGAGAAATAAAGAAGAAAGAAATGAAAAGGAAATCTCATAAGGAAGAGAAATATGTATATAGGAAAAAGAGTGAGAATGTAGGAGCAGGTGAAGGATAAATTTTGTAAAGACATACAGCAGCTGAAAAAAGGTCAGAGAAAGGATAGAAAATGTCTATCATTGTGTGAAAAGAAAGCAGGAAAGATATTTTCCAAGGAAAGGAAAACAGAAATTGAAAAGTTCACAGGTAAGAGAGAACTGAAGAAAGACTGAAAGGCTGGGACTGGGGAAAAAGACTAAAATCACAAGGAAGTGAAGGTAAAAGATCTGGATAAAGGAAGAAGAATCATTGGATAATCTAGTCAAATCTAGAGATAAGTGGTGTGAGAAAATAATGAGATAAAACAAAGTTGCTTTGGTTTATGCTGCTGGGTTTATAAGGTTTTTAGGCTTCTTCTTTAGCATTACAAAGCTAAAAGGAGAGTGTTTACAAGGACTGTTGTCCAGGATCTATGTGTGTTTTCATTCATTCTGAACACTAGATATCTCTGAAGATGACACACAGTGTTGTTCAGCTATTGGCCAACACCTCTGAGCATGAAAGTAGTTTTATTAACTCAGTTTTACAAATGGGGAAATTGAGGTATGGACTAATGATTTTCCTGGGACTTCAGGGTAGTCACAACGGTAAAGCCATGATAACTGTACTCTAAACCCAGCATTGAAATTTCAGACTCAAACTGTTCTCGAATTGCATGTGTTGTCAAAATATATTACATTCACACTTGTTAAGTGTAGAACTCACAGAAGAAGGAGAGTTGAGTTTAGATTTAAATACAGTATATCTTCAATTTTCATCAGTATTTCTCACCTAACACTAGAGGACAACTCTGCTGCAAGCATCTGCAGTGTCAGTAATTCCATTAACAAAGAAACCACTGTATTATCAACATACTGTAGCTTCATTTTAATGTGTCATTTGCACTTCAAAGTCACATAACTTTTATTATGGTAAATCAATTAAAACTATTTCTCATGATAATTTATCTTCTACAGAGTTTATCATCTCAGAGAATGCAATATTTCCCAATTTAACTTCCGAGACAAAAGTGATGTAATTTGAATGCCTTTTACTGAGCTTATTAAGCATAAAGATCACAGAAATTTCAAACCCGGAAAGATAACTGTTTCATCTATGTGATAAAATGGAAGTCACATTTTAGTAGCTTACTGGAGGTAGTAGGAGACAGTATGCTAATTAGTAATATAACCTCATTTACTCATTTGGTGTATCTCTTGTTTTAAATGATAGTCTGTCTAGAATAGATATCCAGCTTGATACAAATACGAAAAGGAAATCAAATCAAGCCACTGTATATTCAATAACACTGTGTGTAGAATTCATATGATTATATTTTTCTTTCTGTGTTTATAATCCAGGAATCACCTTGAAAAAAACATTTTCAGAGATCTTTCAGTGAAGAATAGAGATTTGTATAGAAAAATTCACCTTCAGAAGGGAGAAATCGGTCAGATCCTCAACTAACATAAATTGTCACAACTCCAGGAATGTCAGGAGAAAAATGTCAATGTACAGGAGTTGAAAACATCATGACGTACAAGTGTTAAAAAAGCCACAGCAAAACAAAAAAAACCCCAACCAGTATACAACAACCACCCCGTTGAAATGTAGAAGCACTAATATGAGATGAAAAGCTCATCTGTATCTTTAGTGCATGAATTTGAGTGTGACTGATTGTTTCTTTAGTGGCAGAAGGCTTGATTTTCAAGTGCTTTGTTTCAAATATGCTTAGGAGCACCTGCCCCCTGGCTTGTGCTGTGATTTGTTTTTTGACTATTCAAAAGGTTTTGAAAATGCTTCCAGTCTCTAGTTCCTGTCTCTTCTTCATGTACAAGTGCTGGGTTCACACATTATAATGTAATGTGGGCGAAACTAGCAAATAAAAAAATAATAACCCTTGACGCTCTTAAAATTAGATCATGCAAGAGTATGCAGAGCAGCAGGAAAAATCGTCCCAACACCCTGTCAGGCCTCTGGCCTCCTTTCTTTGCAACTACACTAGCAGTAAGTAATTGCAGTACCTAAGCCCTAGACCTTTACTAAGCAGGGGAAGGGAGAGTTGTTACTGGTTACTGTGTGTCATTTGGTGGCCTGTGGCTAATCACAGAATGGTAGAGGTTGGAAGGGACCTCTAGAGATCATCTAGTCCAACCCCCCTGCTAAAGCAGTTGCGCCTAGAGCAGGGTGCACAGGAACATGTCCAGGTGGGTTTTGAATATCCCCAAAGAAGGAGACTCCACAACCTCTCTGGGCAGCCTGTTCCAGTGCTCTGTTACCCTCACAGTAAAGAAGTTCTTCCTCATGTTTAGGTGGAACTGCCTGTGTTCCAGTTGGTGCCCATTGCCCCTTGTTCTGTCACTAGGCACCACGGAAAAGAGTCCAGCCCCATCCTCTTGACACCCGCCTTTTAGATATTGATAAGCATTGATGAGATCCCGTCTCAGTCTTCTCTTCTCCAGGCTAAACAGATCAAGACCTCTCAGCCTTTCCTCACAAGAGAGATGCTCCAGTCCCCTAATCATCTTCGTAGCCCTTGGCTGGACCCTCTCCAGTCGTTCGCTGTCTCTCTTGAACTGGGGACCCCAGAACTGGACACAGGACTCCAGATGTGACCTCAGCAGGGCAGAGTAGAGGGGCAGATCATCTCCCTCGACCTGCTGGTCACACTGTTCTTAATGCACACCAGGATAGCAGTGGCCTTCCTAGCTACAAGGGCACATTGCTGGCTCATAGTGAGCTTGTTGTCTACCAGCACTCCCTGTATTGGTCCTGTATTGGTGCATGGGGTTAATGTTTCATGGCTCACCACAGGAGCCACTGGTGCATAGCAGCTCTGAGCTAGAGTAAGTGGTTTTGGCTGGAGTACAACTGGGAACACTGGCCTGTCCTTTGAGCTGAAGCAGTATACATACTATCTATTTTGAGGTTTTACATTAATTTAAAATCCTTGACTGTCCTTTTTGTGGTGTCTGTTTCCAAAACTGAGGTACAAGGAGGTACTTCTACTGTAGCTGGAATTTATGCTCATATTTCACATGGTGAGGATGCTTCTTTGGAGTTACCATTTTGCACACTGGAAGACTGTCTCACTTGCTGTACAGTGCTTACATACACTTGGAACAAATTTAATTTTCTCTCTTTCCATGCAACTTTACTCATAAAGATACCGCAGTATTTTATCAGTTCACTGTTTTGAAGGTAACACCTTTGGTGCTTTGCTAGATTTTACTAACAAGTGACGTAAAAATAATTAAAAAAGGGGTTTTGATGATAAATGGAGATATAACTACATAAAAGGGATGATGTATATATAAAAAAATGAAATTTAGACAGAAAATCTGCCTTAATGCTGTGATTTATTGGACTACATTATAGTTTCCCAAGGGAGGTGGTAGAAGCCCCATTAAATAATGGAGAAACTCACATCTCCTGAGGACCAGAACATATGGGAACTAAACACAGGAAAACTGAACAGATTTTATCTAAGCTAGAACGGGCCAGTTTCTCCTGCCATTACAATAGTCCCAAAGGAGCAGCACAACAGATATACAGCATTTTCTTATAGTTTGTATTTGTATGGCATAAACAGCACGAAGTATTTTCCAAAATAATTTCCCTTGATGATGATTATTTGTTACTATGCAAAGTAACCAGTTTAACAGTAGGAATATTGTCCTTAAATCAATCATTTCATATTATAGCCATTCAAGGAAGCAAAGAATGAGTCATTCTTTTGCATAATTAGCCCTGAAAATGCTCACTTCAGAATCACGTGTTTAGGACTTGCTTTTGCACAAGCAAAAGGGAGTTTTCCTACTGACTTAAATGGGAATAGTGAAAAAGCCAGTTTCCCAGGAGATGCTGAGGCCTTTTTGAAATTGGTTGTATTTGATTTTACATGGAAGAAAATACTTAGTATCTCATTGACAAAACCCATTCGATCTAGGCCTACCCACTGCTAAAGTCATTAAACTCCTGCTAACATTTGAGAACAGAATTGCATTTTTAACCCATGAAAGACTGAAAGACCCAAATATCCCTTGCTTTGTACTTCGTTTAGTCCTCTAGACTTTTGAAAATGGGTATAAAATCCTACTCTATTGCTGCTTCAGGGTTTACAAAGCAATTGTGCTTCTTTGCTTTGATACAAGAGAAGTCTCATCAACATTCTATATTTCAGCTATGGGAGAAGTAAAGACCTGCTTATGCAAGGTTACTTATAAGAATTCTTTTTTCATACACTAGAATTATGCATCAAGACATTTGGTCTATAATGCAAAAAGCTGCCTATCTATTATATTACCACCTGAATGTGTTATTAAAATGTTACTGGGGTGCTGCACTTTGATGGTTTCAAGCAGTCAGAATCCAACAAAGAGCATTTCAGAGTCCCATCTTTGCATTACTATATTTTAGGGTATTGATTTTTTTCTAATAGCCTTTCTGAACTGTTTCTTGGGTTCAATGACGTTTCTTTATTCCCTAATTACAGAAAGGTTACTGAAGATAATATTGTTTTGAAAGATTTTTTTCAGTTTAGTTTAGTTTTGATATGCTGACATTTATGTAAATAAAGATCTGTTTACTCAGTTTCAATATATAGTAGCCTTAAATCAGAGAAAGCTCATAATAAGTATGAAACTAGAACATTCCTTTTTGTAAACAGATCTGCAAGCCTGACTGCATCTCACTAAGCATTTCATAGATTCATTACACTACTTGGCTCACATTGAAGTCACCTCAAATTTTATGTTTTTTTCTAACCATCATGTGAATAAACTATGGCTTCTGTTTAGACTGGAAAATATCCAGTATCTGTTTATAATTTACAGATTCAGGAAAACATAGTGGTTATTAGTGTTAGTAAGGTATTTCTCTTAGTCTGTATGCCACATAATAAACTTTAGGAGGGGTCAGCAGAACTGTCACTTGCTAGAACTTCATGGTCTATTTTATGTAGAGACATGAAGCTAAAATGAATTGTCTTTCACTTGTGTAAATGTGAAACCTTTGCAGTGAAGTTAACTGACAAGCATAGTTATATAAGCAATGGTAATGAATGATGGTTTCTAAACATCCTGCTGTAGTTTGGCCAAGAGCCTTGCTAACAATTATAACAAATTTTTGTTTTTGTTTTTTCCCCTTTACAACACAGATGCTTTTGGAGAGCTTCATCATTAGCTGCTGAAGAATGGGTTTAAGAAGCAGTTGAGAACAACCTCAGGTTGTTCACCTACCTGTAGTGATACAGCTCTCTTAACAGGCTACACTGGACCAGCTTCCTGTCTGGTGCACTTGCTATTAAGATTCTTACCACTCTACAGCATATGCCTACAGTGTATTCAAAGAGTGTAAGACCAGGTCTTTGTTAAGAAGTTGCTGAGAGCTATTTCAGTGTTCCCAGGAAACTCAACATAGTGTTGTTCTCAATTGTATAATCCTATAAACTGTAGGAGAACAAAGATATATATATATATATGAAGTCATGGCTTCAGCATGGACAGTATTTAAGACTACATTGAGGCATTCTGAAGAATACAAGAGCAAATAATGTAGTGAGGGTTATATACTATCAGACTTTAGAAAATACATTCTTCTTTTAACAGGATGCTATACGTACTTTGCAAACCCATTGACTTGTGCATAAACTCATCGTTTGTAACAATGACAATGTCAAGCTCATCAATGACAATACCTGTATTGTAGCTCTTAAGATTCTTTCGTGCATAACAAATGATTAACTCCTTATAAACATGAACAAAATGTTACTTGTGTTATTTAAATGTTATTATTGATAGTTATTATAAGTTTTTATGTGCATCACGTTAAGATATCAGCAATTTCTGGAGGACGATGTTATAAGAATTGTATTTTCCAGTACAAATATTGAAATTTAGCTACTTGGTCAGCTGGATGGGAAAATTTGAGTTCATCAGTGTGGATAGTGTTGCAAAAAGTCAATATGATTAAGATCAATCATGTTCTACTTATTGTTTGGGTGGGTGTAGAACTGTCTAAATGCTTGAAAAAATATGCACAAACAATTTACTTAATTTTGGCACTGCTTGTAAGTCTTCGAGCAATAATTATTTATTAAATATTTACTTGAGGTGAAAATTAGACTTCAACAATTGAAAATAGATTCAAAGATGCTAGGATCTGTAAGCATTTTCTTCTTTAAATTTAAACTTTAAATCAGCCTCTTGAGATTCATCTTGTTTCTGAGAGCCCTAGGGAATAGCAGGAAATTCATACATATTTAATATTAGTCAAATCATCCAATGCAGTAACCATGCTAAAAGAACAATTATGCAGACTATTTATGTAAATATGGAATAGGAATTACGTGTTTTTATTTAGAACATTGGAAAGACTTGTAAATTATTTAATTTAAGAAGACATGCTTTAGAGTGATTTTGAGCAATTTATTTACAATACATATATCATAGCCAAATGTTTTAATACATTTGTATTTTCATATTAGTTCCAGCCACAACTAGGTTAAGATTGGTATGACCTTCAGAGAAAAGAATTGCCTTATCTTTTATGGAAAATATATAGAAATGTTTGTTTGTGCCAGAGATAATTTATTTAACATTTATTTAAACTTTTTTAAACTTATAAATATGGCAAAATTAATTAACTGTTTTCAATATTAATAGAAGAATAGTATTTTTCATGCATATAATAGCTTTACAAATCTGGAGTTTATATTTTCCTGATCTAATCGAATGCTGGAGAATGATGCATATTTTAATGAGCCCAGAAACCAGTCTCCAGTTATCTCCCATCCCCCAGGACAGATATGTTTCTAGACAAACAGCAGAAGATATTCACAAAACCCATGACTTCACCCTTCCAGAGGTTACTTTCTTGTTTTAGTATCACAGATAATCCTCGATTATTCATTTTTATTTTGAATTCTGTTATTAGCTGAAGAAAATCTTGTTTTTGCACTGAAACATTGGGTGAAGAAACAATGTCAAGAGTTAGGGTCATGGAAGACCTTTGGAACCTCTGTGCTATTCATAGACTTAATGCTGAGAAGGGTAAGAGAATCCTTACTAATTTAGTTCAATTCGGAATTTCTTCACATCCGTCCTATCGGTTGCTTTCCTGCAAAAAGGAGATAACTGATTTGGCAGTAAACAGGTCTTCTATGTCAAAATGTGAGGGAGGTTAAAATTATAAATTGATTTGATAAAGCCATTTTTGGGGTTTATTCTGGCCAGGTATAGATGATGGCAATTGCCTAAACCAGAGAGAACTAGATTCTTTCACAGTCACTTTTCTGAGTCATTTTATATGCATAAGTGTAAGATGTCTTTTACACTAAACGTGCAAGCTTTTCACTGACTGTAAGGAGCAGCTAGAATGACCAGCTCAGCTAGTCACTCAGCTAACTCCAATGGAGGTGTCCATATGGTAGACACCTATATTTACTCCTGATAATTCTCCATGCAATTACATCTCACTTTCTCTAGATCTCTACTGTTAGATTAGCTGCCTGAGCTGGCATTTTGATTGATTATACTTTTGGCATCAGACAGGACTTTGGGTTGATCCCACCATAATATAGCTGGCCTCCCAAAAAAGGAAAATTGAGGATGAGTATGGTTTTAATTTTAACTCTGCTTTTACAAAGTTTCATGCCATATAGGCTGGTAAGGCTAGCCATAAATGTGCAAAGGTTCTTAAAAGTATACTATGCAAAAGCATGGCTAGATCTAAGAAAGGATTTGGATGCCTGGAATTAGATCTTTCAATTGAGAACTCCAAATTGAAAGCTGAAGATCTGAAAACTAAGTGTACAGAACTGCTACTTCTTTTGAGATGTTGTGTGTTGTGCATATATGATGCTGAAATCCTACCAGATTTCCGAAACTAGTCCTTTTTACATCTACACAGAAGCACTTCAGCTACTAGGACTTCTTAAGAGAAACTCCATGTGCAGTTAAGTAGAATGCGGCTTACTGAACAGGGCAAGCATAGCTGCTTTCATTCAAGAGGTTAGAAGGAAAACATCAGCCCTAGTTTTAATATAAAAACTCAGTGAACAGAATATTTACCTGAGTTTCTGAGTACAATCCCTGTCTGTCAAGGAAGATTTTGTCCAAGTTCTTCCTTTAGAGTAGTGCACAAATGACTAGGGGAGGAGGAAAATAAAAAGGAAAGGAGCTCATCCTCTTGTTCTTTGAAGAAATTCTCTTTCAGCCTGTCTGTTCTGGAAGACACATGGAAGCAAGATACTGTCTCTCAAAATTCAAGAGCATAGCTGNGAAAGGAGCTCATCCTCTTGTTCTTTGAAGAAATTCTCTTTCAGCCTGTCTGTTCTGGAAGACACATGGAAGCAAGATACTGTCTCTCAAAATTCAAGAGTATAGCTGCATTTACCTTTCTCTATGCTCAGCACAGACAGGCATTTATATAGGGTGGCAGTAATGAATGGGATGAATCTGAACATAGGTATGAAGACATGTATCTTGAAATTCTCTCTTCAACACTTTCTATCTGTGACAATTTTTGTTTGGTTTTAAGATGAAAAAAAATATTCTAAGATAAAAAACAATCTTAGGGACGAGGCCAGAATCTAGGGACCGTCTTTCTGAAGTCACTCTGGCAGTTGGTCTCATAGTTCCAGCTCCTGGGTGGTATTCATAAACTTCTGGTGTTGAAGAGTTAAACCAACAAAGTAACTATTTCCCTCCATGGTTTCACTGTTTCTCTTCCTTTTTTACAAACAGAAATAACCCTTTTTCATTTATTTTACCTAGAATAGGGCCCAGACAGTGCCCTGACACCTTTTAGTTTTGTCTTTATATTTTCAGGGAAAAAACAAGAGATGTATTTGTGCCTGACAGGCATAGCATTATGAGCCTTGCAACTAATATGCCTGCCTTTACTGCTGTTTTCTGCCAGTGTTCTGTTTCCCATTCTAGAAAAATCTGCAGTGTTAAACTCAAAATAGGGAGCGGTACTAACTGAAGATCAGCTGGAAAAAAATCAATGAAGGTATTACTATATATTAACTGTTACTGTTATCCTAAAAGAAACATTGGTTCATTGGTTCATTTCAGAAAGAAAAAAAAAAAATAATTGATGTGATAGATTCCTGAACAAAACAATGTAAAATATAAAGCTTTAGAAATCTCAAAGAGTTGCAAGAACAATTTACCTGCTGTGGGCAAATGCTTCTTGTAATGTGGAGAAAGTCGTGCAGCAAACTAAGTTGGCAATTACAGTGCTGAGAATTTTCAAGCACAGTTTAATTATTTCATAGTCAGTACATCTATGTTCCTTTTTACACGAACGTCCATGGGGTGAATACTTTTAAAACCACGGTGACATTCTTTACTTCCCAATATTCTAATTTCATAGAATTATAAAATCATAGAATGGTAGGGTTTGGAAGGGACCTCCAGAAATCATCTAGTCCAACCCACCTGCTAAAGCAGGTTAGCCTAGAGCGGGTTGCACAGGAATCCGTCCAGGCAGGTTTTGAATATCTCCAGAGAAGGAGACTCCACAACCTCTCTGGGCAGCCTGTTCCAGGGCTCTGTCACCCTCACAGTAAAGAAGTTCCTCCTCATGTTCAGGTGGAACTTCCTGTGTTCCAGTTTGTGCCCATTGCCCCTTGTCCTGTCGCTGGGCACCACTGAGAAGAGTCTGAC
>VZSC01000102.1:28043-38392 GCA_013398225.1 Steatornis caripensis | reverse complement strand
CTATTCCTGGCTTCACCCTTACCTCTAACCGGTAAAATTGAGGAAAAGAGGACCTGCGCACCGACATTTTTCACTCGCGCCCCCAGGGCTTTTTAGTCGTCCTTAATTCTGTTCAGGTTCTGTTGTGCAGTGTCATTTTTACCCACATTTGGATTTGCTAATCATTAACTGATCTACAGTTCATACTATGGGATATTTTCATTTAGAATGCATCTTTGACTTAAATCATATTATTCCATTGTACCTGACCTAATAAAGTTTTTTCTGCTGTTCTGTTAGTAGGGTAATGGTTACTTTAAAAATGTTTATCCTTTCTGTGCCTTAATTTCTAACAAAGTGAAGTTTATAAACTTGAACTAGAAATAGATACTTTGTGTCAGACTCCATGTAGGAGAAATGAGTTCTGATCTATTCAAGTTTAGAGAGTTAAAAAATCCTCAAATCTTTCTTTTCTGATTGAAAGACACCATTTGTTAGAAAACTAAGAAACTCTGTAGGATCATCAGGATATTTCTGCAGAATTTTAGTTTAATAATAATTCAGGCTCGTCTCACAACAAAACAAAACAAAAAAACATATTTACAGTGAGTTTTTGACATTAACTAAAAAGGTATTATCTTGGTAACTGCATTGCAGAAAGCAATTATTTTGTTTGTTTGTTTTAAATAAAAGATATTAGCAGTGTACCTTAAATAGAGTGTGTATATACACACATAAATTGTGGTGGGTTGCTGCTGGCCAGCTGCCAGCTGCCCACGCATCTGCTCTCTTACTCCCCATCCTCAACATGACAGAGGGAGAAAATAAGATGGAAAATCTCACGGGGTCAAGGTAAAGACTGAGGATCGCTTACCAGTTAGTGTCACAGGCAAAACAGACTCTACTTGGGGAAAATTAAATTAAATTACTGACCATTTATTAAAAATAAGATTTGAATGTTGAAAAACAAAGGCAAAATTTAAAAATACCTTTCACTCTGCCCCATTTTCCCAGGCTCAACTTTACTCCTTCATTCCTGATTTCTCGAGCTCCTTACCCTCTGGAGTGACACGTGGGGATGGGGAATGGGGACTGTGGTCAGTACATAGCAGCTCTTCTATCTGGCTCTTTCCTCCTCATGTATTTCCCCTGCTCCAACTTGTGCCCTTCGATGGCCTGCAGTCCTTCAGGACTAGCCAGATCCACTGTGGTTTCTTCCATGGTCTGCAGGGTAATTTCTGATCCAGTTCGTTGAACACCTCCTCCCCTCCTTCTTCTTTGATCTTGGTGTTTGCAGGGCTGTTTCTCATACTTTTTTTTTTTCTCATTTCCTTCTCTGCTGAGCAGCATTTTGTCCTTTCTTAAACACATTTTCCCCAAGGTGCCACCATCTTGGCTGAGATGTTCAGCTCTGTGCTGTGGCGGGTCTGTTCAAGCCAGTGGGAATGGGCTTAAACAGGCTCACAGAGGCCCCTCAACCCCCTGCTACCAACACCTGGACACCAACATGAAATACAGTACATAGATAGAAGTATACCTCAGGATAATAGAATTTTTCTGATTTTTTCCTTTGTAAACCAATAACAGGCTACACGACAGAGGATCAGCAGGAATTAAACTTATGACCAACCAAAACAATCTCCATACCTATAAATGTACTACTAATTTGTTCAGTTAGTGCTGAAAGATTGATATCCAAAGTAATTAAAAACTAATGATCCAAGTAGCCACATGATCTTGCTTTTACACTGGATATCTATATTGTATTCATTGTATTGAATGACTAGACCACAAGAATATGATCTGCAAGTGTTATTGGCAGATTGAGTTAATTTATTTCAAATGGGAGAAACCTTGTACTAAAAGTTTCAATCTCTACAGGTGATCTCCGTTTAGGTATATTACATGTGAGAGTAACAGAATGGAATGAAAGGTAATATAAATAATATTAAAAATGTTTTTGCATATTTATGCAAAGTTAATACAGGAGTTTTTAATATACACATTCATCTTAGATTCTAACACAGAATGAGAAGCTAATTCTGCAAACACAATAGGGATATTGAATCATAAATGTTATACTGATGACTAAAGTTTGTGACACCAAACTTCTAATCATGTGTCTTAAATTAGTATGGTTATATTTTTAAATCAAGTTGTTGTATTAGCTATATTGGCCCTGTGACAAAGTGATTTTCTGCTTTAAAGGCAAACTGCAAAGAGAATAGCGGAATTTATTGCAGATACAGGTTATCAAAACATAGTTTCAAAGATTCTTTTTAACTTTCAGGACCATGCTTGTTTATATATCTAGCTTTTGCTGTAAAAATACTAGGGAAAACTAGGATGCAGAAACTAGAATGCAGAAAGCTGATGTAGCTGTACTTTGGCAATGGAATAAGAGTCATACCTGCAGATTTTCCAATAACATCTAAATGAGGATTAAATTAATCTAAAGATCTGAAAAGAGTTGCTGAGCTATGGTTCTAATGAACAGAAAACAACAGACATGGGAACATAACTGTACTGATGGCAGTAACAGATTTATCACAGAATTTCCCATGGTCATCAAACTGTGTGTAATTGGTAGCCAGTACCCCCTGCCATATGATTACTGAAGCTTTCTGAAATGTTTAGTTTTCTGTTGAGTACTGAGGAGTTTTATGTGTGCATTTGTCCTTGGAAAGAATTTATAGCTCTCTTTTTTTCAATAAAATAGACTTCATTGATCTTGGAAAAATAAAAAGGTATTTTAATGACAGAGCTACACTAGCAATTTCTTATGGAACTTACTTCACTGTACATCCCTGTCAGACTGGGTTTTAGTTACATGGAAACCTATAGTAGTTTGGGGCAGCAATGCAAATTTTAGTTACCAGATGGTCAAATGCCTCCACAGCCAGGGTTAATCTTGCAATGACCTAAGGTGGGTTTTAAGACAAACTTGAAGTATTAGATTTTGGATTAAGGGTTGGAAGATTTTGGCAGCTTGTTTTTTTGGGGTGGGTTATGGGATTGTTTTTTTGTTTTGTTTAAAGCAAGCTTATTATATGGAGGTAACTGTTAATATATAGATATCAAAAGTCAAACTGAATTTCTTTCAGGGATCTATGTTGAAGGAAATAGGTACAAAATGAAACTAGGAAGAAATTACTTAAACCAGGAATCTTACCAGCAAATTCCAGCGTTTTCATGCATTGGTATTTCTGGATTGCTTTTCTCAAATTCCAGAGCATGTATATACTGGTTTATAGTGGCCCACAGCATGCAGATACACAGGCACATCCCAGCAAACAGCAGAACTCTGAAATCTCTGTGCAGGATACATACAGGCTAATGGTGAGAATGAGTAGGTAAGTGCTAGGGTAGCTGCATGTTACAAGTACAAAAAATGTATGGCAAAAGGGGATCTGTCCTCAGATCTTAGGATTTATAATAGCTCTCATAATTTGTTTAACTAAGACTTTAAATTAAGAACTAATTGAGTAATAAATGAATTAGATGTGTGTCTACAAGTTTCCAGTCTTCCAGCCTCTATCCAGCTAGCCATCTACATAAAAAATCAACAGGAATCCCACATGAAAAAACAAAATTAAGATTTGGATGAGACCACCCTCCTTCTTGTTTCTGTGTTTCCTTAGAGAATTTCAGATTCATTATCATGTACTTTAAAAATACAGTCAGATAATGGTAATTTCCTCTCCCTTGCTAAAAAAAAAGTCTAAGACTGGCATGCAAAGTTAGAAGCTTGGTTTTCTGTGTTTTTTTTTTTTTTCATGCGCCAATGCCATCAAGGGAATGATAAAATTTTTATTTAAATTTTTGATAATTACTGAAAGTTGATGATGAGAAAATACAAGATAAAACATGGATTGAAGCAGTCAGTATACTATGCAAATTATGAATGGTAAATTGGACAGATTGATTAGAAGCTAGTAGGTGGAATAGTTTGAGAAATGGTGCCTGTCATCTCAGCTTTTTGACAGGTATGAAATAAACTAAATTATTTTTTTAAAGGGATATCTGTTAATTGAAATAGAATTCTACAGAAATGCTTTTTTCTGTGCTCAGTGTCCAGTTATCAGCCTGATGAATGCTGGAATAAACTGTATCTGCTTCATCCCTTTATTTCCAGGCATCATTCCTGAGTTAGAACCACTTTGCATTCTATTTATATTACATATATATATATATATATATATATATATATACACACACACACATATGGGGGGTTTTGGCAGTAATTTTTCTGAGAACTAATTAAAAATAAATATTTTTTAAAAAATATTGGAGAAACTTTAATTCTAAGTTAAGGTTTAAGTTTATCCCTAGGAGAAAAACCCAACCTAAGGAAATGGATACGATGATAACTTAAAAGTACTTCATGAAGTTTCAACTACCCAGCTGCTGCAATATCAAAGTGAATGGCAATGATAAAATTCCAAAACTCTTGGAAAATGTATCCAGAAACACATAGTTAATCATTGCTATTACATTAAGTATAGTGAAGCAGTGATAATTTGCCTGGTAAATTACAGTATATTATGGAGCATTCTGTAAACACACATATTCATAAGAAATAATTACATCTTTTAAAAGAGATAAAGCAAAACTTCCACTTGTAAATGACAATTCCTATCATATAGATATGATGCAAAGATATTTTTAACAAGTACATGTATGATTTTTAAATCAGTTTCCACAGATTTTAATGGCACTATGTAGATATATTTGGCAAAATATGTAGATGTTAAGAAATTAATGTTAATCTTTGATTAATTGAAATGTTTATACTCAAAAAATTTCAAAAAATTAAAGTATCCCAAATCAACCTGTTATTTAAAAAAAACCAACCTATTTCACTTTAGTGAATACAGCATTTTCTATAGCTGTAAGTTTATCTATAAGCTACAGGATGAACATATTAAGAAACAATAACAAGATCTATGTATCTATCTGTTTACATTTGTTCCCTTCCTTGTATTTTCTAAGTGCTTGAAAAAAAAAACTGTTTAGAAACTGGCAAGTAAGAAAAGCAAATCTTACTAGCCTCTTTTATTATGATCACGGTTTAAAGCTGGGCTGGCTATTAAATGGATGACAAATGATCTTTGTCAACCCTTTCCCTCCCCAAAAGAGGGGCATAAAGAGAAAAGGGAAAGTGGCTTATGGGTTGGAAAAGTTAAAACAGCTTTAATCTAACTATAATAATAAGTTATACTAATAATAGAAAAAATAATGAAATACATCTATAAATATATACAAAATCAATATCGAGCTCTCTCTGGTGACGATCACATCACCTGGACGCTGCGGGGCAGGCCCTGGAAAAGTTCCTGACTGGACTCAGCAGCAGATAGGAACTGCATTCAGGAATGCACAGATTGGGATTGAAGGCAGAAGAATCGGCCAGAGTCCTCCAACGCTGGCCATAGAAGAGCTTGACCCTTGTGATCCCTCAGCTTTATACTGAATGTGACGCGTATGGGATGGAATACTGAGTTTGGTCAGGTTTGGGTCACCTGTCCGACTCGCTCCTCCCCACCGCAGGGTTGCAGGTGTGACCCTTTTTCTGCTCTTTCATTTCCAGCGCATAAGAAATTTAGCAGAAGCAAGCATTGACCTTGTTCTCCATAGGGATCACTATAAGCAAGAGCCTTTCCGCATACCATTCCTACTGATGTTCCAGCACTAACTATAAACACCGAGCCTTATCACTGCTAGGAGCAGCCACTGTCTGAAAAAAATGCAGTTAATTTCAGAAAGTGCAGTTTCTCAGAAGAGACTTAACTGAAAAGTAAAATTACTAAAAGAAAATTGGTTCTGTCCTAGCTCAAACCAGGACAATTATCCAAGTCTAAAGTAATGCAAGATTTAAACACATGGCAAAATTAAGCAAACTTGCATTTAAATAGGACTTGGCAGTCTCAGATGTTGTTCTAGCTTCTTTCTCTTCACACATTATATTCTATTGAACACAACAGTCTATGTTTTAATGAGCTTTCAGTTGCAGAATGTTTAGACTGACTACAAATTTAGCAAAACGGCGTATAAGAAGAATGGGAGTCTTAGGTCTGCAGAATCAATATATTAATTGAGTATACCACTTACAGTCCATTTTCCACAAGTTCTTATGGAGCTGCCTGTATATGGCTTGAACTTCCATGTGTATGGTTTATATGAACAACAACAAAAAAAGGGGATAAGTTGTGTGTACTATTAGACAAGGAGTTAAATTCAAATGAATATTGGGCCTAGTGAAGTCTCTGGCAAGGTCTCTCCCTACCTTACTTCAGTGTGCCTGTCTCCATATTCCCTTTCTCTTTTTTCCTTCTGTCCCATGGCAACCTCTCTACCTTCAAATCACCATTAATTAATTTTTCTTTACTGAAACATACTATCTGTGTTTCTCCTGTCACAATCCTGCAATGTTGGAGGGTTCCAGGTTGGTGGCGGTAAAATACTAATTAGCTAGATTACTTATATTACATATTGTCCTGGGTTCAGCAGGATAGAGTTAATTTTCACAAGAAAGCTGGGAGGGGGATAGCCAACCCAAACTAGCCAAGCAGGCATTCGATACCACTGAGGTCACGCCCAGTATATAACTGGTGGACTGGCCGGGCAAGGTGCGGCTCCTGGTGAGAGATTGTGCTGTGCATCGCTTGTTTGTGTTCTGTCTTGTTAGCATTATAGTTGTTATTGTTACCGTTCTCTCATCTTCCTCTCTCTGTGTTGTTGCGTTACACTGTCCTTATCTCAACCCACAAGGGCTGCCCTTTCTCTTCTGATTCTCCTCCCTGTCCCGGTGGGGGGTGGGTGTGTGTGCAGTGAGGGAGTGGCTGCGCGGCTCTTTGTTGTCAGCTGGGCTCAAACCACAACACATATTACTTCTGTCTTTGCAAAGTATTGAAGAGTATATGGGGGTTGGACTAGATGATCTCTAGAGGTCCCTTCCAACCCCTACCATTCTATGATTCTATGATATAGAGATGCTATGGAATCAAACAGGACAAACATATTGTTTGGTTGGATTTGTGCCCAAATGAAGTAACTTGAAAAGTAGGAAGGCTACTGTTGGTTTATAAGAAGTGGGCAACAAACATTTGTAGTAGTGATTTTAGAAAGCCAATTTCAAATCCCATTTGCAGCTGTTTGGCTAGCAAACTGAAAAGTCTTACTGTATAGATATTTACAGGTTGCTCAAGGAGGTTGGGACACAGTCCTGGGTGACTAGCTCTAGATCGCCCTGCTTGACCAGGGTGTTTGGACTTCTAGAGGTCCCCTCAAACCTCAAGCATTCTGTGATTCTGTGATATATTTTATATTTCTATAGTTTATAAATATATCAACTGTAATTATACATTTAAATTATTCTCAGGCCATTTTATTATTCTGTAAATATCTTAACTTGCAGGAATTTGTAAATCATTAACTTGAGTTCCTATTTTAGTCTGGTAATTTACTTCAAGTATGCAGTGTATGTAGCAATAACATAGAATGAAGCTAGCGACATTTACAACTGTAACTTAATCACATTGCAAACCACTTGATCTTCGCTTTTCTGCTTTCCATGATGTGGGATGACCTCCTTGAAAAGAGTCTTTCTCTTAAAAGGGAAGTTGTTTTTACCTTTCAACTCTAGTTATTAATTAATGCAAAACTCTTAGATACGGCTGAAACTTCTTATCACTATATCGTAATTTTGCTCTTGAAATGTAGTTTTCATTTTAAGATATTGATAAAAGAAACTAGATAAGAAACTTTACTTTGCCTTCCAGCATTAGAAAATGTCTTGCACTGCTAATCAATTATCTCTTTGCTTTTAAAATAACTCCACTTTGGGAATAATAGGATTCTGTATATGAATATACAATGTGCCTGTGTGTGCACATGTGTATGTGCATAGATGACTATGTACTCTGTCCTTTTTGTGAATGCAATGCAGAAGTTTAAGTAACTCTCTGTTCTCAAGGAAAAGACATCCCTTTCCTTTCTTATGGAAACCAAGATGAAATCTTTTAAACACGGATGTAAAAATAGGTTTTAACAGCTGAACTAGGATTTCATGCTTACAGTTACTGTATTTTGTTTTAATATTCATGTTTTCATGCTACATTAAAATTAATATCTATTTAACCTATAAGCAGTCTATTCACATATTCAAATGTAATTTTAATATGACATAATATTTGGAAAGCTTCATTTTACATTATGTTAAGAAGAACCAAATAAAAGGTCTATATTGGACGGTTTTTTGTATCAAGATTTGTAATTATGTAGACAAATAGTTCCAAGAACAGATGTTTTTCACAGGAATGTTTAAAAATTCCCATTAGATCAGCAGTAACATGGCCAAATCATAAAAGGTACTTTTCTTTGAAAATGAGACCTCTTCCTAATTTAAAATAATTAAAATAATTAAAATTAAAAAAATTTAAAAACTATACCAGACATGGGATTAAGATAAAGTTTTGCAATAATATTGGAAAATACAAATACCACTTCTGCACTGCAGTCAATTAATTCCACAATTTGTGGAGCTCTGGTGTAAATTTGTCGGCTCTCCTATAGTACTGCAAAAAGTGCTCTACAAACTGATCAAAATTTCCCCCTTTTCACGAGGAATGCAAGTTTTTAAAAAGTAACGCAAGTTTTTCAAAACTTCTTATGCAAACGGAGGTTCCATGGTCCGAGTAAGGGCTAACGGCAATCAGGAAGGGGAAAAGCGCCACCTATTGATCGTCGCTTGCCGTCTGGTTCGTTCCTGTTGGGAACCTGTTGTCCTTGGGTTTAACGAGCGCAGCCGGCATTTTAGACGCACGTATCTGTTACAAGTTGCAATATTTTCAGGCTGCATGCTGGACAGTTTAAATAATGTATGTTAAAACAGAACTAAAGCCAAATGAATAACTTACTCAGCAGTAATCCTATAACATAGGAACCAAAACATTTTTCTTTTCCTTCCTTCCTTGCTCTCTTCCTTTGTTCCTTCATTCCTTCGTTCGTTCATTCCTCGTTCCTTCCTTCCTTCCTTCCTTCCTTCCTTCCTTCCTTCCTTCCTTCCTTCCTCCCTCCCCCCTCCCTCTCTCCCTCTCTTCCTCCCTCCGTTCCTTCCCCCCTCCTTCCCTCCTCCTCTTACTTCCTCTCATCCTCTCTCTCTCTCTCCCATGCTATTACATCTGTCTCTTTTTATGGGGCTGCCTCCCTTTCTCTTGTCTTCCTTCGCACTCTGTCATTCTCTCTCCTTTTCCTCTTCTCTCCTTCCCTCCCTCCCTCCTTTTCTTTCTCCTTTCGCTCACTGTTTATCTCTTTCTTCTCCCCTCCCTTTTTTCTCTCTCCTTTCTCCTATCTCTTGCTCTCTCTTGTATCTCCTTCTCTCTTTAAAAAGAGCTTTCGTTCATGAGATACAGTACAGAGGACTTGGGGAACAGCTCTGATGATAGAAAGTCTGATACAATTAGTAGAACATGAGGCCATACAAACTACAATACCTTCAGACTTGGTGAAGAACTTTGCATGCTGGATAGACGTGCTCATATATATTCCAGTAGTTAAGGGGATGAACAGTTCATTTTCCCTTGGATGAGGGTGGGGTTTGCTACAGATATCAAAAAGTTGGCAATGATGCAATTCTCATTTTATGTTTCAAAGATTAATGTGTAGATATTGCAATACATTTTTAGCATATTTCAAATCCTACCAAGATTTCTGGAATTTGACATTTTTTTTTCCAAATGGGCATTAATGATGTACATATTGTGACTTTTAAATCACTGCGTTCAATAATGAATAGTTCATTGACTGCTGGTTCAATGAATTGTGTGGAAATTCATGGACCATGCAGGCAAAGAGAAAAGGTAACTGTTATTATTCCAAACGAAGATTTTATGTCTTAGTGGCATTGTGAAAGATTGACCTTCACATGAGATATTGCTGTTCTTGCATTACCACCCTGATATCAATAGAAAACTGCTTTTAATCTACACAAAGGGTCCTGTTATCCTCTCAGTGCATGGAGGATTATCATGCTTAACTCTTCGCAACATTGAGAGGCAAATAGACCCCACAGTCACCATCGCTGTGAAGTAATTTCTCGAACATATTTCACATGCTTTTAAATCATAATTTAGAAAAGTTCTGGAGCATTTTTGTATTTTGTTTTGCTTTGTTTTAAACTAGGAAGTTGACATTTTGTTGTAAAATTGTACAAGAACACTATTCTATTTGATATGTAGTAAGTAAGGATTTACTGAGTTCTTGATATTAGTAATTAGACTAAAATATTCATGATCATCTTAGTTAACCATATGATCTCTTCTCAGTAATGCTCATTGTAGAAGCTAAGTAGTTTGTGTTGTAATAGAACT
>VZSC01000102.1:4446-27675 GCA_013398225.1 Steatornis caripensis | reverse complement strand
CTCACTGTTTATCTCTTTCTTCTCCCCTCCCTTTTTTCTCTCTCCTTTCTCCTATCTCTTGCTCTCTCTTGTATCTCCTTCTCTCTTTAAAAAGAGCTTTCGTTCATGAGATACAGTACAGAGGACTTGGGGAACAGCTCTGATGATAGAAAGTCTGATACAATTAGTAGAACATGAGGCCATACAAACTACAATACCTTCAGACTTGGTGAAGAACTTTGCATGCTGGATAGACGTGCTCATATATATTCCAGTAGTTAAGGGGATGAACAGTTCATTTTCCCTTGGATGAGGGTGGGGTTTGCTACAGATATCAAAAAGTTGGCAATGATGCAATTCTCATTTTATGTTTCAAAGATTAATGTGTAGATATTGCAATACATTTTTAGCATATTTCAAATCCTACCAAGATTTCTGGAATTTGACATTTTTTTTTCCAAATGGGCATTAATGATGTACATATTGTGACTTTTAAATCACTGCGTTCAATAATGAATAGTTCATTGACTGCTGGTTCAATGAATTGTGTGGAAATTCATGGACCATGCAGGCAAAGAGAAAAGGTAACTGTTATTATTCCAAACGAAGATTTTATGTCTTAGTGGCATTGTGAAAGATTGACCTTCACATGAGATATTGCTGTTCTTGCATTACCACCCTGATATCAATAGAAAACTGCTTTTAATCTACACAAAGGGTCCTGTTATCCTCTCAGTGCATGGAGGATTATCATGCTTAACTCTTCGCAACATTGAGAGGCAAATAGACCCCACAGTCACCATCGCTGTGAAGTAATTTCTCGAACATATTTCACATGCTTTTAAATCATAATTTAGAAAAGTTCTGGAGCATTTTTGTATTTTGTTTTGCTTTGTTTTAAACTAGGAAGTTGACATTTTGTTGTAAAATTGTACAAGAACACTATTCTATTTGATATGTAGTAAGTAAGGATTTACTGAGTTCTTGATATTAGTAATTAGACTAAAATATTCATGATCATCTTAGTTAACCATATGATCTCTTCTCAGTAATGCTCATTGTAGAAGCTAAGTAGTTTGTGTTGTAATAGAACTCTAAATGTGATATTTATACAGGAATCTGGCAGAAGGCACATCTCATTTACAAAGACAAACAGGTAATAATGATATTTGTTTATCAGTATTTATAGTCATAATCTACAATTATGATGTTACTCTTCCTTACCAAAATCACATTGCATATCTGTCTTTTGAATTTCCAGATCAATAAGGTAACCATGGGTTACTGTTTTCTTATAAATATATCTATAAACACATATATCTATCTGTGTGGGTATGTGTGTGCTGCGTCCACTCAGTGAAAACTTTTAAATATTAAAAAGAAGTGTTGCATCCCATATTTCATCTATTCTTACAAGACAAGAATGACAGTATTAAGATGCACATTCAGGATAGCACTCTTTCTACTTTGAACGCTGTCAAGAACAAAGTGCTTTACAGACTTAAAATAAATCTAGGTACTAATCCATTGAATTTCTGACAACAGGAGCCCAAGGTTTCCATGCACTTAGCTGAGTACTGCATAAGAGCTTGTGCATTATTTATGTCCACTAATGGTGTTGCAATGCTCTTTGTGTGAAGCAGTGACAGTGCAATCTACTAAGATAGCTGCTGCTGCGGACAAAGCCATACATTTTCCTGGGCTTGAATTTTTGACAGAATACTCTATTAATGCCAATTCTGCTTAAGTAAATGCTGAACAGGGGTCAGTTCCTCCCCCCTATTCCCCTTATTATTTAAGAAAACTGTGCCATAAAACTGAAAATTATGTTCTGGGCTTTGCTGAATTTTGCAACACAATAGTAGCCGATAAAGGTCAGTCTGCTTTTTTGTCTACTTTTATGATTTTGTGTGATGGTCCACAGACTAAATAGGAAAGCTCTTAGCATTGAAGAAGGGAGGTGCTATTAATTCCAGTTTCATTGCCATTATACTCTTCAGTGGATCAATAGAATTAAATGAGCTGAGATATTAGGAAAATATTGTGAAGAGAAGTAGGATGGTATTATTTGACCAAGGTTAGGATGAATAGAAAATAAAGAACCATTTATACTGGGATGTCAATAAATCATAGAACCCATATATAAAATGGAATAGGGCATAACAATCATAAGCTTTCAAATGACCATAATATCTTTGGTTTTTTTTTTTTAAATATGTGAATGTTTGGCAGGCAATTTAAAGGGCCACTGCAAAATTTTTTTAACCGAATGAATTTAAATAATAATAATAATAATAATAATTCTGTTTATAAAGTAGGTCCTGTTTAAATTGAATAATCATAATAAGTTTAAGATAATTCTCTTACAAATCTGTCTTCTTTACTTGCTTCTCTAACTATTTAAGACCTGGAAGTTCTAATGGGGACATTACTGAGCCCTGGGTATGTTTTCCCCTATGCTTTCCTGTTTGTACTGCCTGCTGCCTCTCCAATTTCCATTTCAGCCTTGCAGTTGCTGCTCCTAGCAAATGCTTTTCTGGAGAGCTTGTAAAGCATTGTGTACATCAAATAAATCTGTGGAAATGACTAACCCAAATGACATGAAGTAGCTCCTTTTGGACTCAACTTACACAGACGCCTGTGGGATAGACAAAGGACTTTCAGGTATTCAAGGAGGGAAAAAAAAAAGAAACAATGGAGATAGATTAGCACATTTGTCTTTATTCTCTCTCAGAATTCACAGTATTAACAGCAGCAGTTCTCACCATCTGAACAGCTCAGTGACTATAAAGCAAGTTTTTTTCATTTTTTCCCTTCTGCAGATAGGAAAATGAAGATTATATACATGTAAATAAGTAGTAGACCTGAAGTCAGAGGTGTAGTCCTGTTGCAAGTTTAATGGCTACTTCTAAGTAAAGTTGTGAAGAGAAGCAGGATAGTATTCACTTCAGCTAGAAATGCATTCTTATGTATTTAATTATTTAAAAAAAAATCAGCAACAAAACAAGTTAACCTGTGTAATAATTTGTAATAAAACTGGCAAGTTATAGATCTGAAGTTTTTGTTTAGCAATAGAATGATTCTATTTACTTTTCATTAGTCTAGTAAGACAAAATTATTCACCTTTCAAACTGTCGAAACTGAAGAAAATCTCATCCTTTCGTTGATCATGCTTTTTCTTCACTCATACTCTTCAACTAATCTCTGACTCTTTCTGCCTCTCCTGTCTCTGTCTCATAATATAAAGTCTTCAAGTTTTTTAATCTTAAAAAAAAAAAAAATCTTGTCCTTTCTTAGAATCATAAAATATTGTAGAATTTTCCAGGACCTGTGGAAGTCTTTTGTCCTATACCTTGCTCATGTCCAGGCATAGCAAGTTGCTCAGGGCTGTGTCCAGCTGAGTTCTGAATGTCTCCAAGGATGAAGATACCATAGCCTCTCTGGGCAGCCTGTTCTGGTGCACGTCCATACTTAGTATTTGTTTGTTTTTCTCTTTGAGACAGAATTTCCCATGTTCCAACTTGCTTCATGACTTTGTTCCATGCACTGTTGAATCTGTCTCCGTCGTCTTCATACCTTCGCACTAGATAGTTGTTGATAGCCCCAAGATCCTCTCCCAACCCTCTTTTGTTAAGGATGAACAAATCCATCTCTCAGCCTCTCATCTTGGCTTACTCTGCAAACTACAGAATTGGTGCTCTAAGCCAGTTATGTTTGATTCATCAGCAACCTCCTCCAGCCAGTAGCACTCTTCTTCCAGGAATTTAAGGAATACCAGGAAGAAATTCCAGGAAGAAATCTTAGTTTCTCTCAGTTTACATAGTCTATCCTCCACTGGTTTCCCTCCTGCCTACCTAGTCATTATTTGAGAAATTTGGGGAGACAGATATCACTGCTGTAACTTTTTGTGGGATTTCTACAGAGCTGTATTTCAGTCCTGTTCCTCTTTTCACTTTTAATACTTGGTAAAGTTATATCCTCCACCTTTAGACTTCTACAGTGTGGAGATTTTCACCTGAAATTATTGTCTAGGCATTTATAATGTGTGATTCATCTACTTTTAATGACTATGCAGTAGCTCAGATAACTTTTTTTTTATTCCTCCCCATTGGTTGTCATAAGGGAGGACTGCTACTAAGTCTTTGATTTTATGTGAGATGAACACTGTCTGCAGAGAACATTTTAGAATATAGACTGTGCTTTCTTCTCCTATACTGATCATATGTTTTTCTCTTCTTCCCCTTCCCCAGTCTTATCTATTTGTTATCTCCAAACTATGGTCCCTCTGAGCAAATATTGTGAGTCTGCCTCTTTAATACCTCATTTTCCCCCTCACAGTCCACTTTCACCTCTGCCACGATGGGTAACTTCACTGTACTGCTTGTGAGTTGGGTAATACCTGTAATTGACTTCCAGGATGTATCTAAATTTGCAGGTTCTTCTTGCACATTGACCCTGATTCGTGGTCTGTGGTATCTCTCCACAAAACTAGAACACTTGTCCAGGCTCTTATAAATTTGTGTCACCAGAAATTTTTAGATCTTTGTGAGTCTTGCCCTGTCTATCACATTAAATACCATCTCTCAACTTTCATTTTCAAGACCATTCTTACGCTACCCCGACCTATCTTCACCTCACATTAAGCACAGTTTTAAACATGAACCTTGGAGCCGTGTGTGACATGTGTCATCACTTTCTGTTTTTCATTGTTTCTTAATCATAAATCATTGCAAGGCATGCATTGTATTTCATGGGTTCCTTAGAAACATGTGTAAGCTTACCTGCAATCTTCCTTCACTTCTCTCCCTAAAAACTCTGATGTGATTTCTTGCAGGGAAGGTAGGTCAGGGGGAGGAAAGACATAACAAACACCCTTGACAGCACTGATGTCAAATATATATTTGATACCTTTAGCTAATATCTCATGGCTTCCCTGTTCTTACCTTTTTGTTTCTAGCTCTAGTGACAGCCTTATACTGAGGTCAAGCATTGTATATTTGTTTCAACTTTGTGTGAAATCTAGCTGTTGCTTGAATACCAACTTTGAAAGCTTATAGCGGAATTCATTTCATCTAAGACTGGCAATGGAGATATCTGCGCCCAAATGAATCAATTTACAATACCGGCAATCAATGGTGAAAACTTAACATGATTCATCTGATCTTTTTTTGATATTTGCATTTTGGTGGAATGCATCACAGTACAATTACTTATTTAAGTGGTCTATGTTTGGTACAATTCTGTGTCTATCTATCTGAGCCAGTGGAGAAAATATTGTTGAGTTAGAGTCCTGCAACAGACAATTACAATGACAATGAGTAGTGGGGAAGAGTGTAGAAGTCCCACAAAGCACTCAAATAGCTTAAGAACAGGTCATGCTTCCTGTAAAAGATTAAGTTCAAAGGTCACTCTTGAGAGACAAAGATTAAAACATCTCTCTATTTAAGGTCTTATATGATTTAGTTTCCAATCTATGTTCTGAACTATGGCACTGAAACTCTGAAGTAGTTCAACAGCCTTGCAAGAAATTTAAGTAGAAGCTCTGGTCTACATGTCTAGCCTTATACAGTTGGATATATGCCTGCCAGCTAAGTTGTAAATTTCTACAGCTTTTCTTGATTTTGGTGACCATTTTGCTTGCGTTGAGAAGCTGATCCCTTGTATCTGGAATAGAAGGAAATAAAAGCAAGCTTATTCAGTGTTACTGTATAACAACTTCTCTATTTGTGCCAGAAAATCTGACATAAACCCTGATTTTCAGTGGTTTATCTCAGTCATATAAAAAATCACTTCAGTTTAAAGTTGGGTGCACCAGGTCTCTGCCTAAAGCAATTTCATTTTTGTAAAATTTGAAAAGCTGGTTGAGCTGATTTTAGTTATAAAATTGTCAAGAGAAGTTGCTAGTGGTTTCAGACAGTTGTACTCTCACAGCTAAAATACTTCAAATCTTTAAGAGCTCCATCCAATTACAGATATTTTCTAGCTTCTGCAGAAAAGAATCTATGGAAATTTGATCTGTAACTAGACAGCTGATTCAGCAAGAAAGAAGCAGTAAGTAGTAGAAGTGAAAGCTACCATTTATTGCATTTGTTTATTTCTGCTAGGAATCTTGTCTAGCAGTAACTTCTACCAGTATGCATCTTTGCTATGGCTGGGAAATGGTATGGAAACTACCAAATCTTTTTGGAGGGACATTGCTACTTCTGTCACTACCAAAGAACAAGATTCCTTCCTACACACACTTATATAGCACAACCTTGTATGACACCACAACACACCTGAACTTGTTGATCATCTGTGTCCATGGTATCAGGTCTATCAGGTCAGGAGAAAGGAAAGAGATGGTAGTACTTGCCACAACTTGGTGCACACTGCTTAACACGTCCCTCTCTCCTCTTTCACAGTCGAAAAATATGCCCCTTCTTGTTATGAGACCTGTGGAGTTCGGTGCATCCCGCGGCATGTGGCAGGTTGTATTCCTGAGAGAACTGTGTGACTAAGTGTGTGGCAGTATACTAGTAAATAAAGCAGGGCCTGTGCAAAGGTTCAAATACTGTACCAGGATTTTCTGGTGGTTAATTCTGATTATGTTCCGTGACATGATTTGAAGTCTATACCAACTACCCCCTTACCAACAATGTTCCCATCACTTTTATATAGTAATGTAGGTGTAGTCTGAGTGCCACTCTAATAAGCACTAACTCCTATTCCACATAACATAGCAAAGAATATAATGACACTTAAAGCTCTGGGTAAGGGAATGTTATTCAAGCCACTTGGGAGAGGAGCAACACATGTATACAATGCTTTCCAATACTATCCTTTTTATAAGTTATCTACGGTAAAAGTTAGGCAGAAAATCTCAGCCTCAAAGCAATCATTTTAAGCAGTTTCTTAGAAAATATTTGTATTTAGGTATTGAATCTCAGTGCCAAAGATCAGCCATTTATCCTGTTTCATATTGTAGGTGCTATTATAATTTACCAGTGATTTTAAACAACTAAGAGCTAAATTTGTCAAGAAAACTACCTGTGATATGTTCTGGATTATTTTAAAAATTTTCAGGGCTAAACAAATAAAGTTGTTTAAATAGTACAGCATATAGCAAGCAGTCATGGAGTTTGGTTCACAAATGTTATGTTCTGTCTATATGGCTATGTTTATAGTAGTTAAACAGAGATGCCTAGGACTGTTTTCTGGCACTGAGATCAGCTAGCACTAAATAACTTACACTCATACATGCCTTTGTCTCTAAGCAGAGTAGCTACAACCATCTGATGGGAATAGTTCCTGTCCCAGGCTTATTCCTGAAATGTGTTCAGATTTATACTAGCTGCATGTCATTTTAAAAATTTACTTATACACACTTGAAAATATAGGAGCCTGAAACATTTCCTACACTCGATGTTGTGCATTTGGTATAGCTGAGCGGATCTTTAAAGGAGGAGGTTGCCAAGGCCACAGTAGCTATGACTTCCTAAGTAATGATTTGATTATGAGAATGATTGTAAAGAACTTGAGGACTATAGCACGGGATTTAAAGATTTTTACTTATCAGGATTGTTCCCCAGTCCTCAATCTACTGGGTGAACACCTGGCATTTCTAATTCATCCTGCTGAAATAAATGAACAACCAGAAATGCAAGAGTTCTGGAGACAAAAGAGAGAAGACAGAAGAAAACCCAGGTTTGCTGCCTCTGGAAATGTTAAGGGAATGAGGTGATAATAGGAACAGCAAGGGCAGAGCACATGTGGTTAATTTTAGATATAGTGTGGTTGCTAGAGTGAAGAAACAGTTATGAAACTGGAGTTCACATTTGGTTTAGGAAATTTCAGTTTTATTTCTTAGATGTAAGAGTTAATAGTATTGAGAGTGAAGATGAGAACATAAGAAATACCTTACATGATCTCACCTTGTCCAGATCTAGTCCAGACTAGTCCATCTCGCACATTACTGTGTGTCTGGTCAAAGGTGCTGTTTAGGAACAACACACTAGTCTCAGCCTTTTCAGCTATGAATTCTGCTCTTACAGATTCCACATTTTTTTATATCAAAGGTTTTAGAAGGTACATCTCTGCTTGGACCAATATACTGGTTCAACTCCTGCCCACTTCTAAATAGCTACCTTTCCATATCATGGTTGTTCACAAAATGGTGGTATTGGCTGGTTTGGATAAGCCTTTCTGCTGGTTCTGTAGCAGATTAGCAAGCTGATAAGAAGGAACAATGCTGGGAACAACCACATAGAAAGTAAAAGAACTATGAAAAAATGTCTGTATATGATATGATACTTTTTGTATTGAAATCTCAGCATGTCTTCCTAATTTTCATCTATGTTGCTGAATAATAAGTCTATAAGCACATGACTGACTGACGTTACTGAACATTAGTTGTACTATTAGAATCATTGGTTTAAAAATTCAGACAAGGAAACCAGAAACAAAAAAGCTATTGAATATAACTTTAAGGTGTATGAATTCAGAGCTTTACATTTTAAAAAAATTTCTGGCAGAAATCCACACTGCCGGTAAATATATAACAGATGTACCAATGTGCCTTGAGATGAATACGTTATGGACGAAAGATCATATTTATTCGCATCACAATAACAGTTTGTTTTGATCACCTGTTCTTTCTGTTTGCACCTGTGGCTTGTTCATTTTGTTGGAACATGGGAAAATGTTATAGAAAGTCCTCTGCAGCAGATTGTTGGTTAATAATACAACAAATGGGGAATGCATTTAAATAATTTGTTCATGTCATTAGAAAGATTACATTCTAAGGGTAACATATCTACTGAGTCATCTGGGTTAACTGTTTTTTAGTTACTGCAGGTAAATATCACGACTTGTAGTCAACTTCATTTTTACCAGCATACTCTGATTTCTACATTAAAGGGCTTAATAATTCCCATTAGTATAGTATTTAATGCTGCTTATTACATCCTGCATATCCCTTTACATAATCCATCTTGATAGCAACATTTTGGCAGAAGTGGTTATGGGTTTGCTCCATTGCTCTTTCATGAGGTTTCCAAGAAAAAGTTATAAGCTTGACTGAATCACAACTTCTAGAAATTTATTGCCATTCTTTCCAGAAATTGTAATTAGTACTTACCCCAGAGGGGTGGATAGTAGAAGGTAGATGCTTCATTATTCTTTTTTCTTACTTTCCTTGGGTTAGAAACTTTTAAATATAGCAGTGGAAAAGCAGTTACAGAACAACTTGACAAATGCCATTTTGAAGTCCTGATTTCCTTCTCTTCAGTCCATTACTGAATGATGTCTTTGAGTTATACAGATGGGTTATTGGACTCCAAAATAAACTGTTAATTTAATAATGAGAATAGCAATAGGTACAATAGGTAGGTACATCATAGTACTTTCCTTCTAAGTTCTTTACAGAATTCCCAATTTTACAAAGTAAATAAAATTCATCGGAAATGACTGCCCATTTCTCAACTACTAGTTTGCAATTGTTGCTCATCTCAGGCGAGCATACAAAATATATAGAAGGGATTTTTATGTCTTTAAAAAAATAAACTGTAGATTTAAAAAATCTTTTTAAAGCTTTTCCCATCATGATCTATGCATTGTTCACATGGAAACAATCTAATTTAGTGGAGGTTCTTTTCCATAAATACATGCTTTAAGACTGATAATTACTTCCAAACATAGCAGAGATCATTGAAAATATTTATCAGTTCAATAATTTTTACAACTTATGATGCCAAATTTCATGGAAACATTATAATGTAGAAAGAGGGAGCACTGATTATATCCTGACTGTTTTAAGACAGTAGCATTATCTCCACTATTCAACCACTGTATTGTATTATAATAGAGTACTGAGTAATTGACATATTTGAGATTTTCCACTTTTCTTAGTGAATGGAATGATGAGTACTCTTCTAGCACTGGTGAGACTGCAACAGCTATTAGAGACCTGACAAGTAGAAGTTAGGTGACATGCATTAGCTACTTGATTATTTGTTAATAGATAACCATTTTAAACTAAATGTTTGTTGTTTAATATTCAACAATAAAATTCTGACATATTGGGAAGTCTAAAGTTAACTTTAGTGTTAAGCTAGATTAAAATTAGTGATCTACAGTATCTCCTCCTCTTTGTGTACTTCACATTTTTTATCACTTTTTCAGAGTTGTATTCAGGAACACACCTATAGACCTCTGGATGTTAATCTTGCCATATTTGACCAGACAACAAGATGTTGCTTTATATGTCTCTTTGCATTCAGAAGTGTAAGAAGTTTAATTCATTTATAAAAGGTATTTAGAATAAAAAGTAACTACAGACTTCAATGTGCTTAGACCTCATGACAGTAAATAATGCCTTCCATTGTAATTTTATTTGGGGCAAGCTTAGATAGAACTTAATTGTGATGTATCTGAATACAGTTAGTGGGTATCCCTCCAATTTCTACTACCTGTGTTGAGCAGATGCTTGATGCAGATCCCCACACAGCACACCTAGTGCTGTGTAAAGATGCCTGATGCTTTGTGTTGCCAAGCAGTGTAAAGAAATCTTATCATTAATGAGAATCAATTGTTTACTTTCCTGTTGATACCGATGCAGAAAATAGTATTTTATTTTCCAAAGGTACATTCTTACTGTCTTTTCCAAAGTTTAGCATGAGCTAATTCTAGTATATTTGGCAACACTGTGGAATACAGGAAGAATCCATCAAATCTGGACATGTTGAGTTCAGCAGAAATCTATGCACAGTATATTTACCATAAATGAGTAATCCAATATTTCCTCTGTCTAATAAAAACTAAACTATTTGCCAGTTGTTACCTTGCTGGAATTAGATGATTAAGTTAAGCCACAAGAAGGATGGAAGAGGAATTAGAGTTTAAATTCCCTATCGAAATCTCTCTACAAATTGTATCTGCTGTACATCATACTCTTCATGCACAGTCAAAAATCAATGAACAAGGTTGCAATTGTTATCTTGTAAATATGTAATACAAGCCCCAAAGTTATAAAGAGAAAGAGTTTCAATCCAAATGTTCATGTTTGCTGCTTTTAGTTTTAACTCAGGAATCATTCCAATACCAAGTAGCAATAAGGAGGAAAAAAAACCAAAACAAAACAACAAAACTCCTTAGAAAACAATATAATATAAATTACAATAAATGAAAGAGCTTCTGAACACCGTAAGCAGCACCCAGATTAATACCTCTAGTGGCTGTCCTGATCTCTGTGGTTTAAGTTTTTAACTATAATTAAATAGAATCTTTGGTGTACCAGGATGCATATGACTAGGATATGAATAAGATAAATAAATAGCAGAGACTGGCATATGGTTGAAGGTACATGCATTACATGATTTTTGTAATACCTTTTTTAAAAATCTATTGTAACATTCATGAGAAGTAAAAGATTTTAAAACAGAAATAGAATTGTCTCCCTGGATTTAGAACTTTGACTGTTACTGAAGGTTCTCTTTTTCTATTATTTTTTCCGCAGCAAAAAATACATTAAAAAAAACCCCAGAACTATTGGTCTTAATTGTCATATGCACAAACTGCAGTGTTTAAACGGACTCTGTGGATTTTGGTCCAAAACCAAACCAATCAGTTACAAGCTATTTTTCTTTTCTGTTAGATGTTCTCCTGCAATATTTGCATAAATGTAACCATGCTGTCCGTCTTTTAACTTTCACTCAATTAATTACGCTCCCAGCCCCCTGCTGATGGACAAAAATGAGACTTCATCTGCAAATAGCTTCAGCAGTTTACAGCTTATTAAATGCCAAAATCTAGTTAAGACAGTTTGAGAATTCTCATGTCAGGCATTTCAACACGGCAGTTTTAACACAAGACTCTTATTAAAAGGGAAAAAAGTGAGCCCACTACCCCAAGACAGGGGGAACAAAATGCAATAGAATAAAGGTAATAGATAAGACTTTTCTACAAATTATGTACTTAGCATATGTAGCACAGTCTGGCTATGTTTTAATTGGTTCCCCTAATAATGAAAAACATTGGAAAAGACTACCAGTTGACAACAAAATGGTCCCTGCAGATTGCAAATAACATTAGTCTACAGTATCAATTTTTATAATATTTATAAAAGTCTGAAGAAACCTTGGAATAAGCAGATTACATACTAAAACATTCTTGAAAAGTAACTTTTCTATGTCACTCTTTGACATGTTTACATTTTGCACGAAGCATCTGGTGCTTTCATTTTTCAGTACATAGTGTTCTGGTATACTTTATACCATGCTGGGTTGTTCCTTGATTTAAAACAGAAATTAAGAGGCAGTACAGTATACAGGGAAACTGAAGTGTGCCATGCCACAAAATAAATTCATTATGTAGTTTCACACTATAACCTTGATCAGATCACTTAACTTTGAGTTAGATTGCTCAAATTTTAAGCAGTGTCTCTTTAAAACTGGATATAATAAAGATCTCATTGAAGAATAAATGTTATGTCTGAATGTCAGCTTCTCATCTTGAATGAATTATGAAAAGAGGACTAGCAAAGTTTTTCTTCAGTATTACAAGCTATATTTAATTGTTTCAATTATTTTTGTTGTTAGCTTATAAACATTCATTTAGCTGTCTGTTGTTAATGAAATACATATAAAAATGCCAGTCAAAAAAAGAGAGACAAGCACAAACTAAATATATTATTTCAGTTGTATTTTTGAAAAATATAATTTAAATTCTTTTCTTTTTTTGGGGGGCAAAAATCATATCCAGGCTGAAAGAGAAAGACTTTTTTTTTTTTCCTAAATATTTCTGACATACTATCTGGGTTATTGTGACATATTTTTTCATGTTTATTGTCTCATGTTATAAAGTAATGTGACGGAGTTGAACATGACATGACAATTCATGATAGAAATGTCAGGAATTAAGATAAAGAAATATAACTCATGTCCAGTCATATAGCAATTGCCAGTTGTCTTATAAAGTGCTTAGATTTTTCAGTTTTAATGTGATGGAAAAAAATTACAGTGTATAATACTGTTTTCCACCTTAATAGTATCTTCAATTTCTGAAAATTTATTTCAAAGTATTATACACTAATGATCTCATCATGTAGAAGTAATTTGGTGATCTGTATTAAAAGATGCATTCCTCAACAAGCAAACCCAACACTCTGGCTGTTCCACATGAAATGTCCTTTGTGCATCTGCCGCCTGTAGTCTGAATTCCTGCTGTATTGGTGAGAAAGTATCAGCCTTCTCCTTTGCATAAATAAACGAATCTTCAAGTAGACTCCTCTCACAGTCAGAATACATTAAATATGTTCTTGTTTTGCGTTATAATTTTGTTACTAAAAACCTATTTTTCTTGGTCATTGTGTTTACAATGTATTTAGTGATTTCTATCTGCTCTACAATAGTAATGGCCTTAAAGCTGACCTGTAGGAGGATGGTTGATCACCACTCCTTCTAAACACTGTAGAAGAATGGATAGAAATAACCGCAGGAAAAGTGGGTAAAAGAGAGATTGAGCCTACTATAACTGTTGGGTATCTTCAGGCAACACAGTAGAAGACAGGACTTGGGATGAAATCAAGAGTGACAGAAAAAGAGTAGGGGTGGTGGTAGTGGTGTAGATGGCTCAGGAAGAAAGATAAAGTTGTCATTTTCCTGACATCCATGTTCACTCACAACTGACATATAGAGGAAAAATGTATTTTTCCGTTTTTAAATTTCGGTGGGTTAGCATCATGGTGGACAGTATGTCCTGGAGATCCAAGTGTTGTCCTCCATCCTGGGTAGTGACATTGAGTTCTGCTGCGTGCATTCGACTTCTTCTTTAGTATTAATATAGATGGACCACTTCTAGTCATGACATGGCAGGTTATGCTCTGCCAATCAGTGTGACAATTAATGACCATTATAAAGATATGTTTTGTGAAATTAATTTTCTTGGAGCCTATGAATGGCAGAAAGTACTGGAGAGCAGCACTGGAAATATTAGTGGGTTTGGCAAAGTGCAGAAATTAGGATTATCTTGAATGCTTGTTAACCTGTTTTTAAAAGATTTTCAAGGAGAAGGTGATTTCTGATTAAGTTACTTTAGGTTTTGACCAAATTTTCAATCAGAATAATGGTTGTGAATTAGATTCATTGAGATCCATGGAGAGAAATGAATACTGAAATAGTAAAAATACTTTTCTGTGTCTGCCAGATATTGGTGTCCACTAGTAATTTCTGTCAGATAAAGTAGAGTAGATTTATTTTATCAGGAATGAAATTTAGTAGGATTGAGGTAATTCTCAAGTTGAGAAAGCAGGAGGAACAATGCAAAATATAATAAGAGGAGTTTTTTTAAAAAAGAAAAGAAATCCAAGGGAAAATTTGGAACACATTACAATTTTTGTTTTATACAATCAAACTTGATGAGATTATGTGACACAGGTGCAAGCCTTGTCTCAAACTAGAAAGAGAATTTCTCTACCTCATTCTATGTATTTACTTTGTGGAATATGACATATCATGTTTCATACCATAAGCAATCATTTCCTTTTTCCTACTCATTCCTGTTTGGATTTATGAGAGAAAATTCTGTGGGGTTGTTTGGCAATCCAAGTTCATATGAATTCTTCACTTTCCCTGGAATAGTTTTATTCACTTTACACAAGGAGTCAGCTACTGCAAGTATTTTGGTAGGTGTGTTTCAATTAATTTTTGCATAGTTTGCTACTACAGAAACAAAATATGTGCATTTTGGTTTAGCCTTGATAATTTTTTGTCTTCTGTGGTGAAAAATTTATCTTAATCTATCAATGGATGGAATCAGATAAAGTGAAATCTTTCATTTAATTGGAGAGAAGGGACAACAGGATTTATTCCATAATGACTTTAGTTTTTCAGCAGCTTTCATTATTTTGAGGATCATGTAAGCTCTAGAATACAGAAACCACATCTTACAAAAAAATCTATTAATCTGAAATAGATTTTTCTCCCTTGTATTTCAATAAGGTACAGTACTGTAGCATTATGTAAACCACCAAAACGTTTCCACTTGTAGCATGAATGTAGCAAACTTGATTGTTATTACAGAAGCAGCAAGTTAAAATATATTAGAAGAGCAACACGTGCTGTATTGCTATTAAAAGTTCTCCAAATGCTCTTTCTTTAGTGCTATGACCATAATGTATTCAAAGCAGAGATACATGCTTCATTAGTTGTAGAGGTGTTGGCACTTGCTGTTTTATAGCCAGAAAGAAATAATAGATCATAAAGAACAAGAATGTGTAAAGGCATGAAAAACAGTAATCAAATATATGTTTGTACATAAACACAAAGCGCAATAAGGATACACATATACCTGCTTTTAAACAAATGTGTTCACATCCTTTATGTAGGAAGCCTCCAGAATGTGGATATGCTTATTTTTAAATGTTTAGGTTTCATGAGAATGTTGGACATCATAAGGATATAAGATGTAAACAAATGTCGATTTTATACTTTGAATAACAGAACTGATTAACTATTCTGTGAATACTCTAGTCTGGGACCGACAATAAAGAACTGAAATTGTTCAGGCATTTATTATGCAGCATGCTTTCAAAAAAGGCAGCTTCCTTTGATAAATCATTGTAAACCTACTACCTAAAAGTAGTTGGATAAAATATTTTGATTCTGCCTTAGTGCAGAAGTGGTAAGAACACATTCTTAGGCACTGAACAACATTTTCAGCAACTTACTCTGTTAGCATACAGAATGGCTAACTGAACTCTGTATAAATCTGAACAACTAGCATTATTCCTTACATTCCAACCCCCTATGATCATTTGTTTTTACTTATATTTATAACTAATGGAAGACTAGTCAAGAAAGGGCCCCATTTACAAAAGAATGTACAAATGCGAATATATTATTGGTACCACTCTAAGGAGCATGCAGTGGGGAAGTAACAGTGAACAAAAAAAGAGGAAGGGGGAGTGGAAAGGTAAAGGGAAGGGATAAGGAAAAGGAAAAGGAAAAGGAAAGGGAAAGGGAAAGGGAAAGGGAAAGGGAAAGGGAAAGGGAAAGAAAGGCGAAGGCAAAGGAAGGGAAAGAAGAATCACAGAAAGTATGTAGTAGATGGTAGAATCCAGGAAAGAGAAGGTATGAGGGTCAGTTAAGGAGAAAGATGAACAATTATGAGGAAGCGAGTGGGAAAGCTTTTTGGCAAAGAGCTGTTTAGCAAAGGGTATAGAAGATCTGGTCAAAATTCCGAAATACTCTGAAGCAAGGATTCATCTACCTGAGCTTTAGACAGTGTAGCAAAGTAGGCACATTTTATGTGTGATTCATCTGACCTATGTTAGATTACGTTCCTTGACAAAAATGTATACAGGAATTTACTGGTTGCCCTATCAGTTGCCCTTCTGAATCAACAGTTTTTCTGAAAAAAAAAAAAAGAAAAGAAAAGAAAGAGATTTTTCAGCTCTACCTCATAAACAAGCTTTTTAATTCAGACATGTTAAATAGTTCAGCAGAGCCCTGTATGGGAACTCCCAAAATGCTCTTCATACATGTTTGTCCTAGGTCTTCTCAGAAATGAGTTTGCATATTTAATTCTTTTAGTCATTTGCAAATAAGCCTGCAGGAAAATAAAGTTCGTGCTTCTGCATGTCTAGAATATCCTCATTGAGTGGTCCTGTATTAGAGTTGTGGATGTGTAACACCCATCTGCAGACACTGCTTTCCCAGAAAACCAGCAACAAGTTGAAAATTACATCCTAAAAAAGGATCCAACTAACTCCTTCCCACTCTACTATTGTTAATATGTCAAGAATGATGTATCGGAGACTCCTGACTTTGGACAGTAGACTATGCCTTAGATTTTTCACAGCATCAAGTCCTCTTTGGAGTTTTGTGTCAATCACCAGTTTTGACCACTTCAAAATCTCTGGGATCAAATCTCTCACAAATGGACTTTGCTGGTGAATTTTGTACCTATTCTGCTGAAATGTTAACTGGTTGAACACATGTATTCCAAAATCAGCAGGTCTTTTAAGAGTCGTATTTTTGCTTCCTCTTGCCTACTGTCTCACTTCAAGCCATCTAAACATTAGAAGCATATCATTCATATCATCCAACTTCAGCTATCTGAAAGTAAATCATGAATATAAACTAATCTCTTTGAATACTCAGTGGAATCTACAGCTGACAATTCAGAACATGCTNGCAAAGAGCTGCTTAGCAAAGGGTATAGAAGATCTGGTCAAAATTCCGAAATACTCTGAAGCAAGGATTCATCTACCTGAGCTTTAGACAGTGTAGCAAAGTAGGCACATTTTATGTGTGATTCATCTGACCTATGTTAGATTACGTTCCTTGACAAAAATGTATACAGGAATTTACTGGTTGCCCTATCAGTTGCCCTTCTGAATCAACAGTTTTTCTGAAAAAAAAAAAAAGAAAAGAAAAGAAAGAGATTTTTCAGCTCTACCTCATAAACAAGCTTTTTAATTCAGACATGTTAAATAGTTCAGCAGAGCCCTGTATGGGAACTCCCAAAATGCTCTTCATACATGTTTGTCCTAGGTCTTCTCAGAAATGAGTTTGCATATTTAATTCTTTTAGTCATTTGTAAATAAGCCTGCAGGAAAATAAAGTTCGTGCTTCTGCATGTCTAGAATATCCTCATTGAGTGGTCCTGTATTAGAGTTGTGGATGTGTAACACCCATCTGCAGACACTGCTTTCCCAGAAAACCAGCAACAAGTTGAAAATTACATCCTAAAAAAGGATCCAACTAACTCCTTCCCACTCTACTATTGTTAATATGTCAAGAATGATGTATCGGAGACTCCTGACTTTGGACAGTAGACTATGCCTTAGATTTTTCACAGCATCAAGTCCTCTTTGGAGTTTTGTGTCAATCACCAGTTTTGACCACTTCAAAATCTCTGGGATCAAATCTCTCACAAATGGACTTTGCTGGTGAAATTTGTACCTATTCTGCTGAAATGTTAACTGGTTGAACACATGTATTCCAAAATCAGCAGGTCTTTTAAGAGTCGTATTTTTGCTTCCTCTTGCCTACTGTCTCACTTCAAGCCATCTAAACATTAGAAGCATATCATTCATATCATCCAACTTCAGCTATCTGAAAGTAAATCATGAATATAAACTAATCTCTTTGAATACTCAGTGGAATCTACAGCTGACAATTCAGAACATGCTGAAATAAATGTCTAAATACTTGCATTTTCCCCTCTGGTGACACGCAGTTCTTTTCATTGTTGTTTAAAAATCAAACTTACACTATGGGAGGTTAAGTATGACACTCAGACTGGATACTTAATTTTAGAAATTAATCTCATCAATAACTCTGTGTCTGCAAATATTGCTATTTTAATCTAGTTTTATTTTAAACACATTTTGTATAGATAAAAAGGTCAAATGAGCAAGGCAGAATATACACAGGCCTAGTGCAAAGCTGAAGAAAGTATAATTTGGTTTCAGGTTAACATTAATATTCTTTTTCTCTTTATTCTTTCCAAACAGTAATTTCTATTTTCTCTGATCTTCTTACTTGCCTGTTAGATACTAAGATTACTTCAGCAGTATATGACAACTGCAGTTGTAAAAAGCCTAGTAAAACATATCTGAATGCAAATACCCATCTTAGTGACACTAATAATGGAATATAATGTCAGTAAAGCAAAAAATGTATAATGTAATTTTATAATACACTTCGAGTGTGTGTGTGCGTGTCCTGGTTTGACCAAATGCAGTATTCCATCCCATACACATCATCCTCAGTATAAAGCTGAAGGAACGCAAGGGTCACTCGCTCTCCCTTTATGGCCAGGTGCCTGGGGGCACTAATGGGCTTTAAGGGCCCTAAGCAGCCTCACCTGGTGCTTCCACCCACATCCATGGCCCAGGAGCCTATTTCAGCCCAGCATGGGGCTGTCAGTGGGAGTACTGGTGATGTTGTAGGATACTGCTCTCTAGCTCCACCCAGCTCCTTGCTTAAGTGTCTGAGGAGTACTGTGCCTGCTTCTTCTGCCTCTGATGCTCATCTGTGTATTCCTGTATCTAGTTCCTGTCTGCTGCTGACTACAGTCTGGGACTTTCCTGGGGTATGCCCCGCAGTGTCTGGGTGGCGTGTTTTTTCATTGGGGAGGGGTGAGCTTAGTATGGGTTTTGTATCTATTGAATATATTTCAATATTATTCTTCCTGTTAATATAATACATTATTACTGTAGTTAGATTAAAGCCATTTTAACTTTTCCAACCTATAAGTCTTTCCCTTTTCTCTTTCCACCTCTTTTGAGGAGGGAGGGGATTAAAAAAGAGCATCTGTTGTCTGTTTAATATCCAGCCCAGCTTCAAACCGTGACAGTGTATTTAAGGATAGAGTTTACAGTGAATGTACTGAACACTTCACCTTTTAAAAATTTTCTTTTTTGTACTACTAATGTTTCAGTTACTGAAATGTGAAATAGTGCTGGGTGCTCAGTGTTCTGCTAAGATTGCAATTAAATATTACAACATAATATTAAAGGAATTGTACTAGAATCAAAAGTGTCTTTTTTTTTAGGTTTTTGTTGTTGTTTTTTCAAAAAAAATATTTCTGACCCACTCTGTGTTGTCTGTGGGTAGCAACATAGGGTATTTACAATTATTTTCTTTTTTAGAAGTACGATTACCTGAATATTATTATGAGTAATATTATAATCATTATAATATTTAGTTATAGTAATTTCAGTGTAGAAAAACACTTCAAGAGCAGACCCTGAAAGAGGCATGTTCCTGACTATTTCAAATGATGATAACTTACAGAACACTAGCCAGTTTAGTGACTGTTTTCGTCCTTCCTGGGACTGTTGCCAGTGTCTGTGAAACAGCAAAGAAATGAATCTTTTGCATTCTTTCTAGAACCTGCCCCTAGGGTAAAGTCCTCTAGGTTTGATCAAACATGTTTGAACAGCATGAGCACGTACTTTCCATATTATGAACCGGGATCAGGATACCCTAAAACACAAACGACTTTATATGATACTTCTTTTTAGGTAGTTACACAACTAATTGAAATGTTAAACTTGAACAAGCTCACTGAACTGAATAATAACAAACTAAAATTAGTGAAAGCATGCCTAGGGCAAAATGTAGCTTCTCACATCTGTTTTAACTTTCAGTTCGGCTATTTCTCTGAAAGGTATGTGGCCAAGGAAGTCTAATAAAATCACGTTTACAAGACTGTAGTAAAATACAGACTCATAAGATTGGTTTTCCACAGTGAGAGTATTTGGTTTTCCACAGTAATGTTATTCTTTTTCAACACCCTTTCCTGACATTTATTATTTACTGGTTCCTGAGAATCTATCCAGGAATCTACAGTTATCCTGTTCTATGTATGTAGAAAATCTTGCACTTTAAACATACACATCTCCACTCAGTAAAGAAACTCTTGTGATAATGGATTATGTATCTAGGTTAAGAAACACAGAAAATAATAGCATATATGGTTATTCATTATCAAGCAATTATACTAGTAAGTAGTTGTTCTCAATGGCAACTGCAAATACACTGATTTTATGTCTATGTCTTAAGAGCTAGTACAGATAGCTGATGATCTGGAGAAAAAAATGAAGATTTGCAAAAATAGAACCTTATCTCTAATCAACTAAAGTGAAAATGGTATCTTAGAATTTACAGCTGAACCTAAACAAGTGCCTAGGAAATGACCAAAATGCAGTTGGATTTCAGCATGCAGTGTATGTGGATTTAGATATTTCAGTGAAACTAAAGTCCAAAGATTAACCTAGTCCTTAGAGCCTAATTTATTTTTGTTTTCATCCACTGACTTTCAAGTGCAGAATATGTACCAGAGGTGATAGCTTTGAATCTCAGGGTCCAAGTCATGATTAGTTGGAGAATGCCTAGAAAACAGACATTGAGTAGAATGTTGTGGGCTTGGCATGTCAGGAAAAAGATGAGTTTGGGAGACACTGAGTAGAATACTGAGTATGGTCAAAATAAGTGATTCTGACAATATTGGAGGGAGTTAAATAGGTGAAGGAAAACTGCCTAAAGTTTTGCATAGGCTCAATGGGAGACACCTGTGTGGCAAAGTAATGGGTTTAAACCATGCACTTTCATGACAGAATATCTGGAGGTGAAGAATCTAATTAAATCTAGTCCTTAAAATCATATGCCATACCTCAAATGAAAGTTGAGTGTTTGAAGTCAGAATAACTATAAACGTTGTGTGTGCGTGTTCAAGTGGTATTGAATAATTTCTTTACCTTATGTTTCTGGTGAGTTCGATTTGCCTAGAGTAGCAAAAGAAGGCATTCCAGATATTTATTTAATTTTACGAACAATTTTAAAGAAAGCTTCTGTATCCACCTACTTCATCTTTAAAAGAGAAATCTGCTTTTGTAATGTCTTACTTTATTGCACCATGAGACCAAAAGGAACAGTGCATGCTGCTGACTTTCTATGTAATTTTGTATTGATCATTTATAAATTGAAACAATCATACTTCTGTATAGATAAAATTGTAGTGGAAGGCAGCAGGGTTCTGCATATGTGATGCTGTGCAAGCATCACTTGAAGGAATAATAGACACTCTTTATGGGAAACAGAAAACAGTAGACATCCTTTCTCAGGATTTTATTTGTGTGGTTGTTGTCCTTCTCCATAAATGTTGTTTACTCATGTATGAAAATTCCTTGAGCTTCAATGCTCCAGGAGCTTGTTTCATTCTTTAATTTAATCCTCTGTTCAGAGGAACATCAAAAGGTTTATCCCAGGAAATTTTTAACTTTTATTTTTCTAACTAATTTTTGCCAGTTGGTTAAGAGATGTTAAATATAAAATTACTATATTTTAATTGGTAAAAAGTAATATCTCTGTATTGGAGACACATGATGCCCTTATTCTACTTACTTTCATCAAAAATTGTAGTTATTCAAGAACACATAATTAGCTCGTTTTAATCTTATCATTTTCAGAGGCATACTACAATAATTAGCTTTCTTTCCTCTCCTTTTTAGTTAGAAGATTGCTAAAGAATCAATGGCAAATACATTTTTCTATTCTGCAGCATCAATTATGATGACCCTGGGTGTAAATTTATTGATTTTTCTTATTAGAACATTATCACCAGTTATTCACAGCATGGTGTTTATTAATTAGTAAGGAAAATAAAGATTCATTTGTGAAAAATCTTCCTTTTAAGTTCTCTACTTAGCACATTCATAGCTATATGAAGTCTCCTAATTGTATTCTGTCTTTATGAACTACGATCCAGTGTTTCATTCCCTATTCTGTTTGTTTTTTCTTATCCTGAAAAAAAAAGTTACAGAATTCTGTCAACTACAGTTCTGAGGTGTAGAAATGGTCCGTTTTGACTACTGACTTGAAGAAGCTGTACAAGCATCCTGTATTTTGTTCTTGTGTTGGCTATTTTATTCTGAAAGGAAAATAATAGGATGGAATGGAAAGCTAAAACCAAAACCATACTGAAAAAAAAAAAAAGAAAAAGAGAAAAGAAAGAAGAAGAAGAAAAAAGAAAAGAGGAGGAAACAGATACTTATTTTTTTATCTCCTGGGTACAGCTCAACCTTCCAGTTATCCCTGCAGAAGTAATACCAGGTAAACAGAAGGAAAATGACTTTTAATTTAACAGCTAATCAGCATTCTACAGGGCTGAGGGAGGTGAGAGGGAAAAAATCAGTAGATTATGATTTCTTTCATTTGTCTTTTTTTATCAATTTGATCCACCCTTAAATATTTCAGTTTTTTGAACTGATACACATCGTTATCCCAGCTAAGACCTGCATTCTGGCTTTGGATGAGCAGACTTGGCATCACAGTGCATGACGTGTTAGTTAGTAGGCAACTGAAGCAGACGAAATATCTAAAAGAACATACAATAATCTTTTTTTTCCTGTGGAGTGCATGACTTATAACACATTTAAGATGTGTGAATAGCATTTGTATTAAAGTTTAATACCACAGTTGTAGGGCCCTCTTAAGTTAAAATAATTTCGTTTAACACGACAGAATGTGTTCCGTGCATTTATGAATTCCTAGCAATTATAACAAAGAAATTATTGCAGGATTCAAGAGGTTGAATTAGAGGGCACAAAAATCTGTTCTTATTGGTCAGGCCATGTGTTTCTGTTTTCATGTATAGGAAGAGCAATAATTTGTAAAAGAAAAATTAATAATATTTTAAATTGGATACAAATAAAATTGAGATATCCAAGAATTATTACAGATAATCATAGAATCATAGAAT
>VZSC01000101.1:89694-115138 GCA_013398225.1 Steatornis caripensis | reverse complement strand
GAACTTCTTTACTGTGAGGGTAACAGAGCCCTGGCACAGGCTGCCCAGGGAGGTTGTGGAGTCTCCTTCTCTGGAGATATTCAAAACCCACCTGGACGCATTCCTGTGCAACCTGCTCTAGGCTAACCTGCTTTAGCAGGGGGGTTGGACTAGATGATCTCTAGAGGTCCCTTCCAACACCTACCATTCTATGATTCTATGATTAAGTAAAAGGATTGTGTGTTTTTCATGCAGAAAGGTTAGGGGTTTTTTGGGTTGAGCTGGTCATGTGTGTTGTTGTCGTCCCCTCTCCGCACCCCGATAATAGTGTCCTTTTATCTATCCCACAATTAATGACAACTCCCAGAATATGCAAAATCAGGAAGTTGTGAGGCTTTATCAAGCTCTGGTCAGCCTGCAAAGCTTGTATAATATATTTACCATAGCACAGGTTGAGGATTCTCTGAGTTACATTTATTAAAGTGAATCTTTCTATCTGAAACAGTGTTTTTATCTGACAGTGTATAACATAAATGTTGAGCGTATTATAGTATAACATTAGAATGCTCCAAAACATCCTGAGCTGTGTTATTGACTGCACCTTGTTAAAATGTTCGTGTGATGCCACATATACATGTAGAATATACATATTTGTAAATTCCTAATGGGAAAAAGCTTAGCAGTTATGGGAGTAGCACCGAAACAAAGGAATGAATTTCAAAACAATTTCAGTTTGAAATCCTTCCCTTATTCAAAACGACCGCCTATTTCTCTTTAGAACATACAGAAGCCGATATGGGCTCTGATGTGCTTCTTACGCAGGTCAGGTACGTGCACTCCGGCTTATGACCAAGGCAGAAAGAAGACAGATGCGACCTTCTGTTAGTGAGACACCAATTTAAGAAAGGAAAGTGGGATCTGGTAAGAGTAAGGCAGTAAGTAGTTATTTGGAGGAGGATCATTGCTACGCTCAGCTGACTGCACTGGGAAAGCTGGAGGTCTGTTCGAGAAAGCAGAACTTGTAAGAAATGTACACTGATTATGAAAACCTCTGATTTCCTATTGCTCATCTTTGTTCTCCACCTGAGCGCAGGGATTTGCATAATGTGTGGTTGTCAGCTAGAAGTGAAGGATAGGTGCAGGCAGATCACTTACTAACTCATCCAGATGGAAGCGAGCGTGCCTTTTGTAAGTCAGATGGCAACAGTATGCTGTAAACCGATTTCAGGAGAGGCGGTAAACTCCCACTCACGGAAATATTCACTTCCCCTGGCAGAAGCTAAAACCCATTACCGAAATGTATTCCTCCAAATGTCCTGCTGGTCGAGAAGCTAATCAGCTCATGGCCAGCCACATCTGGGAGATGATCTTAGCAATATCAGAAACTGTCAGTGAGGAAATTCACTCCAAGTACTTTATGATGGTGCAGAAGGCTGAAGCCAGAGTGTGATTAACAGGGAACAAAGGGGAAACTGCTTCTCAAAATTGTACACCTTAATAAGGCCAGTATGATTGCAGGGTTCTAGGGATGCAGTATTTCTCAAAACAATCTGAGTCCTAGGTTTGAGGAATCCATCGAGCTTATGAAGTAAAGTAGTTGTTGGATTGTTGTCTCAATCCCCAATCATGATAGGGGATTAAATAGCAGTGTGACATTTAATGTAAAGTGGTACCAAGTGCTTCCCTCTTTAGGGGTATGGGATGGTTACTCATTTTTTTTAATTCTTCCTCTACACAAATATATGAGAGACTCTTCTCAGAAATAACCATGAGGGAAACAAATACGGAATATGCTCCATGAGTGTAATTCCTAATATATGAAGGTCAAATGTGAACGGAATGGGGCTCAGACAGGTAATCGGCTCTGCTGTCTGTAAGATGTGAATAACTAACAGCATGGGTAATCTGACTGGCATAAACCACGATGAGTAAACCATGGGAAAATGAACCACAACTGTGCAAGAAGAATGCATTTTGAAGAACACGTAAGCGAACAGCTCTGAAATTTGTTAGGTTAAAATTCTACGTAGGGGAACTAAATCTTGCTTTATTCATGGAGACATTGCTAATATCTTTGGTGTTCAACACAGCAAATTCCAGATACAGTACAATTATATTCAGTGACTGGTAATGAAGATGACAAACAAGGCCTTAACATCATTTCAAAAAAAGCAGATCTCGATATATAGAACATACCTGTACAGTAATTAAGGTCTAGGAACTCACTCCTTACTTGCCTATATTTAATGTATCAGTGCTGGAAACAACTTAGTATGCTTGTCTTTAACACTGTCATATCTAGTTTGTTCATAAATGAGAAAGCCAAGGATTAGTGCTACTAACAGTTCAGATAATTTGGCATCAAGTGTAACCCATGGTAACTCAAGTATTCATTACCATGTTTTTATTCTAAGAAATCTGTTTTTAATAATTGATGCAAAGTATGTGTTGCTGCCACAGTTCATCGTTTAATTAGTTTTCTGATCAAACACATTAATGAAGGAAGACCTAATAAATCATGCAAGAGTATAACGAAGGACTTAGTTAATATGTGTTGCATTTTGATTAATGGTAATATGAAACCACAGCAATCTTGCAACAGTGGTTATACGTGATCACATACAATTACAAGGGCACCTTCAAACACATTCCTTAAAAAAAAAAAAAAAAAGAAAGGAGTGACATGAAATTACCTTAAAAATGAGAGCGCCTGGGACATTTCTTGACTTGCTCTGAGCTCCAGGCTGCAGCTGTGATGGATTAAAGGTATTTTGCAACCCAAGAGAAAACAGGATCTGGGTGTTTTGGCAGCAGTGCTGCAGGGTGTTCCACTGCAGTTGGTGCAGGGTGACGGGAAGGGGCCTCCACAGGGCATAACGTGGTGGCATTCCTCTCAGTAGTCAGGAGTTTTGCAGTGAGAGCAGTTGTCGGTCACGATGATGGTGGACGATACACCTCTTCCTGCTTCCAGAGAACATATTTTGAACCATCTGTTACCAACCTCTAACATTAATACTATTCACTACCTTATTCTAAGCTTAGGGTTTTCTGGCTGTTTTACGGAATTGATAAAAAACATAGTTGGAAGCCAAAGGATAAAACAAAGGTGAGCAAGAGTGATATAATAGAAATATGGAAGAACAAATGGAAAAACTATGTGCAGGTGATAAAAAACGAGGCTGTCACAACTTAGGTATATACTCTGTTTGGTGTTAGAAAGTATGAGACTACGCTTGTGCGTGACTTGTAAAAGAGTAGGATACCCAGACCTCTTGAGCTCAGAGAGGCATATTGAGATTTCCATTTTCATTTAGCTTCAATATTTAACCTGTAAGCTGCCGATCCCTACTCAAGACCTACGTTTCTTCTGCTGCTGTGCCCTCCCCTCACTCCCTGCAGGGGTCGATAGTACTTCTCCAAATCCTGTCAACCTATCCCCTCACCTGCCACAACATACAAAGCAATGGGCTCAGAAGAGGCACCTGGCTGAGAGGGCTGCTTTGCTGCTGCTGCAATTTAGCCTGTTAACCTGGCTTTACATCTAAGGAAGGTTTCTAGGACCATCTCTTTCTCACGTAGCTCTTGGCATTTGTGGGTTCATAACGCTCAGATGATCAGCCAGATTTGCAAGCACTGAAGCACCAGAAGAACCAGATAGGGATTTCCCATAAGCAGGTGTAAAGAACCCAAATTCCTCCAATGCTTTGGAAAATCCCAGTGGCCCCCGATTGCACCTTTATGTGCTGAAATATTCTAAAAAGTCTTGCCCTACATAGCTTTCTCCACATCCCACTGCTGGTGCGCATTACAGCAAGGTCTTTCTCAGCCTACCCTGACCAGTAAGGCAAGTGTTTGCCTTGACTCATCTTCGCAGCCTCTTCCCAAGGACTTTCTTCCTGAAGCAGGTGCTTGCTTTTCCTTTCCTTGTTCGGCCTCAGAGGAGGTGCCCCCACAAACTGCTATGATTAATGCATACACAACCAGCTTCCTTTCTGAAAATTGTTCCTTTTGATTTCCAAACACACAACAGAAAAAGGATGGAACAAGTTGTTCACCTGCCAGAGGAACTGAAGGGGTTGACCTGCTCTCCCTCAGAAACGGCTGTAACTGTGAAAGAGAGAATACAAATTTGGTTGGCTGAGCCTTCACAAGCACTTTATTCATGTGTTGCAAACTCCACTACCTTCCAGCTAAGAGAAAAGTGAGGTTACTCTTTTCTTTCTGCAGAACACCTTCCTACACGTCCAAAAGGAACTTCTCTGCAGTTGCTCCTTTTAAGCTGATTTCCCATGAGAAGAAAATGATTGTTTACAGGATTCTTGGACAAGACAAGAAACCCAAGCTAGATTTAAGATCCTCTTGTTGGAGTATCTCCAAAAGGGGAAGGTCATAGTCATTAGCAAATATAAGATAATCATAATTAGAGATGTTTAAAAATGTTCATGCGTGGTAGAGGAAATTCAGGAAAATGTTAAGAAAAAATGGTGCTGGATTGTGTATGTTTGATTGGATATATTCTGAAGAGGCAGAATACAACAGATCAAATTACCTTTTGATTGACACTGATGACAAACTTTCTCCTTTGAAGTAATGCAACCCAACAGCATAGTGAAAGCAAGGGCCAAAATTCCAGGGCATACTGGAAAGGAAACAGAAGAAATGCCATAAGCAGACCACTTTTTAGCTTTGTGTTAAAGTTTCTATCAACTAATTTTGGTACGATTTCTTTTTTAGAAAACATTTTGTAGTTAAATAGGAATCAGCTTGGAAACAGTGGCAGCCCGATCCTCTGACTGCTGGGTGGATCAGATTCTCTGTGCTCTTGTCTACTAGAGACCAATCCATTGCATAGTGAGAGTGGGGTTCTGAAATAATTTTTTTAGCTTTGTGTTGTCATTGCGGGTTGAGCCATTGTTCAGATTTAACAGAGATAAATTGCATCATCTTCCTCAGAAGGGAACAGAGAGATAAACAAGAATGATAATGAGATGCAGAATTAGGATGAAGGAATTTTTATGGTAGGTTATTTTGGCAACAGCTTTGGTTCAAGTAACAAAAATTGAACCAAGTAAGACTAAAGTGTGCAATCTGTAATCCCAGAGTACCCAGAACTGAAATAACAAATACCTGTGTATGTTCAGACATAGCATTCCGAAGGTATTCTCATTGTGTTCAATTAAAGAGACTTGAGATATTCTGTGTCTAAGGGTGTCAGCCTCTGTTCCTGAAGCTGAAGTCTGAACAGCAGGCATGGAAAATGGCTTCTCTGGATGTCTGTGGGGGATGGTCTTCAAACAAACCTTGTTCATTCTTCTGTTTATGGTAACTTTTGTACCTCAGTAGAATTCCCACCAACTTACACAGAGGCAGGATTTCACTTCAGGTATTTGATCTCCAAAACCTCAGATTCTTTTTTTCTGAAATGTCGGAGTAATTTTAAACACATTTCCTTTAAATAAGGAGAAGAGTAATCGAAACTCAAGAAGAAAGAAAGATTGAGATTGATTAAGAACTTTTGGGAGACTTTAATCAGACATCCAAAAATAGGTTTTTCAAAGCAGTTAACTTAAACTAAGCAAGTGAGAAGCAGAGAGATTTTTTCCTTTCTATAACAAATCCTCTAATGTAGGAAGAAAGCTTTGGACTTCCACCTTTTCCTTCATGACCACAAAACCAAGTGTATTGAAATCTTTCATGAGAAGTGGTGCGAAGAGACAGTTGCCCATGGAAAAAGCTTCCACTGCTTTCATAAATCCTATTACTCATTTTCCCTGGCTTCATTAACCAAAATTGTTTCCTGCTTTTTTTTTTTTTTTTCTGTGAAAAGGTAAGTCTTTCAAGGGTTGTTTTCTGTCCCCAATCAGAAAAAAAATCAGGTACCACTTTGATCGTTGATCAATCCACCAGTTCATAGATCCTGTGGGAGGAAACTGAAGATAAAACTGTGAGCACAAAGGGTTGGTTCAATGTGAAGTTTAACGGAACCTGAAAACATCACTGGGCTGTGTTAGAAACAAACAACAGCACTTGCCAGAAGTACAACGTCTGAACAAAAGACAAATATGGCCAGTGAGAATGGGATCAGGGTGACATGTCTTCCAGTCCATGCAGGTCACATCCGAAGAAGTGAAGGGACTTAGCTGCTCACCTATGTGTGGTGAGGGGAACAGCCTGGTGAGGGGAACAGCCTCCCACGCCTTCAGCTCCCACAGGTCTTGAGGAGAGCTCTGTGAGAGATGAATGGAAAGGATGCTACCCACTGAACAGGTAACACCTACTCCCTTTGCATAATGGAAGATGCTTACAACACCATGCCAATGAAAGCCCAAAGGATTACTTGAACAGCCTTCCCAAGACTGAGGTATCACAGAACAGGCACATTTCATGTGTGCAGTGGTCTCAGATCACTTAGAAAAATGATGTATCATGGGATATGAAATCTGTCGCAGCTGCCAGATATCTGAGTTGTGGTTTGTCTAATCATTTTTTATTCTTCACCTATTTTAATAAACTTGGGATTTACAGGCATTAAAGGAGTTTGTGCCCTGTGACAGTTTGTTGCTAGAATATAAATGGTGACACCTGATACACATTGCTTGGGTGAAAGACAGTAGGGAACTCCTGGAAGCTTCAGCTATCTCTTCCTGACTGTCTAAATGGCATGATAGAGAGCCGATACACCGCAGGCTTTTGAAGCTGTCTTTAAAAGCACAGATTATGCTTGAACACGTGTGTTGCTTCAGGGCATCTAAAGAACAATGTACATAAAGCACCACGCGATCATTATGAGCTGCAATTGGACACATCAATTCAACACGTTGTAAGGCTAATGCATGTTCTGACCCGATGCCCACAGGGTGAGAGAAACTGAAGGGGGTCACAGTACTGCCTTTTCACTGACACTCCCTCCAATTCCTGCACAAGGCTTCAAAGGCTACTATATCTAAAACTTGTTCAAGCCCTTGCTCAGTGGCCTGTAAGCCGAGTGACGTGCAGGATTTCGCAGAAGGGATCAGGCAGGGCTGCACTGTCACACTGATAGTTAGGGGTGGGCCTGGGTGCGTGGGGGGCCCCAAGGACAGAGTAAATGGAGTTGCCTGCTACGATGAGCAAAGAGGGGCTGCAGTGGTGCTGTCATAAATGCGAGAATGAGAAATTAATAGCACAATACTCCCAGAGTTACTGTATGCTTCAAGCAAGGCAACCCTCTGCATTGCATAAAGTGATATTGCTTTGAATAGGAAAAGGGGTAAGCCAAGCCAAAGACCAGCCATGCTTATTAAGTAATTCTTACTGATTTTACCCCAGCATCTGTGTGGATGAGGTACAAGATTTTATGTATAGCTGTATGGGAAGACTGCATGTTTGACTACATTTCTAACCACTACTACCAGCTTCTTTCTTCAGGCTGTACAGCCTCTGGGATTTGATGCTCTTTTATTGCGTCATTTGAATTGAATTTGCTTTGCTGTATATTAGGAACAAGTATGGTGATTATACCACTACCTGCCAAATTTCTCCCTCGTTCCTGAGTTTAAATCTCTTCCATTCACGCCGGCCTCAGTGCCCAGGGGCTATCATCTACCTCCTCTCTCTCAGAGTGCTATGCTGAAAAGAGACAGTATTTTGTTGATGCTTTTCAGTGACTAGATGTCCTAAAACTTCCCTAATAATATAAATCATGAAGTCGTATGGCAATATTAATTTCCTCACTTTTTTTCTCCAAGGACTGGGAGAATTTTACTTGCAATGACCCAAGGCGGTGGGGGCTGTTTGAGACTTTTCCAGCCTGATGGAGTTGTTCTGGGCTCACTGGAACATAGCAATGCCGGTTGCCTGTGCAGCTTCCCAGCTTCCCCTTTCACCAATTTTTGGAATCGGGGTCTGAACCCCCTTGCTGTTCTCATACCTACTCCTCCATGGTGCTTAGATCTGCCCTCCCTCTCTTGGCAACAAAAAAGTAAAGTTAAGATTACTTGGTAGTAACATTTAGAATCTCAAATTCAGCAAGCTATGAGGATGTCTCTTGCATGAGTTTCTTTAAGCAATAAACGAAGGTCATCTCATGTCCAGCTCTGCTAACCTGATTCGTACAAATGGGTTCATCAGTCATGGACTTAAAAACTGATTGCATGTTTTATAGGATGTTGTGGTTTTACCTGAAATGATAATACCGTACACTGATTCGCCACCTTTTTCCTAAAACAAAAATAATATTAATGAAGCTAGTATAGTGAAAAACCTTAAAATGTAACTAAAGTTCCACCATAGTATGAACAAAACCCACCTGAACTATACAAAACCTGCCAGATTTTAAAGACTAATTTATAATGCCACAACATTCATGAATACGAAACACATAAGCATAGTCAGTTAGGAATAAATATTACACAGAAACCTGTGATGAATATTTATGGGGCTAACCGTGCTGGCTACATTTGCTTTTAGGTAGAACAAAACAACATGAGAAGAACCTGACCAAAATGCGATAATTATGTCCTGTTATTACTAATTGAAAAACCTTGGATGAAGGAGTTTCCTGGCCAAACACATGCACATATACACAAGCTCACAGGACACATACACACAAATATATAGTGCTGGTAACATATATCGTTATACTGTCACCAAAAGCCATTAGGAAAAATGTCAACATCCACCTTCTATCTTGACAAGACTGAAATCTTTCTATTTTGTGACAGATATTTGACCAGTGCACTGTATTACAAGAGTTACAGTTAGCAGAATACATACTAGGGATGTGGTGATACCCTCACTGCCAGAGGAGAGACAGGGCTGGGCATTTTGGGGACCTCTCCATTGCTGCTTGTCACAAAAAGAGTGCTACAACTACTGGATCATCCTCCTCCACAATTTCCCCAGAAACCTGCCTTATTAGTTTAGCATTCAGTAGGTTGAACACTGTGGGCCTTGCTTTATATTATTTGAGGTTATGAGAATGAATTGCTTCAGTCTTATCAGAAAGCATTTAAAAGCACATATTCTGCTGGCTATATTAAGATATCAGGTCTTCCTTCTATTTCAACACGCATTTTGCAGTTGTAATGAGTTTTCTCCCAGAACGGACTTTCATCAGAAGTCAGACATCTTGCAGCAGTGTGTTTGTTTAGGTGATATTTCCTGGACAAAAAGTCCTTTTAACATAAAGTGATTACATGGATTGTGGCTAAATTTGTTCTTGGTCTCCCTCTTGGTGCTTCTCTGCTCTCCTCCCCACTCATATACACAGGCATCTACCATTTAATTCCACACTCTCAAAAAATTTCTAAATCAATAAATATATTCACTTCCACTGAAGACAGTTGTGTCTATATGAACAGAGGTACTGCCCTACCAGAGTTACTTTTCAAAGTGTATGCTGGTGTCAGTAGCAATAAGTAAAAAATCAAAGCTGATTTTAAAAAGCTTGCAGATTTATTTCTTTTCATATACATGCAAATACTTCACTGAAGACTGACATTTTTAATAAGGGTCATGGATGGAATTTTCCTGAATAATGCTTCAAATTATGCTGCCAACAGCAAATTTAAATGTTGTTTGCACACGGCGCATTAACATTTGCTTGCACTTTGTTCCATTCTTGAATCACACTGCAGTCACTACGGCAAGATGTCATGTTGTAGGAATTAAAATAAATGTCATGGGCAACAGACTTATGCCATGTAATACTAAGGTATCTTTAGGGCAATTTGCAGTAAAGCTTAAAATCATTTAAAAGCTGACTCCGAATGCCTTTCATTGCTCATTGTTTTATGACAGCACACAGAGGCATGAGAAAGGGTTTCAATGCCATTTATTCTTCCATAAGATCATTATAGACAGATCTTATTCTATTTCATGGTGAAATTCTTAAACGTATCCCACCCCAGCTTTCACCACCTTTGCTAAATAGCATCAACATTACTGTGTTAGCTGGTGAAGAGTCAGTTACCCAGTTAATATGAAGGGATGGAAGGATGAATCAGTTCGTCTGGTCATCTGTTCTTGCCTGGTCTTGGAGAAGAGACAAGGTGGTCCTCGCTGCTGCTTGCAGTCATCTAGGGCATAGTAGAGTCAGTGGGCAATGCAGTGTGGAAACAGCTCAGCCTTAGAAGCAGAGGGCATGTTCAAACACCACTTCTTTCCAGTCTAATAGCTTAGGGAAGGTTGCATTAACTGGGTGTTGAATTATGCAAAAGCAGGTGTATTATTTCCGGGTCCAAGCTGGTAAACCTTTGTGGATCCACACTGTGGACTTCCCAGACCAGGTTATTGGCCATTCCCATGCAGGTGCCCACCTGCGGTGGACTTTGCCATAGCTCGCAAGCTGATGCCTAGCAGGTGGCTCTTGCTTGTGGGCCCAGAAATTGCTCTACCAATGACAGATTTGGAGGTCCTCACTGAAAAACGAGCTCCTTTTCAATTCACAGATATTGGCTGGAAAATGGTCAGGTACCATTGCAACTGTTCCTCAGCATCCAGAGATTTTCATGGCAATGTGAGACTCCAGGAAATTAGTTTTGTCCAGAGTCTGGCCCTTCTGCACCACCTGGTACATAATATTGGCACAGAAAAAAGTGGATGTGAATCGACCAAGAATTAATCTTAGGCTGATCAGCAGAAGAACTCGATTAATTAGGAAAGCAGTGAGGTTCTGGAGCAACCTTGCAAATGAGACATGGGCTATGCAAAAGAGGCTATGGAGGTTTACTTTGTTAGTACTTACGTATTTTCTTAAAGAGCACATGGCCGAGCAGCAGAGTGGAAGACTGCTTAGTTGTCCCATGCTGACTGGCAAAGCTGTTGCAGAGAAGAGGAGGTCCCCTCTACCCTGAGCACAGCTGGGCTGACTCAGTCAGGAGAAGCTTTCAAAGCCAAGATGTGGCAGGTGGGGTTGGAGGAGGAGACAGAGAAGACAGAGATCCTCCAACACAGGGACAAATTACAACACAGAAGCAAGTGGCTGATTTCTGCAAGGAGCAGACTCACAGACAGGCCTCGAGGATGGTGGAAGAAGTGCGATTTGGATGCCAGAGTTTTGTTAGATCCCAGAAGCCACAAAATACTGCTGGCTGGGAAAACGGGAATGGAAGACAGGACATGCCTTCTCCATGGACTGGCTGTAGGCTTGTTTTCAAACTTTTGTGGTTTGAATTTTACGCTATCTGGTCATAAATGGTAGAGCTTGGAAGCCTTGTGGTATGCTTGATTTGAGAAGCCAGCAGTTTTTCTACTCCAAGTCTCTGGCCATTTCAGCACCAGAGGGAGAAAAGCCCATGCTAGTTTTAAAACGGAGACCAAAGAGTTTAATAAGAGCCCTGTAAGATGCAATTGCTGTATTCTGGCAGCAGATGGACTTCATTATCTTGAGGTCCATTTGGCTATGTCCATGGTAGGCTGTGGTGTCCATTAAGTAAGGGCATGGTGCAGGTAAGCAGTCCTCAATCCCATGGAATCACTAGCCCATTCTCTGGTACAGTTTCAGTGGCCAACACGCGCTCTTCATAAAAGGCCAAAGGTAGCTTAGGGAACAGCGTGGGTCATGGACCATTTATAATAGATGATATGGATAAGGCTGTTCTGTTTCTGTCAGACAACAACATGAAGAGAAAGTATTAGAGAGAGCCAGGACAGAGGGTAGTTTGTGCTAAAGGATCCTTCTTTCTTTTCACCTAAAAATTCCTAAATGTTGAACTTCCCTGTTTCTCTTCGCTTCTGACTGCTGCTACTTGCATCTGTGGCCATGAAATAAATGCAGTATTAGCCATCGAGTGTGTTAAAAGTGAGTTAAAGCCTTTCACAAATGTTATCTCTCCTGATTTTGAATTACTTTTCCTTTTATTTCGTATTAAGTAGGTAATGCTTGTTCTAGCAGTTGTGCGTTTGTATATTTTGCTGTAAACAACTGCCTGGATTGTCTACGCCTTCTCCTTACTTGAGGCCCACAAAAGTTGAAGACCTATCTGCTTTATGTTGTGTTTTTTCCTATTTTTTAATTGTAACAAAATGTCACCTCTTCAAGGTGGGATCAGCTAACTCAAAAATAAAATACCTGGGCATGATAAGACACTCTGAAAGTTTGTTGCTTTTATTTCAGTGCTAGATATGTTTTTTATTAATAGAGAATATGATATCTCTAGGTATAGGAAAGCAAACAACTCCTTACTGTTGTATATAAAAGGAATAGTACAATCTGTCATGACCCTGAAAAACATTAGAAATGTGGTTTGAAAATAGGAGTATCATTAAACATGTGCCATTTCATCAGTTTCTCAGTTAGCCAGAGCAGACATAACTGCCAAAGAGTTTGCCATACCATCTGGGTATTTTACTCTAAGAAAATTTAAGTACTTGTGATACTCGATTCTCTGATGAAACTGCTTCTTTTCAGTTGTCTAACGAAATGTGTTCTCCATGCTGTTTGTTTCAAAAATTGGTCATCCTAGTTCATTTAGTAATAACACTCTAGGACAGAAAATGCTGGTATTGGATAAAAGTATGCACCTTCGGAGTGCTTTGGCAGATGAGTGATACCGCTGCAGTCAGTACAACCCTGCATGTTTCAGCGGAGCCATAGACCTGGGTCAAGCCCTATGCACGTACATGGCTGTGTTTGTTAGGCTGGAGCCTTCAGCTATCCTCCTGTACCAGTTGGCCAGCTGCTGGGGAATGACAGCAGACACAGTTCCATTAGGCAACAGCAGTAGGTGGGGGTTTTATTAGAGTCTGCTACACAAGCTAGGCTCAGAAGCTGAGAGAGGTCAGGCGTTGGGCAGTGTGCTCAATCAGTAGGGAACTGCTCATTGAGCAAATGTCTGTGCTCACCTTAGAAGCAGGCTCTGTTAATAGTGCTGAGTCCAAAAGTCAAGTCTAAATGTCAAGCCCAAAAGCAGAGCACTTCCACAATCTGTACAAAAGCCCCACCCCCTCCGGCCCCAAAGCTTCCAGAAGAGTCTCTGTGAAACAGCAGTGCAGGGAGGTAGAAAATGAAACGATAATCTTCCCTGCTATATGTATACTGTAGTGAAAACAGATGGCAGTGCACCAGTTTATGAGGATTATAAAGTAGCAATTAATCTTTCCTCAGACATGGATCAATGCCTCCTCCACTCGGTATGTCATGGGAGGACAGGGGCTCACTGAGCTCGGTCCCCGCATACCAGAAGGTGATGCCGGCTGGTCATTCTGTCTTGCCATCAGTTATTAAAAGGATTATTCCAGTGTAACTTGTTGCCCTGGGATGCAGGAGCACAGTGCTGTATTTTTTTCAAATCACTGTAGAGCAGCTGCTACACAGTATTATTTGGATGGCATCCTAGTGACTGGAGAAACGGTCGTTCTTGCAACTTGGAAATTATATTAAGCAGAATGTCCAACTTTGTGCTAAGAGTGAGAAAAAACCAGAAATGTTTGCAGGCAATTGTAAATAATTTCTGGGGAAGAGTTGATGGTGTTGGAATTCAGCTGCTTAGATTAGAAACACAGATGATAGATCTAACACAAGCTGGGAACTCTTCTGACATTGCTATGATGCTAGGGACAAGTCATTTCATGCTTCCTTGCTCTTGCAAAACATGTGAGCAAATTGTTTCTGAAAGGTAAGGTATTGGGGTGGTCATATGAATGCCAGAAGGCATTTATTTGCAGTTAATGTATGGCAAAGAATTTCTCTTTCTGCCTCTAATGCAAACCTGGAGGTAGGGCCTTGATAACGAAAAGCAGAGTTTGTTTTAGGCAGTAGTCAAATAGTACAAGCTGGTCTTGGATCTTTTTTCTTAGTAGAAATCTTAAATCGAGTGCACGGATGTTATGCAGACTGTGTTTACACTGAACATCTTTCCCACAGGACTGAAATATGTTCCTTACGAGCAGCAGAAGGTGGAAGAACTCGATTCTGACAGGAAGTGAAAAAAACTCTTGAGAAAACAGAGCACATCATTGGTCAGTAAATGGGACTTTTTTAAATTTCTTGGAATAATATGTCTCTATAGAACTGAGTCTAATAATTTTCAGCTTTAGAACTGAAATTCTTCCCCCTACTGGCACAAATAAATATTTTGATTATTGATTAGCAAAATCATGAGATGATTTGGACAAGAAGAAGTAGATTCTTTAAGCAAGAAGACCTCAGTAGAATAAAGAAGAAAATACCACAGGAAAAAAATATTAATCTATTGAAATTCATGATGACATTTTTATTTAATTCACGGAGATGTATGCCATTCATAATTGTACCCTTCTGTGCATGTGTTTTTTAATAAACCTTTGTTCGTGTATGTGAAACATTCATTATTAGGAGGGCTAGGGTATTTATCATCTTTTCTACTTTGCTGTTAAATTTCAATTATTGTGTATTTAATTTGATAAATTAACAAACTTCTAATTAAATGCTTATTTACTTGAGACAAAACACCCGCCCCCTTCATGTGCCCCAGTCATTCTTGACTCCACATATTTAAAATATAATTGGAATTTTGGAACCATATTTCTAGAAATGTTATTTTTCCATTTTCTGATTGGTATGAACTTTGTAAGAGCAGGTGACAAACAAGTAAACATGGACTGCTTATGAAAAACACGTAAAAATCTAATGAGATATAAAACAAACTTTTAAAACTATAAAAGGATCAAGAAAAATCTGTTTTCCTAAGAAAAAAAATTCAAGCTACAAACCATTTCTACTAATTAAACAAGAACTAAGAAACATACACTTCTTTGTCAGTTTTCATCCACCTTATCAAAAGTTTTTCACTGGAATTGAAATTTCCCCTCCATGGAAAGGCAGCGCTTCTTACGCATGGTGCCTCCTTTCCTAGAAACTGAGTAATTGCTCAAAAGCGTAAGAAAGGTTATGACTACAAAAATTTCTAAAAAGCAATTATGCAGAAGAGTCTTCAATTAAGTTAGTTTTAGATGAACTGTCCATGTACAGCATTGCTGTTATTATCCAAGTCTAATATATATTATCCAAGTCTGAATAATTCTGGCCCATTTCAGAAGTTGGTTGTGCTTGTTTCCAGACAATGTACAGAACATCATTGTTCTGTGCACTTCTTTCTGAAACACACCTACAATTTTTCAGGGAAACATATCTCCTTGATTCACCTCTTTCAAGAAGCTGAACAAACACTGTTTCATCTCTCCGGCTTGCAAGCGCTGTATAGGCACAGCATACAGATATTATCACAGTCACATTGAAAGTAATTGCAGGTAGTAATGCAGACAATTATTTCTGACTGACCGAGTTGTTGAACTTTTCAGTTCAAGAAAACAATATGAAGATCATCTGCCCTCTTTCCCTATCTCATCCTGTTTAATTGACAGGCCAGCATTACTTACAATTTACTGCAGATTGCAGTCTCCTGTCAGAAGACATTCTGAATTCAGAGCATGGTCTTACATTGCTTTGCTGCTGAGGTTAATTAACAGTTCTTTTTGCTGATAACAGGAACAGAAATGTGAAGGAAACAAGAAACTAGCATAAATGGAAATCTGCCAATTATACTCTGCAAACTTGAGTTTAGATATTATTTAGTGACAGTAATAAGAAAAACAAGTTTATCATCTCTATTTTGCAGAAAACATCTCCCACATTTCAAGTCAGTATGCATTTGTAAAGCATAAATTCTACCATTTTTGTCCTTTCACTCTCTTTTACAGTAGGACAGCTTAGTTTGCCTACCTCTGAGGAACCCTTAATTCTTAAATATTTACCCTTTTATTTCTGTCTTACCTGTTAAATCTTCCCCCAAATACTTCCAGTGCACGCCAGTTTCATTTTTCATTATTCTACCTCTGTAGAAGTCCTTATCTTCCTCTAATGATTTCTCACCCTTTTAATGACAATTGTTTCTAAGTTTCAGTTCCTACAGTTCCACTAAGTTTCGGGATAGGAAAAAAAAATCACCCTCAAATAAGTCCAGAAGATCCAAGATTATATCAAGAACCATTTAAAGAGCTGGTTTCAGTGCAAGTCATGCACAGCGTCCCAGCAGCATTAGGAAAAATACCTTCCCACAGCTCCCTTGTGGAAAAAGAGTCAAGTCTTTTGAACCCTTTCCTTGAACCCACCCGACTCATGGAGATAGGAGTGGGTTATAATATAACAGTTATAGTAGCTGTAGTAGTTGAAGTCAAGCAGGACAGCTTTAAGTTTTACCATGCATTGAACTGAGGACGGGAAAATCACAGAAAGGACACTGAGGTCAGGACTCCTTCTCCCCACTAGTGCCACACTGTACAGATGTTTGTCTATTGTGACTTCCTCAGTGTGAAATGGATTTATATAGATTCAAATCCATTTTTCCTTCTGAAGTGAATTGTTCCAGTTCTCTCATTCTATGTTTATCCATCATAAAAGGTGTTCAAAGTCATTCCTCTTCTCTTTACCTGGGGCAGCTCTAACATGGGTGTAGGACCAGGTTCCTGAATGAAAAGTCCAGATAATTTTATGTACGGGACATGTTCAAGAAGTACATATTTAGGTGTAGCCATAAATGAATGTGGGAGCACTAACGAAAGGGTGCCCTCATGGTAGCTACATTGCACGTGATTCACTATGAGCTTCTGTCAGATTCTGGAAACTTCATGTTAGTGTAAATTCGTTTGAAATGTAAGTGAACTTCAGAAATCCCAGAAGGAAAATACATTGCTAGAAAATGGGAAAATGCCAAGAAATTGGTTATGGAAATCAGGTTTCAGTGGGAAGAACTGAGACCCAAACTCAAGATGTTTATAGCAGCTATAGAAAACCAACATGTTTTCTTCAGTATAAACCTTAGACTAACAGAGGGAGGCTGCTGACAAGACTTTCCTGTTTAATTACTTCATCCTCACCACAGATAGAACTTTTTGATGGTATTCCAGAATACCCCAGGGTATCCTTCCTTGGACAACTCAGATATTGTAGAAGAAAACTAGTAATTTCATTTAGGACTTAATGCTGTCTCTGGTATAGGAAGTGGGGAATTATCTACTTCTTTAAGGCTTAGAGTGAACCTAATCTATTTTTTTTCTTAACTAGACAAAGCTACTGCATCAAAATGGGATCTAGTAGAGCAGAGTATGATGGGTTAATTGGACCATTACTGTAGGATGATGGAATGCAATTATCACTTCTGATTCTGATATAATGTGGAAGTGTAGGTTCACAGTATATTACAACCTATTGTAAAATCTCATGACTGGTATGAAATTAACTGTGTTCAACGTTGTTATTAGGAAAAAAAATCTTAGTAGCAGTAGTGTTGGCATATCTCCAGTTCCTTAGAAATGCCAAAACTGTTCTTCACAAATTCAGTATTCTGCAAATTAAAAATGAGTACATTCACGTTGATTCTGTCTATTTGGGACTAGACCATAATGCTGCAAAAGGTACAATATTAACGATAGACTACTTTAAAGAGCTACTCCAAGAATGCACATCAAATTAGAAAGCTAAAAATTTCAGAATAATCTAATATTTCAATTTTTTTTTATTTCTATGAGGCAAAAAAAGCCTCATTAAAAAAATCTGTATGCATTGAGACTCATCAAAGACTCGAAGGGCAGGAAGTCCAGTCTCTCTCAGAGAGCAGGGAGAAAGTTTTCACCTTTCATCATTCCTAAGTGACATTTATCTTGCCTACACCCAAATCTAGTGATGAAAACTTAAAGGCAATCTGTAGCAGTGTTTACCTCCAGATCTCTTTTAAGAATGGTGGCTACTGCCTGGGCTCCATCTAGGACAAACTTGTTGCTGAGCTGACTTGGTTTAAATTGACTCCCAAAAGTGCTAAGTGCCTAGAAATTTCAGTGAAGGCAATGGTGACTTTTGGTCTTACACTGAAAATCAGGACATCGTGCTTGTCAAGGTAAGATGACGAGTTTCAATTCCTAACCCAAATAATCTTTAACACACAAAGATGTTATCCAACCAGAAGTAATTCTCACAGACTTCATGCTTTCATTCCAAATTTGAAAATCCCCGTAGCTGAACATTTACTTTCCGTGGTGTTTTTAATATTTACATTACAGAGATTATTGAAAAGGAACAGGAAGGCTCGAAGAAAATCTTTTTGGTTGCTGGATGGCAGCTGTTCATATTATTGTGCTCCTAAATTCCAGGTTCCAATCTAGCTGACCATTTCAGTTGGTGAAATTATTAGTTACAGTTTTTGCCTTTGTGGAGGAAAGTTATGCAGCTAAAACGAAACCTATATTATCTCTATTAGCTGTAATGACATTTAACACTTTGAATAGGGGAAAGTAGGAGAGGTGTTCCTGGAGCACTTTCTGTCTGGTGTTTCTAGAGCTGAGCAGTATTTGAAAGTCAGCAGGATGGGTGTCTCCTCAGCCATTCCTGTTAATCAAGCAATTGATGCTTCTGGGAAAACAGGTCACTGGAGCTGATCCTTGGAGATCTTTAAACCTTTTGGTTTCTGAATACATCTCAACAAGTTTATAAATGAAGAGGTTTAAAGATACAAACATTGTGAGATGTATTCAGAAAAACAATTATCCAGAAGTGGCTGATTCCCAACACTGGTTCCACAATTAATTTGATTCATATTACCCTCTTGATAGCGCTTTGATAAATTTTCTACCTCCATGTGCAATACTGTCCATTGCTGTTTCTCCAGACACAGGAATCTGAAAATGCAGTTACATTAGCATCCACATGCATGGAGTGTGAAAAATGCCTGTCCTTTTGATGGGAAAGCCAGTACACCAGGGTATGCAAAATTTTGAGTTATTAAGGATTCAGAATGAAAGCAGGAAGAGAAAGAATACTGATTGTAGAAGAGACAATACAAAACATGATGGATATCTTCCTCTTCAAGCAATAGCAAAAAAATAGTGTCCTGAGGGACCTGAGCAACCTGACCAAACAGGGTAATTGGCATTGTTTGAGCAGATGAATAGGACCAGATGACTTCCAGAGATCATCTCTTACAAAGTAAATTACTCTTTGACTCCATAGGTGTATTTTTATAACATAAAAATCATAGAAAATTGCACTGCACAAGGCTTCAGGAGGCCATTTAGTCCCTCCTCTCCCAGTGCAATGTCACCTGTTCTTGTTTCTCAGGACTGAGGTATTGGGAATATTCTCTGTACCTGAACATTTTTACAGGCTCCCAGAAAACCGTTCTGGCATCCAGCTATTCCTACTACCAGGAATTTTTTCTTGACGTCAAATCTAAATCTTCCTTGATGTAATTTAAGCCCATTATATTTTGCCCTAAACCCAGTGCTGACAAAGACTGGTTAATTAATCTTTTGTTTAACGTTTTGTTAAGAAAAGCTACCTTTTCTATAGCTGAAGACAGCTGTACATCACCTTGGGTTTCTTTTCCCCAGACTAAACAACCCAGATTTCTTCAGTCTATACGACTCTAGAGCTCTGATCATTCTTGTTCTTTCCTTTGAACCTTCTCTAATTAGTCAATGGATCTCAGGAAAGCAAAGCCCCAGGCTGGACCCAGTCCTACAAGTGAGCCCTTCCCAGTGCTGGGCAGAACAGAGATTATCTGAACTGTTTCAGCAACAATGCTCCTCTTTGCAGATCATGATACAATTTTACCGTTTTAAAAACAGCATAATATCACTGACTCACCTTCAGCTGTAACCATTTTAAAGAGTTATCCTCACTTTGAAAATTCACAAAACATTTTTCAGTTATCACATTGGTATTATTATCTCTTTTGGTGAGATACAGCTCTCTGCAGCAGCAAACAAATTATAGCAGACCATTGGCTGCAATGCTGTGGCGCTCAGAAGGGCTGCATTTCAAAGGAAAATGTGAACATGGGCTTTCCTATATGCCTCCCTGTCCTAGGGAAATACATGACCTTTTCTGAAAGGGGAGGAATGGACACTTATAGCCAAGTAATAGTATGTTAGTATGTATTTTCAGATAATTACTGCAAATGCTGGATATTGTTTTGTCATCTGTTATCAGAAAGAAGAGCAGGCTACATTAAATTTCCTACTCACTGCAAAGGATTAAAAAATAATGCGCAGTTCCTGTACCTGGTTGCATTTCCTTATTAGCTACAGTACTTTTTATGTTGTAGTTTTTATTCTGTGTTCTCCGCACCCAAACGCAGTTGTTAACAGTCATATTCTGAGGGACATCTAGAAATAATGAGGAGACCTTGAAACGCTGCCTTCTCTACCAAAAGACCTCTATCACTTAAATGAATGCTTCCAGGAATGCCTCTGGAGTACTGTGCACAGGATAGATCACTTCAGATTAGTTAAAAAAATGATGATGCATAGAAATCTTGTTTAGGTCTTTCTATCTCAAACTGTGCTAAAAAACACTGAAATATTTGCCTTTAAATCCAATAGTAGTCAATGGATGCTTCCCTCCATGAGGAAAACAGACCAGTGGGAATTGCGAGGCCGGTCCGCAAGGAATCTATGGCAGAATGGAGCATGTCTAATGAATCCTGGTGTGAAAGATGCAGAACTATTGTTCAATTAAATAACTGAAGGACAAAAGGTGGCTATAAAGCTAAATGAGACTTGCCGCACACTGTTATCTTTAGGTACATGCTGTTACTAAGGTATACAGATGAAGGAAGCTGTGTTAAAGACAGCAGGAAAGCCATGAAATGGCAGGAATGCCGATGTTGTGCACATGCTACTGAACTGTGAGGCAAAAGCAAAGCCTCCCATTCATCTTACAAGTTGTCTGTAACAGCGATCCTCAGAGTCTTTTACTATATTATTACCAACTTTCACAGCTTTTCATAGACCACTGGGAGTTCTTTGTCTCCAGCTTTTGACTGAAAACATTTCTTGACCATGTCACGGACACCAGTGGGCTGTGATTCATACAACAATCATTACGGAGTCATTCATGCAGAGACACATAGAACACAAAGCTCTTGCTGTCTCCTGTGGGTATAAAATGCAAACTAAAATTTTAGTGTGAACAAATGTGTCATAGTGTTGGCATTTTCCAACACCTATACCAACAATGTGGATAAGATAACTTCCAGGACTTAGCATCGAATAAGTAAATTCTTAGCGTTTACAGCTATACGTCAGTTTATGCTATGGAGATTTATTTTCTTTATACACAGAAAGAAATTCACTGACCATTTCAAGCTGTTTGATCCAAAATCTGGTGCAGACTTTTTTCTTCTCTTTTTTTTTTGTCTGTTGATTGTTGAATCCTTTCATATGATCAGCTGTAGTAATTCATTTATGCTTCCTGCAATATTAAGCGTCCAGTCACTAGAGTCCTTCAGGCCAGAATACACCTGACCCTGAGATAAATGCATGGGCAGAGTGAGCCAGAGGATGCTACTGGGGGGAGTACTGTGAGCTGCAACTGGGGACGCAGAAAAGACAGGGCAGCAGAGAGCCCAGGAGCCAGGAGGTGAAGCTGCACACCCGATGCAAAGAAGACCTTAGAGGGACATCACAGCAAGTCAGTCTGCAAGCAGGGAATGGTCTGAAGCATCCCAGCAAGCCAGTCATTTTCTCCCTCGTGATTTCGCTGCTTGATTCCACTTATTGACAGAGAACAGCATTTGGTCTCAAAGTTAGTGTTTTGAAAGCGAGAGTCCAACAAAGTCATAAGCTGAGTAAATATGTGGACTTATGTAGTAGTGCTTATGGCATAGCAGAAAATAAAAACTAAAAAGCAATACATCTAGTGTCCTAATTGAGAAAACAAAACCAATACATAAGCTCTACCATACTACTTTTAACCATATACATGTGTGTATCTTTTTAAACATTGAATTAAAAACTTCATTTGTTCTCAGTGCAGAAATTCCATTAAAATCTTCCATGAAACACAATATGCGGGTACTAATTTATCTATCATAAATAGATGTTTATGGTTTATTTTTTTCCGCTGTATCTGCATTTCCTACTACATTTTAATGAAAAACAGGTTTAAAGGATCTGAGGTTCACTTCAATGTTCTAGAGATATGATGAAAAGCCAAAAAAAATTGATTTGGTGGATGGAACAGTTCTTGACAAGCTGTGCTACTAGCGCTTATAGAGCTCTTTCCTTTTTAAAAGTACTGCAAGTACCACTGAGATGTCTAGCTGGAAATAGAATATACATTAAATTTTACAAGTTTTCTTGCTGTTTTGCTTTAGATTACTGAGGGCTAATCTTTAAGAATGAAAGTGAGGTTTTATCAGTTAGGAAAAACACTGTTCTTAATAATCTGCCATCTAAAACGTCTTTAATTAGCTCCAGTGGTTCATGAGGGATCCTAGCACCTCCTGCTCTCAAGGTGGCATTAACCCCCCCACCTCCAGTTCTCGGAGACATTTATTAGATAATGAGTAAACTGAACAAAGGACTGGCAAATATCTCCAAAATATTTGCAGTAGATGTCAGCTTGTGTAAAACAAGTCAGAATAAAAATTTTATTAAGCTCATTTTATTTTTATAAGTCTACAGAAGATTCAACAAATCTGGCATCCACTTGTTGGTGTATGTAATTTTTCACCTCATTTGTATCACTTCCATGGAAACTTAGACCCACATTTTGTTGTTGGTCGAGGTGACAGAGTCAAGTAATCAACTCAGGTGACCACTGTGCTTCAGATGTCCCCAGTGACTCAGGTGTCTTCCTCACGCAGGTGAGAGAGGAAGTCAAACAGAAATTTTTGTAGCTGGACTGTCAGTCAAGACTATATGTAAGCTTTTGATATGGAGATAAAGCAGAGGTATTTCATCACTTCCACCAGACGAAGAACACAGGATATTACTGCTGTGGCAAAGTTTAAAATAACAAGTGGGATCACGAAAATCCAGAAGGTGTCTGCAAAGTGAAAGAAAACTATTCACCTCTAAATCAGAAAAGTTTCCTTTACTTTCTCTTTAGCCATAGAGGCTAAGTTGTAAGATGGATTCCCATAGAATCAAGTGAGAATGAAGGCTGGGGTTGCTTCGGGGTCCTGAAAACTTTGCGTAGGTGACAGCCCCCCGGTGCCGGATTTCTCAGTGTTCCCAGGCAACTGTCCTCAAACAAGATTTCTATCAGAGAAGTATTGCACTGATGACCTGGAAGAACTGATCTTCAGTCAGACTGTGTTCATCAGACTTGGTGATGACATAATCTGAATACTACTTACAGATCTTTACCCAGATCCACACAGCATCCTGCATATAAATGATACTACCTTATTTATTCTAATATGATTGCTCCATTCTAGCTTGAATACCATCTTAGTTTTAAGCTATTTTTCTTGAAGAATAAGCCTAGGTTTGTCTTCACAGGGAGTGATCCTGAAACGTGTCTCGTAGCAGTGTGTTGGGAAAGGGGCATTTCTTATCACAGATATTTGCCACTTGTTGAGATCATGTAGTGACTCAGATAGGGTTTCAGTAATGTCCTGAATTTTGTAATGTGGCAGGAAGCCCTAGATGAAGTTCACGGCCACACAGGAATTGGGCGATCTTTCCTATCAAGGATATTTTAGGGAGCAGTGCCTTTTGTGGGACTGAACCAGTGTTTAGCATATGACTCAGTGGGAAGTTACTTTGAGGACATATGTTAAAAAGTGAAAACAAATAAATAATGTGGAAGAGACTAGACTGCTCTGTGAATTTGCTGTGAAGGATCAGAGACATCATGAATAATGTTCCATTGCAAGAAAGGAAATTAAATGAAGGAAGACTGTGCTGTAACGAAAGTACAGGACAAAAAGACTGAGGTTTGCTAAACGGTAAAGACTAGCATTTTTATTCAGAGAGACATCATTTTTACATTTCTAAAAAGTTGATTCAAAAGCAATTATAATAAGAAAGGAAGCAAAGGTCTGAACTCTCCCCTTCCTTCTCTGCATATTTATTCAGCTTTTCCCAATGAACACGAGCTGTAATTGAAGTGAGAACACAGACTTGTTTTGATTGCATTAGGAGGTAAATCAAGTCTTAAACAGTCACAATTCCTCTTGATACCAATACGAGTTCTATACAAAGACATGTAGAAATCAGTGACGCAGATTGGGGAAGAGAATTTAGTATTAAAAACCAAAAATAAGTAAATATAAAATTTAAAATATATTCCTTGCAGTGTTTCACAAAAAAAATGCCACACGGATATAGGCCAACATTCATAAGCTGAATATGGAATATGTAAGTGAATTTAACTGTGCAAAGCTTCCCTTGTGAACTGAGGGTAGTTTCCATTTCCAGCACTGAAATTAGGTAGCAATGTAACAGAAAGCTGTGGTCCGAGTGTACATAAAATAAATCTTTTAAATTCTCTGCACTGCTTATTTCCAAAAAGCACCATCAATGATATACTACAAGCCTTCAAATACTAAAACGAGGTTGTATGAATAATTCATAGAAACATCTTCAGTAATACTCCAAAGGGACCAGTTAGGTCCACTAGATAAATAAATCTATGTTTTTAAAAGTCTGCAAGCAACTTACCTACCTGCTAGCAGGACTTGGTACAGTGTATATCACACTTTAGTTTTGCCTGAAGCACATTTGATTATCCTCCTGGGTTAAACACAATAGGGAAGACGAATCATTAATTATGCACTGATTACCATTTATCTTAACTTGGTGGTTGGTTTTCTTCATGTTCCAGTTACTTTGTGTTATCCCCACAACTGGTATCGGAGGATATCTCTACATGAAAAGATCCCAAATAATCATACTCTTTCAGAAGGAATACCTCAGCATCCTAGCGAAATTTTATTAAAAGAGAAAGAAGGAGTAGACAGTTAACTGACACACATGGGCTTTTGGTTTGATTTCAAGACATTAATCACTTTCTCCATAAATATTGTGGATTTCCAGTCCCACAGCTCTGAGACAGCAGTTGTCTGAAGAACACATACACCTTCGGTTGAGCTTTCTGCATCTTGGAGTGGATGAGGATTCATGTGACATAGCTGGAATTCACTGTTTGTAATGGCTTAGGTGGGAGAGGGTAAGGTAGGCTGATGCTAACTTGAGTTATCCGAAGGTTTTCTAGAAGACTGTCTTCAGGTGCCCAAAGGGTTCACATACAGTTCTGAGCTTAAATACTGGGAAAATTGACACATCCATCATCATCTCCTTCAAGATCTGTTAAGGAGATGCATTGTAAGAACCACACATTTACTGCGGTGGTGGTATTTCCACCACATTTATAGTAGAAGTATTCTTTTTCTTGACCCTGCTCCTAAGTAATTTTTGGTTGACATCAAAGAGAGCAGAGTTAGACGTACTGACGAACTGTTGAAATATCAAATCTGGCAGCCAGGCACGACAGCTGCCTTGGCTTGCACCAAGAGCGAGAGAGGTCAGTCAGAGGATGTACGAGAGTTCCTACCTTTTCCTGGGTGATAACTTGCTGCTTTCTGAGTCTCAGTGAAAGCTTCGCAGGCTTCAAAGTTTTTCTGCATCTTGTTTTGCAAGATCAGATTTGGAGGGCATCCTGCAGTGTACTGAAACTTTCATTCATGCTATAGGGAGGCTTTTCCTAAAAAAAAAAAAAAAA
>VZSC01000101.1:45700-79692 GCA_013398225.1 Steatornis caripensis | reverse complement strand
CTCCCTCCCTCCCTCCCTCTCTCCCTCTCTCCCTCCCTCCCCGGCAGGACCGACGCCTCCCTGCCCAAAGAGGGGAAAAACAGACCGACCCAGTAGCCCCGCCACCGTTCATAAATACCAATTTTCAAAGCGAAAGGGGAATAAAACACACCGGCACCAGACTGCTCTCAGCGCTGTTCCCCTTTGCGTGACGCTCCTTGCGTAGTTGGGTTTCCTCTTCTTTTCCTTTCCTTGTTTCTTTCTTCCTTTTTCTTTTCTTTTTTTTTTCTTTTTTCTTTTTTTTTTCTTTATTTTGGTCTTCCAACGACCAAGTCTGATGCTTTGTCTCTTTTGTGCTGGCTGCTGGAGATGAGCCTAGGCTTGACCTGACCATGATTCCAAGGACTGGCACTTCTTTTTTACCCCCAGTCTGTAGAGATCCAGACCTTCTCTTCCTGATCGCCAAGAAAATTAAATTACTGCTGAATTTGGGAATCTAGGCAGCACCAGCTTACTTTTTCCCTGCATCTCTCTGGAATAATTTCTGGGATATTTTCCAAATCATCACAGAAAGCAGGAGGAATGAACCGACAGCTAGTGAAAATTTTGACAACCTTGTTTGCATTTTTCTTAGAGACAAACCACTTCAGGTAGGTGATACGACTCTATGTGATGATATTTGTATAAAGGTTGCAGAAATCATAACTGTAAAGCTACTACGTCGCATTAACCTAGTTTGTTTGCTGTATTTGAGAGTATTTCGTGCTCATTCTATAGGGGCTATCCCTTTTACACTCGGAGACTCGTTGCTTGGTAACAAACACAAAAAATAGTAATCTCAAGTTTGGGCGATCTATTTTGCATTTCTCTGATTCAAAGACACGTTTTTTCACTGAGTGTCAATATAGCTGAAAACATTTTCTTCAGTTTTTCTTCCAAAATCCAAATTCTCTTCTCTCACCGGAGGTTGTTCAGGAAGTTGCTTTGGTTCCCTCCTCTTCAAGCTTTGGAAACAATTGAACCAGTTTTGTCATGGATGTAGCTATTTGCAATTAGAGAACCAGTCCTCCAATTTTGGGAAAACCCTGGATCAGACCAGTATTGTGCTCACTTAAAGTACCTGTACATATGATTGTCATTTCTAATTTTTTTTTGAACGTTTCACGAGATTTTTCTTCAGCTATTGACTTTTTGCAGTACAAAGCAAACAGGTCAGTCCTATTAACTGAAACACCATTTTAACTGAGATTCATTACTACGCTGTATGCTGCTCTGTGTCTACATGTACGCATATAAAGTGTTTTTATATGAGTAATGAAGTATATATACAGTGACAGGGTGCAATAGTGCTTATATTTGTGAGTCTGGGATCACAACGCGACTCGTAACTAGTGGGCTCTGAACGAAAACAGAAGTCATTTGTATAGGAACATCCCGAATAAGCACGCTGGATTAATTTTCCAGTTTTTATTATCTTGACTGAATGTTTTTAGCATTCAGGTGGGGAATATAATCTATTATGTATTAAAGATATTTTGTAAATTGTACTATGTCACTGACAAAAGCAAAAAGAAGCAACCGCCCCCTGTAAATGGAACCTGAAAAAAACGCGGGGAATCGCAACACGAGAATTTACTATCACCTTGCCTTTTAACAATTCCAGTGCTGCTGTAAAGGGATAAAGGATTTGATATTTGCTTCTCTTTTCAGATGCTCACTTGTATATCTAATTTGTTTATATTTGCATATAGATGCACAACCACCCCCCACCCCCCCCAAACACTCCTGAAACTGAGTGGTTACCTTTGGGCATATATTTAAACACAGAGTGGTTGAGAAGACACAGTCATAGAATTACTTTTAATATAGCTCATTACATTTAATATATCTATGTTGGAACATAGATACAATGAAATTGGTTATTTAAGAATCACAAGAATGCTTTACGATGAAATCTGTGCCTCTACACACCAAATACGACGATTTCATTCTAGTTTCTTTTTCCCTAGGGAACAACCACAGGGAACTCCTAAATTCTCTTTCTCTGCAATATTTAATGTGCTTGCAATATGTAATGTGCTACGTACACGGTGTTTTGCATGCATGGTATGGTACCAGAAGTTTGCTCTTAAATCCTGAAAACAGAGATGTGTTCCAAGAGCTTGCATATAGATACCAGCTGGTGATAATAGTGATAAATTTTATTACTTGATGTTCATTGGTAAAAAACACCTAAGATCGGGTGTGACTGACTCTGGAACCCTTTTTGCCATGTTGGGGAAGAATCCAGGCATTCATTAGCATGATTTAAATCTTTGTTGAATAGCATCTGTAAAGAACATTTTTTTTGCATCTATAGCCTTCTCAACATTGACGAATCCCGTATTTTTCAGTGTTGCTTGGTGAGTGTTGCCAGCTACTGTTTGCAAGTTTAAGACCACCTTAAACCATTTTTAACATATAGTTTTAACAGCATAGGTGTAATTAAAGCAGCGATATGAAAAAGGATATCAAAGTTCCTGTAAGATTACTCTACACATTAAGATGAAGAGTAAACTGAATCTACTTAAAGTCTTAAAGATGTAATAAATTTCTTTTTAAAGCTGATTTTTTTTTCCAAATAGCAAGTTGTGTCCATGCATACTATACCTTAAGCTCATTTTTATTTCCAGAGTAAAGTTTTCAGGTGAAAAATAAACTAAATTTTTCTATAAAAGTATTGCTACATTCACTGAATTGAGACAATTTTATTTAGTGCTATAATTTCTCCATGACTTGAATACAATACAAGCTAAATATTAGCTAATGGTGGCTAATAATTTATTTAGGACGACTTTCTGTAAAGAACATGATTCAAGATCTGGAAAATCCCCCTCACAGACCCTGTCTCCTTCAGATTTTTTGGACAAATTGATGGGAAGGACATCGGGGTATGATGCTAGAATCAGACCAAATTTTAAAGGTAAGTTCTTTAAGACTTCTGACTAGTTAATCCATTCTGTTTTGGACAAATTATAGGTTTAAGGGTGATACCTCTGTGTTCTGATTCTCTTTTCAATAACTTCAGTTTTCCAGTGTGATAGTGTCATGAGATCAGTTGCTCCATGGAGAGGACTAGGACAGCAGCATACGTAATAAGAGTCCAGAGCCTGAACACCCTATTTTTAACACGACAATAAGGTTTAGCTGTCAAAGTTTGCTTCTGAAGACCTTACTAATTCCACGTAGTAAACAGGATTCCAAGTTCCACACTAAAAGCAATGTAGATGACTTGTTCCTGAAATTTTTAAGTCATGAAGACAGTATCTTTAAGACTTCCGTGCCGAGCTGTTGTCTTCTTTATAGCAGTGTCTGAAGAAAAGGTCTGTTTTTGTTTAACTTGAAGAAAGTAAAACCTTCTTCCCCAGTGCAGGGAGATAGGACTCAAGGTACACACACTGCAGATTTTATCCTGCGAATGTTGACTGAATGATAAGAACCAATTTCTCACAATCCCTACAAAATATAAAAACCATATTCGGTTTGTTTCCATGATGCCCCCCCTTTTCTTACAAAATTCGGACTGGGTGGTGGAGAATCACCACCACCATTCCAGCACAAAGGTGGCTGTGAAACAGAGGCTTCTTTTGCAACCATTACTATTCGCAGCAAGTTTTCATTGCTGTAGTTCTGTAAATCCCCATGGAAGTAAGCACAGAATGCCTTGTGGCCTTGAATGAAAGGAGTTGGGAGAGAAGTTTTCGTTGCAAATATTTAGCATTTCTGAAGAGCCCTGTTATTCCACCAAAACTGGCTCTTCTATGCCAATTTAAAGCTCAGAATGTGGTTTTCCTTTGAAAACTGATAAAATGCTTCCCTCCTTAACAAACCTGATGCCAATGTATGTTTGCACTCATATCTATCAACTTCGGTCGTTGAAATGCATGTTTTCCTATATTGAATTAGCAGTGCTGTGAAAGTTGGTAATGGCTGGAAAAAACAATCACTTCTTCCAGTGAATGAACTGTTGGGAAATAAGAAGATTGCATGTCAATGAAATAAGTGTTTAATTAAATTTAGATCAAAGATCTGTTTCTTCTTTCTGTTCGACATGTGTAAATTACAAGATTTGGAACAAAGTGCCTTTTTTGATTTCCTGTGCCTGAGTGAGAAGGAACATAGCATGGCTTTCAGATCCAAAGGTTTGAAAGCTGACAAGTTAAAAAAACTCTAGTTAGGGAATTCTTAAGTTTTAATTTCAGAATAGTTCTCAAAGTACTTACTTAGTTCTTTAACTGGAGTCCAGATTAGCTTGTAGGAAGTAATATTGCATTAGGCTCCCACATTCATTTTGCGCATTTGCATGAGTATCAGTGAACTTTCAGAGAACGCAAATGAAGGCAGAAATTGCCTGACCTGAGCAAGGCAGCAATCATTAAGAACTTATTCCTGCCCTTTATATGAGAGGGACACTAAAAGAAGACTTTTGCTTCATCTCTTGTAGCTCAGATAAAACCGGGAAGAGTAGAAGTCCCTGTAGATAGGACAACTTAAGGACAGCCTTTATTGCTCCCCAGTACACATCTGAAACCATTTCATGAAAAACGCAGGAGGAGAGAGAGTCACAGCTTTGCTCCCCTGATGTTCAAGCGGGTAGAGTAGGTATGGTGTGCATGATGTTGTCTGATGCATGCTGAGCTGTTTTGCAGACACTGGTCCCCTCTGAGTCCCATGGGTTTTTTGTGTTCCCAAAGTGAAGGTGCTGCCTGATGACAACTACGAACCCTTAATGGCAAAGAATCTGCTGTTACTTATTTTTTATTAAGTCACTTTCCAAAGCAGGATGGTACTTTGCAGCAGTTTGAACTGATAAGCAGATCTTCGGTGTTCTCTCGTAACTTCACATCTCTGAGAAATCCCAGAGCTCTCAGTCTTCTGGTGAAGGGTCTGAAAGGTTTTTGTGTTCTTTGCTGTGTTCCTTTGAAGGGTATTTTGTATCTCAGAGCTCAGAACTAGAGTCATGCAGTTTAGAGCTTAGCATCACCAGTCAAAATCTTGTCAGCTGATAACCATTTTTATTAGTCAATATGAGGCACACTCATGTTCTAGTTGCCCAAGTCTTGTTAACTTTTTTGAAAATTGAAAATACTTATTGTTCTATATTGCATGTTTGTTCCTTCCAAAGAATAAGAAGTACAGCTGCAAAGAGGTCAAAATAAAATTATCTTGCATGGCATTAAGTATTATAAAGATATATTTTGTACTGAGTCTTTATTGTGACCATAATACACATTGTTTCAGTTTCTAACATTCATTAATCTGTTTGAGCTCTTTTTGGGCATATAAGCTATTGTACAATACTGATATTCTAAATCATGTAAATGGATGAATGTATGAAAGGTTGAATGATTACCTAATTTATAATACCTTTCGTATTTTAAGGCAAGAACTTTGAAGCGTCAAAGAGGTCTGCGGAACAATGGTTTAAACTAGGGATCCGCTATCTGGCTTTGCATGTAGTCTAGGGTTAATATAATATTTGTTTCCCGTGTTTCACAAAAGATGTTGTGGATCAAGATAGTTGTGCCACTACTCACGCATTTGCCTAGCTTTTTCTTCTTTAGACCAGTTGCTTTCTCAGAGCCCACTGCAGGCATTCTGGAGTGTCAGAAAAGCCTGATTTCATGGAAAGGCAACTGAGTAGAACCCATTTATACCACTGATTATGCAATAAGCAAATATACTTTTATGATCAGTCTGAATTACTGGAAAACAGCAGCTATTTGATTAATTTGTGGAATAAAGGCTATGCATTCTAAAGAGATAGGAAAATGCTACTTACTGGAACAAGGTGTTTTATCCAGATAAAACATTTCATCATTAGTTACTGCTTTCCCCTAACTTGCTTTTGTGAATTAGAAAATTCAGGAAGATAGTGGGAGAGAAACAGGTGAATATATAGAGGTTTAGACATCAACAACAGGCGTTTTTTTTGTTTTTTACAGACGTACTGTATACTGAAAGATCCTTTCTTTTTTTGTACCTGTCTGTCTCACACAATCGTTTGAAAGCAGAGGAGCAGATTTCTGGTTCTTCTTGATACACCAAGTGATCGGATACAGAATGACCAGGCACTGTGAGGGACTGTCCCCCTGATGAACAGCCAGATTCAAATGCCGGAGTGACAGCTCTCAAAATTGCCTTTCTTTAATCACTGTCTGTCAGATACTTAATGCATGCTTTTTCATCTTACACTCAGCTTTTCTTCGATTTGAATAGACTAATAATTTGTATAAGGACACAGAGGGGAATACTTTTAAATGTAAATATGAAGACCACCATGTAACACTAATTGAAGTCCCTGAGAGTCTTTCCGTTGACAGCGACCATACGCTCGTGGTCCTATGAATTGATTTGCCATTTCTTTTTCAATTATAACATCAGTTGAGCCTGGTTTCTGTAAAATAATAAGAGGTGAAACTTGCGTGATGTACTTTTTACCTGATTAATATTAATGTTACATTTTTGAATGGCAAAACCCAACCACAACAAATCAAAGTGATGTCTTGTTCTTTCTCCACTGCTCACTTTGCTTTCCTCAGAAAATATCAGAAATAGCAGTGCAGGACACCTGTGTTATGAAACTCGCTTTCTCACAGGTAGAAACCAGGGATGGTTAAGTGGTGTCTTAGATAACTGTATATTCAGCTTAGACTTTCTCAAGAGCAGTGTGTACAATGCCGTGCTACAAGGGATCAATCTACAACTCAATCAGAACATGAGATCTGAGGCTAATGGAAAGTCAGCTTGAATCTAAAATTTCCTAGTAGGTGTTGGCCTTGGGAGGTTACTAAATTATTTCTACTTTTTAACACCTTCATGTTCTAAAATCATTCAAAATCTAAACATAAGCCAGAAAGAGAAAACTATTTACCTATAGGCACTACTATGTGCTTTATGACAATACTTTTAGTAGGAGTCTGGCTGTCCTGCACTGGGTGGAGTTTGACACCAAGAGCTCCAGAAGTGTGTTATCTTTTGGTATGGAAAAAGTTTACAATGAGGATGATAGTGATTTTCTTTTGTATTTAATTTCATTCAATGCTTTAAGTGCATTCTTTCCCATTAAGTTATTATTTGCCAGATAATATTCTGATTTTTATGGAGTTATGTGGAGGCATTTAGCAGCAGTGCTCATTAATGTTACCCTCATCACTGGATGGTGCAATGCAGTGTGAATTAACTTGCCCAGAAGCTGCTGTTTCTGAACTCTGAGAAATCTTGTTAGAGGGATGCAGTTTAGGGGGGTAGTGACAGTAGTAGTAAAAGATTAGTCTGTGATTACAGCAGTGTAATGTCGTTTTCATGCTGAGTCAGTGGGTTTATATCTGAATAATAAACACATGGACTAAGTAATTTACTGAAAATTAGCTTGACAACTGTTACAGGAAATGGCTTATGCACTCTAATACTTTAACTCCTTGGCAGCAAGGGTCAGTTTTTCCCATATGTTCAAGCCCATCGCTTATTTATTTGGCCCCTGAGTTGACCAGTAATGAAATGCTTAAAAAAAGCATTAATGGAAACTGCTGAATGACATTTAAGGGTGAAATTAAGGCATCAGGCTTAATAAATAAAAGCAGCTTCTATGTACATGCTAAGAAGAGGCACTGTCTGCTGAAGTCGACCTTAATCCAGACATGACACTTCACAATGAATACTTGTTGGAAAAACAACTTTTAAATGCATATAATATTGAAAAGCATACCTAAGGTAGACTGCAGGGTTGCAGAGGTTTGTCCACCAGTGATTAACAACGTTCCCAAACCCAGACTTCAGTTTCTAACAACTACTGGCCACGAAGTCAGATGAACTGGGGATCCTTCACTGGGCTGTTTTCCACCCAGTTCGAGGCTCAAAGGGCCATGTCCCATAGAGACTCAAATTCCATCCAGGCATGACAGCATGTAGTAAGGAATTGCACACTATCGATGCATTCTTGTTGTANTTTCCACCCAGTTCGAGGCTCAAAGGGCCATGTCCCATAGAGACTCAAATTCCATCCAGGCATGACAGCATGTAGTAAGGAATTGCACACTATCGATGCATTCTCGTTGTAGGGCATGGGCTGAAGGTTCATTGTAGGAGGAGGGAAGCTACCTGGCCCGTTTTTGGATATGGCCAAGCGATTGCACTCCCTAAATACGGGTTGCTTGAGATGTGCAAGCATCCATTATTAGGGAGGTATGCTTCTGATTTATTTTCTGCCTTGAAACACGTCTACAACTTTATGATGTTTTCAGATGAAGCTCTGTACACACATCTCACTGCACAGTTAGATGATGCACGAGGACTCTTTCTCACGGGATATCGAGTTTGTTTGGTTTTGTTTCACTTTTCTTCAACTACAAAAATGTAGCTAAGAAAATGATGTTCAGCCCCTGCCCTAGCTGTGCATGTTTTCATGCAGAAACATTTTTACTGCAATTATGCAAGGATCCTTTTGATTGTGTTTCTTTTAAAATTGCTGGTAAAGAGAGCTATGGAACTTGTCCTTCTTCCCCTCTTCTTTAGTTGCAGATTCTTTCCCAGAACACGGGTAAGCTGGGGGTGTTGCATGGCTGGTTAGGTTACGTCTAGACGTCTAGACAAACAGGGCAAGACAGCAAGCTTAAGCAGACCCCCTGATTGTCTACGCTGCTTAGCTGTTTGCTCATTCCCTGGATCCCTTTCTGAGCTTCCTGCAGCCAGCTCCCTGCAAAGCAAGTCAGAAAGGTTGCGAGCATGCATTGTAAGTACAAGCCAACCAGTGCCGCTTGGCATCCAAACTGAGGATCTGTCCCTGCTCTTCTTTTATGTTTAAAAGGTTAGCCACAGTGATCCATATCATATTGGTGTCTTGCCTTTATTCAGAACCAGTGATTTAATTAAGAGATATCAATGAATTTGGCTGTTGTCATGGAATATTGGGCAGCTGCTGCATGAACTGCCAAGGGAATTTATGAAAAACAAATGTCAAAGTAGATCCGAAGACCTTCGATATCAAAGCAGGAGACACTATCGTTTTGAATGTGTCCTAATTTGATTGTATAGTTTTCATCACATCCAGTGTCAAGGTTTAAATTTTCTATATAGTTGAAGTCAATGCCTCAGGGTCACTCATTAAGTGTCCTGTTGTGTTTCAGCTGTCTTAGAAAACATGTAATTTATACAGAGAATATATAAAAACATGTACACTTAATTTACTATAAATATACACATTTATAAACTGCAGTGATATAGTAACTGGGAAAATGCATACATAAAGAAGAAATGTGCAGTTTTATTAGACAGATTTGTTAATTTTTTTTTCTTCTGGAAATACGAATATAAATCTCTGATTAAGTCATCAGAAAATGTATGTTTGATGGTTGAGCTTCCAAATATGCATTTCATAATATTTCACAGAAAAGAGTGATTTTAACAGTCTGAAGAGCCCCCCCAGAATGATGCAGTCAGACTCATACAGGGTCTGATACAGCTCTAGGATGAAGGGTACACAATGTCTGGCATAAATAGTGATCTGCCAATGTCATAAACACCAACTCCATGGTTAAAATTAAAAATATACAGAAATATAAAGGCTCTGATTCTGGAAAGCATGCAAGATCTAAGCAGTGCAGTTCATGAGAAAGAAGTGTCATTCACCAAGCATTCAGTTACTTAAAAGGGATAAATTAGAGCAGCCTAGTGGCTTATCTGAACTGTCCCAGCTACCAGCAATCCTCAAGTATTGCAAGAGCATGAAGGCACATCGATCGCTCCTTATGCCTCTGCTACACGTCAGCAGCTGGGAAGAGTGGAAGCATAAAGGCTTCATCAGCCAATAAAAGAAAGAAGCTTTTAAAACAGGACTTTGATGGAATATAAGTCCACAAACAAACAAACAAAAACCCCCTGGAAATCCCCAGCCACCTGCTGTGTAAAGCTGGCAGTGCATTACTGTTTTATTTTAAATTTCCTCAGATTCTCTCAGTTCTGCTCCCGAGTGGGCCCAGAACAGCCCCAGGCTGCCTAGCTTAGCACCCACCTTACTCTGAAGCCAAATCCAGGCTTTCTGATGGGGCACCGCTCCACCTCCACATCCCCGTTGGGGCCAGGTGTCTCAGAGCCTGCCTTATATTCCACAGGAAAGGGATTTCTCACAGGGCAGATCTGTGATCACTTTAAAAAAAAAAAAACACAAACACAAAACAGTGTCTATGGGTGACCTGCCTTCCTCTACAATTTACAGAAGATTTTTGGTCGGGGTTCCCCTCATCTTAAAGGGTTCAGTATCTGATCCAAAGGACTAGAAATGATTCTGAGCAGCCCATTTTGCAGCAAAGAATTCAAACTTCACTAAGCCAGGCAGAAAACAGAAGGGAAACACGGCTTTTCAACCTTGCTTGTCTGAGAGGCGAGAGCCTTTACTATAAACCATTTTGATGTGATGCACAAAAGTGACTGTTATAGCCATTACACCTTAGGAGCAGCTGATGTAGCTGTTACAGAAAATGTTGTAAGAACAAGGATTGAGAGCCAGCACTTCTCTCTCTCTTGCTGATAATTGCCCCGACTGCTAAGATACAAATACGCATGAGTGCACTTTGTCTCTCGTTCTCCAAATGTTGTATCCTAAGTGCTTTGCTGCACAACTCGCTGGGTTCAGTAGGCTATCCGCACCTATTAAATATTTTTTAAAGTGATCGTAGCTGCACTTTAGGATAAATCCTGTCTCCTCTGAACAGGAGACAGTGAGAGATATCCCACTCTGTTTTCCAAGAAGCCCATAACCTTGTAGCCTAGGAGGTGCAAGTTTGCATCCCTTCAATCTAAGGCAGCTGTAGAAGAACCTGGAAAGGGCTTTTTTTTTCTCAACATTTCATTATTGGCTGCAAAACTGGCTGTGTTTTAGAAAGAAAGACTAGAATTCTTGACTGATTTTTAAAAGTCTGTGTTGACTTGATGGAGAATGGTCTGAGCAGTGGATCCTGAATGAGGTACTTCAACCTTGCTGAGAAACAGGGTTTCAGGAAGACCCCAGAGAGCCAGTTGTGAGTGATTTGCTCTCTACAAGTGGTACCCCATTGTGCTGAAGAGTTATGCTCTGCCCATGGACTGTACAAGGCCCTTAGAGTTCCTCCTCAAGAGTCCAGGTGTTATGCACCAAAGCATCAGACACTGCAACTCCTTCTACCTGTTATGTGGCTGAGATTTTTTTGGGTATAGCAAACAGTGGGCTGTCCAGGGAAGCACAGTAGTGGTATGAAGCACAGTAGTGGTATGAAGCATAGTAGCGGTAGGATGCTTTTCTCGGAAAGCTAATAACCCCTGGCTGTGTGTTTCTGTGGCTCCAAAGCCCAGGACTGCATGGAAGCAACTGGACACATCTGCAACTAGCTGAATTGTGGGCACTTTCCTGTAAAGAATAGTAACTGATACTCAGTTGATGCACACCGCCTGAACAAACTCATTCTTCCTCCATCCCAGGAACACAACTATGGGTTATCATCTCCCTTGCTTTTGTACTTGGGGAAATATAGCTGAGAAGAGGCTAAATGCTTTCCTTAAACCAGCATAGTTAGGGAAAATCTGGGGTTAAAATTTGTCAGATTGACACTCTTTATGTTAGGCTGCCTCTAGAAATGACTACATTCCCAATGTGTGCTATCTTTATGTCTTTGTCTTAGGCTATAAATCTCTCTTATCAGCGTTGCTCTTTCTTCTTCTGCTGTTTACTATGTCTGATAAAGTATTAGTTCTAAATAATAAATAAAATAACAGTGACACTTCAGCTGGAATGCTGTTATAAACGTGTACACTGCAATTTAAAGCAGTTTTTGAAGAGATGCATGCAAATTACATGCATGGGGCCAAACCAGGATTGTATGTTAAAACTCTTTTTTTGCCAGATGTGAACGTAGCCTGTTGCCTGTGCATAAACACATGCACGAACTCTCCCCCATGCCAAACTAAAATGATGATGTGGTCACTCCACATAAGAGTTTCAGATAGCAGCAATTTTCCTTTCCAGACAGTGAGAGTCCATCAGACGGAGAAGTCTGAGGTGTTAAAAGCCTTTGGTGGATCTGATTATAGGAGCTATCCTAAAAATAAGCATTTGGAAGAATTTTGCACTTCTTTGGCTCTATACTCCTGAGAATAATTTTGCAGCTCTTTGGCTCCATACCCCTGAGAATTTTGTATTTGTCACACTTCTGAGGCGTGTTTTGTGTCAGGTAAAGCACACATAATCTGTTAAAACCAGATTTTAACTCTTAATTTTTTTTAATAAAATAAATAAACCTCAACTTATCAAAGTTATAAATAATTAGGGAGAGATTCACTTCAGACCAATAATCTCCTTAGTGTGGATTTGAATGACTTTGTAGAAGACTCCTACTCATTTACTGTTGGTGGCAGAAACCAGAAAAAGACCAGATACTCTGATCCTGCAACACACTTTATGTCAGCAGAGCTCTGAGCCTATGTGGAAGCCAGGTGATGCTCCTCACAATGCAGTGAACATCCTGCATCGAAGAGTTGATTTAGGATCAATAAAAAAGTAAGCCAGTCAGTTTATAAAATGCTTATTTTGTAGGCTGGTGAAGAGTTCTCGTTTCCTTTCCCATTCTTCCAGTCATTTTATATATAGGAGGAACTGATGTCTGCAAAAATTGCGGGTGAAAGACCCCCAAGAAGTGCCTTAAGGATGTCTTGCAGTTAAAAGACAGATCCTTTTTGGTATTCAGGATGTGGGAGACCACATAGGAGGTTCCCAAAGGGAGAGAGGATCTGTGAAGGGGAAGGATAGAAGGCTGATCTAAACACGTAACAGATCAGCTGAGGGAGCACTGAAGCTGAGAGTCAGAAGGGAGAAATTAATTTCAAAGTAATATTCTGTGCAGATTGTATGGAAATGAGTTGAGCTATAAGGAGGTAAAGAATGGGAAAGATTGAAAAGAAAAGAAAAATTTTACTTTATTAGTGCCAGATGTGGTGAGTATATGGGTCTGCGTGTGTCTGACCAGCTGCAGATTACAATCTATACTAGCTCCTGTTGTCATTTGTCCCCATGCCTGAGCCATCCCATTTGTCTAAATCTCATTGTTCATCTGTGTCCCATGTATCATTTGATGTACATTCCCTAACAGCTGTAAACCAATGTCTGCTCAGTAATGTTAGTCACCCAAACTGCTCCGTTTCTTCAGCTCCTGCGTTATGCCTTCTGACAGGAAAGCAAGGAACATTATGGACACATTAAAGGGAAAGCTGGCAGAATTGCAAAATAGAGTGAATGTCCGAGCTCAGAGGAACAAAATAAAGGAATTAAAATTGATTCTGACACCTCTCTGTGGCCACAGAGAGAGGTATTGACCAAGCCCCGTATTTGAGACTATACCTGTTGATGCTTTTAAGCTAGCTTCCATTAATTTCTGTCGCACAAGATAGGAATCGCTGAGAAGGAGCAAAGTAAGAAATATTTGGAGAGAAAGGAACAAAGTACCTTTTAGTTTTTTGATAAGTGTTTTGAGGTAAATGTGTTGAGCAATATGAAGCAGTTCATTCTGATTGAAAATGAAAGCCTTAACTGGCTGACAACATTTCAATATTATTATTAGTTGTTTTTCTTTCATTAAGTAGACCTTCCCTCCTGTCTTCTCTTCTCAGTGAACAGTTTTTATCTAGTAGTTCCATACGGTCTCTTAGATGAGTTGGCTACACTGATGTCATAAAACATTATTAAAAATAAGATTACCCAAGAGGAGTTTGACTGAACCTATGCTGGAGTCCAGATTTCACAACTAGAAATGTAATACCTTCTTTTATTTAACCATGTTGAGGAGTGTCCCAGGCCTCTGCACACACTGTGCAGTTCACGTGCCGATCAGCAGTGAAGAGCTCTGTCTTCATTAATGCAAAGCAACAGAGCAGTTTTTCAGAATCAGGTGCGAGGAACATCTCTGCTATCTGCTTTCAGCGAGGCCGAGAGCCCCTGCCTTTCCCTTTGCTCACTTCAGTAAGCGCTGTTTTGTGGGAAGATGAGAAGTAGGTCCCTGAATCTTTTCATGTCATAAGAAAAGCAACCAATTCAATTTCCCCAAATACTATCCATTGCTCTACTGCACTGGAGGAAGAAAGACAAAGAGATGCCTTGCAGTGAGGTGCTCGTCATGACTTGGGATGGAAAGACTTTAAAGAAGAGTGGAGAGCTCAGAGAAAATAAATAATTTGATGGACATATGAAGAATTAAAGCATTTACTTGAATATTTTCAAAGTTGACGTAAGTGCTAAGTAACGTTGTGCTGTAGGCTTGCCGTTCCAATGGGAAGTTTCCGGATATAAGATTTCTGAGTCACTGGTTTTTAGATTTTTTTTCATAGACTCATTTGCACATGGGAGGCTTTAGCTTTGGGACTGGCTGCACTCAGTCACAAGTGTGACTGAGGCTTGTGCAGAAATATCTGAGTTAAAATTCAAGTAATTTGCTCAGAGGTGGTCTGCACCACACCAAAACGATACAGAGCTCAGCACAAGCTATATTGCCTGAGGTTAATGGCCTCCAGTGAATTCCAGCCTGCCATGACTACATCAGTAGCAGCCCTCAAACTACCTACGTGAAAGCTAGCTCCAGTGCATTTATACAATCTATTGTGACTGCTATGGCTACATGTTCTTTGTAGACTAGCTCAAGTTAGCTGGGTAAATCAGGAGCATGTCAACTGTTTTAAAGGGCTTTTCATTTCTGAGCTTCTGGTTTGTAGAGTGAAATGAAATAGTGCCTGAAAATTGTTCCTGTGCAGTGTCTGTTAGATAATCTATGTGGAAATATCCCACTGCACCCCAGAGACGACAGTAATATATGTTTCTGTTATCAGCTCAGCAGAAAGAGTCAGGGAAGAATGAACACATCGTATGGACTATCCTGTAATGCCAAATGCAGAACTGAAGAGGTTTTGTAGTATGAGACTTACCTTCCTGTTCCAGAGCTGGGTCTGTGGACAAAGGTGAAGCTTGCCAATTTGACAACCTTCACAAGTGCTTTAAGGCACAAAAAAGTGCATCTTAGCAGGGATTCTCCTTCCATGGAACGTCATTGACAGGATTTTACAGGCATAACTCCCACTACATTCAGCAATAGTCCCACAGCTGATAACTCACATACCACTTCAGAAATTGATTACTCACTGTTTGACCACAGACTATGTCAATGTATATATATAGATGGCTGTAGCTGTACTTTCTCCAGAGGCATTTTTTTCTGTGACTCATGCTGTAATCACCTGGATCTGACAATCACTGGAGTATGTCCTGTGACTCCTCCGTGGTATTTTGTTGAAGAAGAACTTTCAGTTTTGGAATGTGACTTGCCCTTTTTATATCCAGGTCATGTCATAAGGCTGGATTTTTGCTCAGATATTTTCTCAAGTTAACAAAGTAAAGGGAAGCAGCTTAAACCTTGATGTAAGAGAAGAGTACCCTTGATGCTAGTTTGTTTATTTACACTTGTGTGTGCCTGCATGTGCACTTCTGGAAACAGGGAGCTGGAACTAGGGAAAAATTCTACTTTCCTCTATCTGTAATGCTTTCCTGCTGATTCCATTCAGTGTTGCCTGTATCTCTTCCCTGCTTTGGGTAGGGCATGTTGTGTATCCTGCGTTACTCCATACCATTGCCATAAGTGGTGTTGCTCACACATATTCCTCAGATACTTGGTAGCATTTGGGCTCAAAGATATCAGCAGCAATGAGAGTTCTAAAAAGGTTTTACACACCTAAATATATCTGCAGATCTTGCTCTGGCTCTGTAAGTGCCTTTGTAGGTCTTGGCCTTATTCTGTTGATCATAAATGTATATTGAGATCACAGAATATGATTCTGGGTCTCAGATGCAACAGTAAGTACCCAAAATTGTTACCACATTCTCACCAGGAGATACGGCATTCTCAGCAAGCTGAGTTATTATATATGACAGATGAACTTTCTGAGAATGTTGATTTTAGCTTGATGAAGCAGAACAAGAATTTTGTCTTTATTTGATTTTTCCAGCAAATTGCATCAGTGCAAAGTACCATACAATTACTGTATTTCAGAGATTCCTGAGGTCTCTGCCCTTGTGTTTTGGGGTTTTTTTGGCACTTGGAATTTTGTTTGTTTGTTTGTTTTGTAGGTAGAATCTTCAACAATGAATAACAGAATTGACATAAGCATAATTTCTGTGCTGCATCGGATTGTAGTGAATACTTCTAAAGAAGAAAGAGTTATCTGTTTACTGCACATGATTATACTTAGGGATTCAGGGTGATGCACTTGACAGAAATCCCATGGAAAGATAACCTCATAAAAGAATGCCATCACTCCCAAACAAGAAATGTCATCTTGATTTGTAAGCCTTATGGTAACTTTGTTGTCCTGGTGTCATTAATTTTACCTCCTGTAACTGATACCTTTCCCTTGCTGTTAACACTCTAATGAGGTGATGATGTTTAAATGGAGGAAAACATTGGTTTTGCCCAAAGGCAGAATGATAGGGAAAGAGAGAAGGCTTACCTAGGTACCTGCAATAAAGGCTACCTGTGGTCTACCTCCTGCTTTCCTAACAGAACCTTAAGCAAATTTGTTAAATCATATGAATTTTCTCATCCAGATTCGGACTATACATTATACAGATCCTTGAGAACAAGTGTGCAAACTGCACTGTTTCTGGAGTAGCTGCAGGATCCTCACGGCTCAGATGAACTTTTCTAGTGCATCAAAGCTGCCTTTCTCTCCCTGGCCCAATATCTATGGTCCATGGCCACATGACTGGCTGAGCTGCCTTTGATAGCATTTCTCCAGTCTTTACCTTGCCTGCCTCACTCTGAGCAGGAAGGAAGCTAGGATGATAAACACCTTGCTCCCACCTGATGGCTATGGCCAATGATGACTGGTGTCCCAACAATAGTTCAGCCTTGCTGTCTGACTTACCAGGATATGCCTGCAGGGCCATGAAGAGATGCACTGGCAAGCTCTTGGAGTGGTAATTCAAGTACATGTAACACCGCCGCTGCAAAAGCAGAGTCCTCCATAGCTGGATGTTAGAGGCTGTTCAGTTTGGTTAAGGAGAAATGGTTGCTAAAACTCCAGCTGCCTCCAGAACTAGCCATTAATAAACCATCTTCAGAATTAGCCATTAATAAACCATCTCCAGCAAGAGCTGCTGCCCTCCCTTGCTGTCCTGGGATCTGTTAGTAGTGCTCAGGTCAACACGTGGGTCTTTGTCCTGCCCTCATCTATATTTTAATCCCCTCCCTTGTTTGAGCTTAGACATGAAATCCCTGCTCCACAGGTGAAGGCGTGCTCAGTCCCTGGTGGGATCACTGCCTCCTCACTTTGCCTCTTGGTCCTGTTCCTGGATCTCTGCTCTACCCTACACTCGGGCGTGATTGATTTTAGTCTTTTCAAACAGTCCTGATGCTTATCCTGCTCTCTGCGGTAAGGGAAGAAGGGCAGTTCAGCTCACCATTCTCCCCTATATATGGAACAAAATAAAGAATCTGAGACGGTAGTAAAAAACTCTTTCCATTGGCATGTGGGCCAAAGTCAGAAGGCAGACCAAAAGATAGTATATAAAGAGAAAGACGGAGAATTCTTCACGTATCTGTAAATATCCTGCCAGTATTTTCACTGTCATTCCATGAGGTTCTGCCTCATTATCTCTCTTTTTNGCCAAAGTCAGAAGGCAGACCAAAAGATAGTATATAAAGAGAAAGACGGAGAATTCTTCACGTATCTGTAAATATCCTGCCAGTATTTTCACTGTCATTCCATGAGGTTCTGCCTCACTATCTCTCTTTTTTGCTTCTATCTCTCTCTGCTTTGCCCACAATTCCCTGTGTGCGTGTGTGTGTACTGTATTTTAGCTTGCCTTTCAAAATCCCTTCACAAATACACCTAACAAAGAAAATGGCAAGTGCAAATCTGTTGTATGATTATTAGTATTCCCATTAAGGACATTTTAGTTATGTAGCTGAAATTAATATGAAGACAAAAAGGCTGCCAGTTGCAGCCTGGAAACTGTACACCAAAAAGGCAGATTTGGGATAGACATGTGTCATGTTTTTAGTATCTGTCCTCCGTTTAATAGCCAGCCCAGCTTTAACCCATGACAGAGTGAGAATGCAGATGTGATTAGTTGCAGTTAGGATGATCTCCAGGGCAAGACTACAAGTAAATCTTCTCAAGAACCTACCAAATCAAGGAAGCTTTGGGGCCATGCGCTATCAATACTGGAGACTATTCAGCAAAAGCTGCACCTAGCAGCTGGATGGGGCTCAGCGTATGTCTTTCAGCACTCATCACTCAACATGGGGACTCCCCAACATGTTGGGATGGATTCACCCATTCTGGCAGCTGACAAGGAAAGGATCTGGTCTCTAGTCAGACAGAAGCAAGGTCACAGCCACCTTTGATATAGGAGTTACGAGGCAATACGCCACAGCAAATTCAGGGGAATATCTGGTATATTCAGACTTCTTGTGGATAAGGTGAGTGGATGAGTGCTGAGGACTTCCTGTAAGTGCTAAGTGCCCTAAAGTCATGGGAGGTGTCTGACACGTATTGTCAGGGCTTTTCAAGATTAGGCAGTGTATTGGAGAGTCTTGTCAAGTGGCAGCAGCAGCAGACCCTCTGGGGAAGCAGCGGGGCGGGAGCTGGAAGTAACAAAAGTGATACCTTAGCAGTTTGTCAGAATACCAGATATCTACTTTCTGGTGGATTTGAGCATTAGCTACCTGTTTTGAGTTTGAGGGTTTTTTTGCCTGAGTCCTGTCAAGAAACAGACATTTCCTTATGTCTCAAAAATCACTTTGATTACCTCGAATGTGCCTGAAAGACACCTGGCTTTTTACCTTGTTGAATTGGAGGTGACAAAAAAAACCTAGAGGGAATGAAGGATTTCATTACAAAGTATACTTCGCTCAATTTTTTAAAGGTAATGTCAACTCTTTTTAGATTTTAGGTGGTAAAGTAAAATTCCATGTTTCCATTGCCTTTGAAGAGTTTTAGACTATGTTCTCAAACCTTGACTATATTTCATCGAATTTTAGGGCTTTCATTTTAAATGAACTATTAGATTAGAAACATCTTATAGGATGGAGTGCACAAAATGTTTAATTGGAAAAAGTGATGTTGTGTGCACTCTTTAAAGTGCACTTCTACCTTAAGATGTACAGCACCTATATACCTGCTTCCCGCTTCCCAATATGAACAGTAGAAAAAAAGAATAAAAACATTGCAAACTTCAGTGCTCAGGTTTTTTTTTTCTTATCATCTACTTCATTTGTCTCATGCTTCCTATGCACATTTAGAAACCCCATCACTAGCAAATTGACTTTAAGAGAATGTTGGACTTTTAGCTTAGAATCTGTAAGTTATATGATCAAATGTTAGTTTTTAAGATCTTCTGATAAGTATCTTCTGTTCTCATTTCATTGCAAATATTGCATTACGTTTCTGCTGTTTATAAACAAATCTAAACGATGAGAAAAAAATTGAATTGGTGGCATCTCACCAATAAAGCTCTTTCCAGAAAACTGAGAACGAAGAGAACGTGACCCATTTTGAGGAGGTTCCTCATCACAGAGAAAAAAAATGTCACTGCTATCTTCAAGAAAAACAAGGAGAAGGATCCAGGAACTACAGGCTGGCCAGCCTTACCTTGAAGACTGGAGCAAATCCTCTTTGAAGCCATTTCCAGATATGAAGGACAAGAAGATGACTGGTGGTAGTCAGCATGGATTTATGAAGAAGAAATCATTCCTGACCATGCTAATAGCCTTCTACAATGACTTGACTGGCTTCATGGATGAGGGGAGAACAGTGGATGTTGTTCATCTCAACTTTAGCAAGACTTTTGGCACTGTGTCTCATAACATCCTTATAGAGAAACTGTTGAAACAAAATAGCTAAATGGACAGTAAGGTACATGAAAAACTGACTGAATTGCCATGTTCAGAGGGTTGTGATCAGTAGCACAAAGTCCAGGTGGAGGCCAGTCACTACTGGTGCTCTGCAGGGGTCGATACTAGGCCAATACTGTTTAACATCTTCGTTAATTATCTGGATGATGTGACAGAGTACACCCTCGACAAGTTTGCAGGAGATGATACAAAGCCGGGAGGAACGGTTTATGCCCCAGAACGTTGTGCTGCCATTCAGAGTGACCTGGATATGCTGCAGAAATGGGCCAACAAGGGGCTAATGATGTTCAGCAAGGGGAAATGCAGTCCTGTGCCTGGGGAGAACCAATCCGAGAGACAACCAGCTGGAATGTATGTTTGCAGAAAAGGCCACCAGGTTGAACATGACCCAGCAATGTGACTGTGCAGCAAAGAAGGCCAATAGCCTCCTCTCCTTAGGCAGACCATTGCTAGCAGATTGAGGGAGGGGATCCTTCACTTCTCAGCACTGGTGAGACACATCTGGAGTGCAGTGTGCAGCTGTGGGCTCCCCAGTACAAGAGAGACATGGACTTACCGACATGGCCCAGCAAATGGTCAGGAAGCTGGTTAAAGGACTGGAGGATCAGTCATACAAGAAAAGGCTGAGATTGCTGAGACTGCTCAGCCTGGAGAAGAGAAGGTTCAGGGGGATCTTATCCATGTGCATAAATAACTGATAGAGGGTAAGCAAAGAAGATGGAGCCATAGTCTTCTCAGATGTGCCCAGTTAAAGGACAAGAGGCAGTGGGCACAAACTGAAACACAGGATATTCCACTTAAATGTAAGAAAAATCTTTTACTGTGAGGGTGACTGAGCACGGGCACAGGTTGCCCAGAGAAGCTGTGGAGTCTCCATCCTTGGAGATATTCAAAACCTGGTGGGGCATGGTCCTGAGATACCTACTCTAGCTGACCCTACTCTGGGGCTAGATGGACTAGGGCACTGGATGATCTCCAGAGGTTCCTTCCCACTTCAACAATTCAGTGATTCTATTTGTTTAGACATAGAGGAATACGTTGGTCAAGCTGCCCAGCTAGTAGAAATATCATCAAGTGAAAAGAAAAAAATGATACTATGGAGGGAGAATAGCAGACTACTTGGCTTGTTTTAGCTTGGTATTGAAAATGAAAATACATTTTCAACATAAAAAGGAAGTGTTTTTTAAAAAACAATTGTTGCAAAAACTGAGTTAAACAACACACTTCATTGGAATTTAACAGCCTCAAAGCATATTATTGTCGTGGTTTTTCTTCCCAAAACCAACATGTTTGTTTGCACAAAGGTGGTGGTCTAGCACTCAGGAAACTTATAGTGTACTGGGTTTCATCGGGCAAATTACTTTACCTTTCCATTTTTCAAGGAAGAAAGTAATAATGTTTCCATCTTTCATAAAGCGAATTGAGATCTAAATATGAACCAAAATGTAGGTATGTATATTCTGTACGCTGACTTTTTTTTTCAGTAAGGAAATTATGTGATTAAAAATAGTAATGAGAAAAGAGAGAAGAAAGTACTTGATACTCAATGCTTGTATCAATATTTGTGTCACTGGAATTCAGGCATTTAGTATTAATCCTTTTTGATTCAGTTGAGAACCTCTGTTTATTTCACCATACTTAAAAAAATATTAAGTCCCCATTCATTCTGCTACATGTCGGTGACTGCTGAATAGCAGGAAAGGAGGTGGGAGGGAAGAGATTACAAATAGCTGTTTAATGAAAACTATGTCAAGCCAGAATAGATATTGCTAAAATATTTGTTTATGGCAAGGCAGACATCTCCAGATCAGGTGCATGAAGAGCTGCTTGCCTAAGTTCATTTCCAGTGGTCTGGAGTCAATGTGAAAAGTGACCTTTGCTGGGAATTTCAGTGGCAAGCCTTTGCATGCAGAATGGAATAGGTGCGGAGAGATAAGCTTTTAATTTTAAGTCTGAGAAGGAAAGGAGAGAAGAGTGGTTGCAATGCTAAAGCATATGCTGCACTGGTACTGTGGACAAAGAAAAAGCTGTTATACCTTCACTCAACTCTTTTCATAAATCCTTAAATGGAAGGATGTAGTTCTGTGTATTTATGTAACAACTTCCAGTGAAACTAAGTTAATTAAATCAGTGTTTATAATGTTTTTCTTTTGATCTATATTTACGTGATCTGTTCGGGAAAACTCACGTTCTACTTGTTTTCAGCCACATCTGTACCAGACTGTACGGAGGCTGAGGGATCTGTACTTTTGTTTCAATGTATATTGCAACATTCTTATTGCATTCCACAGGTCCTCCAGTAAACGTTACTTGCAATATTTTTATCAACAGTTTTGGATCAGTCACAGAAACCACAATGGTAAGTGCTATGATACCATTGGCAAGAGAACAACAATCCTTAATATATGCCATGAACACAACCTGTCAATTTTTCTATTTATTGTTCAACTTGCAGGTCCTCCTGTAAATGTTACCTGCAACATATTTATCAACAGCTTTGGTTCAATAGCAGAAACTACAATGGTGAGTGGGACTGGTCATTGAAGCCATCTTGTGAAGGAGTGGGATGTTATATACAATACAGGTCCTCAGGACGTGAGGACGACATTCACTAAATTATGAAGCTACTAAAAAAACTAACAGCTGAATTAAAATAAAATACATATAAAATAACTATATAAAGAGATAAATAAATTATTAAACTCAGCTACCAAGTCTAAATGTACATATGTAGTCACTGCACCATACTCTGTAGTGACTGTGATGGCAGCAAATATAGGTGTGCACAAACGAGCTTTCTCAGGTTTTGTCAGCACAGAAGAGGCAGAGTAATGGCTGGAGCTCAGCTGTGGAGCTCCATGCCAAGTACTCCATGTTTTGAGTGGGTCTTCCACCACATGCTGAATTCTCTGCTGCTACAGAATGTGCTGACAGAGCTACAAGAATGAGCTCCTTTAACTTAGCTAAATCTCTGAATTGCAGTCACATCAGTAACTGAAGTGAATGCATAACTTGAGTCAAATGACTAAAACACATAGCTATAAGGAGACTTGGGTATTTTGAGGATTAAATTGGTGCTAGGAAATGATGGGATCCCAGTTGACTGAAATGTGTATTTGGGCTGAATTCGAAGAACATTATCAGTCAAAAAAACAACGCCAAAATGAAAATGTCAGTGTTTTAATTTTGATATGTATAAAAATAAATAGTACAAATTAGCATTCCAAGATTACATTTTTCTTTTAAAGATTGCCAAAATATAGGATTAATAAAGTCAAGCTAAAAAATGGAACTGAAAATTTTAGTCCAGCTTTTTTCTTTTAGAGTCTAGAAGTGAATTTAATTTTTTTTCAGTACTTGCTAAGAGAAATGAAAAATAGTTTTTCTGAGTCCATTTAAAGAGATGTTGAGTTTTAGTCTTCTTTTTCAAACAAAGAACAAAAAAGATCAGTTATTTATTCAAGCACACATACACCTGACTACCAGGATTAGTCAAGAGAGAGATTTTTGATGGCTTTCTTACAATAATGTGATAAACCCATAATAATTATCAGGTGCTCATATACAAGAAGTGGGTTAAACCCATTCTAGAAAGGGTCTAGTGACAAATCTCAGCTTGATTTTGAACTCTTCAAGTCACTGCTGCCACAAAATAAACTAAAAATGGGTGCTCTTACCTTCATTGAGATTTTGCAAGAGTTATTCTCATTGCCTCAAGACACTATGGACAGTTACGGACACTTTTCAAACAATTGCAATGTAGTTTCACAAGTCTGCTTTCTGGGGTTTCCTACAGAGTGTCCAGGTCTTTCTGTATTTCCTGAAGCCAAAGTCAATAAAGGTGCTTAGCATCCTGTAGAACTGAGTTGTTGGTAACTAAAAATAGACTGGCTACCCACAGAGCGACTTAAGGTATACCAAAGAACTACTTTTTTATAAAATGGGACAGACACCGCCTTGCAGTCCTTGCATTATGAAGCAAGAACAGATATTTAGCCTAACTTAATTATTTTATTTAATATTCAAATACTTAATTTAAATTCAATGGTAATTCATGCTATCGTTTCAGGAAGAGGTGCCTAAGAAACGTAGGAACACAACTCTTCTGCTCCCAAATATTCAAAATCCACCCTGTTATTTAATGCTTTCTAGAGACAAAGGGCAAGTTATTGCTAGGGTAAGTTGCTTTCTTAAACAGTGTGGGAAAGAGCCTTCTATAAATAACAAGCTGTAACATACAGAGCTGTAAAATAAACAGATAAATTAATGCTTTAGAGCATAAAAACACCTTAAAAGAAAGCTAAAATCAAGTTTAAAGTGACAGGATGTAACATAACTTGATGTAACATAATTATGAACAGACTTAATATTCAGTTTTTTGGAAAACTTCATTTGTTTTCCTGTGTTTAAAGGATTCTGAAAAGATAGCTATGCCTTTTACCCAGCTATGTCTGTTGATCCTAGTGTGTAGAGGCATCAGCATAGCATTAAGTAGCAAAAATCCTGCACGTCACTGGCTTTACAAGATGGCATTCAATGAAAATATTTGCACGACCTAATGCTGATTGCATTAATTAGACTCCTTCATTGCTTTGATTAAATCCCCTCATTGCATTTTGCGTTCTATCAAATATGTTAATGTGCACCTTTTTAATGTTCATTAACACATTCTGCTGAAAACAGCCGAACATTCAAGCAGAGAAAAACAAAGACTATTGGCTTTCTTATTTTGCTTTGTTCATAATATCTGCTGAAATTGTGGAAATATTTCTCTTAGATGCTGTTTAATGGTTTGATATTGATTTTCTTAATGCTGTCACTTCTTTAATGACTAGTGTGCCTAGTTTTAGAATGCTTTAAAACTGTGCTGAGAGGCAGACATCAATTACTGTTCCATCTACTTTGCCTTTCTGAAATAGATGTAATCATGTGGTAAAAATGTTGGCATCCCTTGCTATAAATAATGAGTTTTGTCTGACTCCTAGGATTCATTTTTCCGTATAAAATGCTCTTGATGATTTTGACATAAAACTAAAATATTAGTTTAAAACCCTGGATTGTAAGTTCAGTAGACACACTCCTGTCTTAGAAGTCAAGAATGCTTAGTGAAACCGTGTGTATGTACTGAAGAGACATTATCAGAATACAACTTGGATGATCTACAGCAGGTCGTTGAAAACTTGGGAGATGAAAACTTGTTTAGAGAAGCTTTCAGTAGGAGAAATGAACATGGTAAACAAACAGGATTACAGTCCCAGACCTACTAAATTCAGTAAGCCAGGATCTCAATAATATTAGCAGGAGTAGCTTCTGTTTTCTGATTAGGACAGACACCAGGTTGAAATTCATCCCTGTGTGAAAGGCCAGCACAACTCTTACGTCCAGTATGTGCTTCTAAAACTAAAACCTTTCATTCAGAAATAAAACAGGATTTTGTGCTGATTCTCTCCAAATGGATGAATTCCATAGACTCCGTGAATTTTGTTCCCAAAGATCTAGGGGGAAAAATGCATATGTATTAGTTTTTTGTGCTATAATGCATGTATGGGAGAGTATCACTTGATTTTTCTTTTCTCTAAAAGAAATTGTATTCTTCTGAACTAGAATGATATATATTATACCAAAATAAAAATAGTAAAAAAAAGGCCAGAGTCAAGAATTTTGATTCCTATTGCTGGAATTGTTTTTTCATGGGTTCACTTGTCTTTCATTTAAGTCCTAACTTAAAAAGACGTTCCTGAATAACTTCACTGAATAAAGCAGTTATGCCAGTAGGCTGTGTATCTATTTTTGGAAGCATTCACACATGCAGTATTCAGCAGAAAATTTACTGTACAGCATGACTGCTGTTGAGTATCACAGATGAGTAATCTACATCAGGCTGGGCAGAGTCCCAAAGAATTCAGATGTTCAGTGTTGCTAATGACCAGGATTTTTTAGCTATCAGCTGTAGGAGAAGCTAAGAGCAGTTTGTACATTGACGAGCTAATTGTTAATTACAGAAATGGCTAACTGTGAGGACATCATTATTGTCGTTATGCCCTGTAATCAATGACTGACACTATGCAGCAGGTTCTCTGTTGGGGAAAATGCATCAAACTCCAGTTGAGTTTTGAGTACTTATGTTAGCAGAAAAATTTGCCGTTCTTTCTAAAATATTTGGAGCAATAAAGCTTGGCTGTGGCTGGCTGTATGGTCTTATCTTCCCACTAGAAAAAACATAATTACAAATCAGCTTGTTAAATCCTGATTAATTCACATGTGTAGTTTTGACTGCATAAGACACTCCCACTGAAGCCATTGGCGACACCTTGCACACTTAGATTGGTAACCAAGTGCTTTTCTGTCGCATGACCTTGGAACGGGTCATTAAACCACTACTTTTTGGTTAGTGTTCGTATTTAGGATTTAGAGCGAGAGAGAATAGCCTCTTCGGCAAGCCTCTCCTGTGCATGGAAGGCCAGCTAAGTCTGCTGTTTGCCTCAGACATCCAACTCAACACCTGGGTGTTCAATGCTGTTGGAGGGGAATGTGGGAGTAAGGCTAAGATCTAAGATGAGTGTCAGGACAGAGACAGAAAGCAGCACTGAAGAGGGAGCAGGGCTCCCTAGCACCTCCTGCCACAGCAGTGCCTGAGACCAAAGGGACCCAGAGCTTTCCTGAAGCTTTCCTGAAGCTCTGGGCAGTGAATGTGGTGGCCATGGATTGGCTGAAAGGCCATTTCTATCTAGATTCCTATAGCACAAACTAAGTATACCTGCGGACTGAGTCTCTAAATCTCCAGATAAATCTACTAAAACTACTCAGATTAATATTCCTTTAGTATGTTAGTATTACTCTGATCTTATGGCTTGAGAACAGAGGAAAACTGTTTATCTGAGTTGCCCCGAGCTATTGCTGACATCGGTGTTGCAGCTGAGGTTGAACCTTTACGTCCACACTCCTCATTCAGAGCAGTGGTGCTGTTAGAGTTTGTGGAGCCGGTGTACTCGTGGTTCATGTAGGAGTACATTACTACACTCCACCCACTTCTACCCTCAGGAACTCACAAAATACACACTGTAGTCTGCCTGAGATCCATGTTGTGATACCATTCTCAGGAGAATTTTTCTTCAGAAGATAGTTACAATGTTAGCACAGGAAAAAGAAATCCAAAATTCTGCACATGATTAGGTCTGACTGTGTAAACACACATCGCTGTCAACTGCTTATACAGCAAGCACAGGAGAAAAAAAGTAATGATGGTTTTGTGATGTGTATTTTATATTTCCATTTTTATTTCTTATTAAAATATCTATACATCTATATATATATGCAAAACCTATCAGACATAAACAAAGATTTCAGTGCTGTTTTTCTTCTAACAACAAAGCTTGCAGAAAGAAAGCATTTCAAAATATATTGATATGATGGCTCAGATATATTTATGAAGGTACATATTGAAAAAGATAGTGCAATCCTATCAGTATTATTTATGCTTTTGGTATAATATATATCATCATATGCAAGCTCTTCTATGAATAGGGATTTTTCAGATGAGTTTTTGTTATATAAATCACCAACAACTGAAATTCATGAAAGCACATCTATTTTTAGATATTTCTAAACAATTTACTGACTTGACTTATTTATGATTTCTTTGTCATGGGGAAAAAAATCCTTCTGCTTTCCATAGACTTCATTATCTGTCTTATTTCAAAGAAAAATTAAAACCACTTGCTCAACTAGTTGTAGTAATTTTATTCTATCTGCAGTTGCAGATGACAGCTCCTGCCTTCTTTTCTTCAGAATGAGAATCAAACGCTTTCCTGCATTTGTAACTAGAAGTGTCCCATATAAACTTGTAAGACACTCTCAGTTTCTGAGACCAAGAAACAAGGGAAAGTATGCTTAGGTTTGGTGTATCTTGACAAGATGTGAGGGCATTTTATAAGCTCAGAACTGCAAATAGCTATTTCAACTTTAACTGTATGAAACACCACCATCATAAAAAGTACAGAGGCTTGTGAAAAGCAAATACAGGCTTTTGTAAGTATCTTTAATAAATGTGCTATTCTTGAGACCTCTCTCAGGCCTGTCTTGCTCTGATTAGTAGACACTGCTGTTTTGACTCACATCTATCCAACAGCAAAATGAAAATGACAAAGAAAACAAGAAAAATCACATTCCTGTTGAGATTGTAAAGCATCATCCCATAGGATTCAAAAACTGCATGAGTCTGGAAATATCAGTCAGAAATATTCTGTCAGGGCAGCAGCATATCTCTTCACCAACTTACTGAATGAAGGGTGGGAAATGCTGAAGCTTGGGGGGGCTTGTTCAGAGAGTGCATATTGGGCAAGCTGCTTTCTGCAACTCTAATCAGAGTGAGAATATACATTTCAAGGATGATAAGTTCTTTAGAACGTGCAGTTCAGTGACCGAACTAAACTCAGGTCAGTTCATACACTTTCCAAGTCAAGAGCATGGTGCTGCCATCTTAATGTACTGCGGCAACCATAAAGTAAATCCTAAGTGTGAGAAGTTTGGACAGTTGGCAGAATTATTTGAGAACATATTCCTTCAGATAATATAATCAATATAAATATTGCTAAATATTTTCCTTTCAGGGGAAGAGTAGATGTATTTTTAAAAGAATGTTCACAAGGAAGTTAAATGTAGTAATTTCGGGTAAATATGCTGTAATATCAGGGAAAGTTGAGGGAGACGAAGCTCTTATTTACTGACTTTGGAAACTCATGATAAGGAGAATAAGCATTAGCATCTTTCCATTCCCTCCGGAGAGTTTAGACCCTAAAAGATCTTTTCACACTCCCCTTTAATAGGCAGTTATTGACATAGCATTAATGTTGGTTCTAAATGAACCTCTAAGTAATTGCTGCCTTTCCCAGTTGTGACTAGCAGACCACTGAGCATAAGAATGCAATTAGAACAACTTTAATGGGATGCAGAGAGGGAGGAGTGAATGAAGGAACATACAGAGAAAAGCATACGGTAGATAGAAAAAGGATACAAACAGTAAATAAGAAGTGCTGATTTAATTTCTTCTATAGAAATCTAGCTTCATTGGAGTTAGCAACTATTCATGAGTACATTAGAAATAATTGATTTACATGTTGGAAGCAATTTTTTTAAATTAGTAGTTTTATAGAGTCTTTGTTGAAATTGTATGTATCTAGCTGCGATGCTTTTTGACTTTCTAAGTACCTCTGAGTTAATCCATAACATTTGAAAGAGGGTTATCTTTAATACTGAAGGTTGCAGTTCATATTTTTTCCACCACTGAAGTAATTTTGATTTGGAAAACGTACCAGTTGTGTTTGTTTGGTTCAATACAGCATTTAGACTGTTTTATTTTCAAATGAGAACTCTAATGTTCAAAGGAAAACATCAATGTTTGCTGTAATGCTGGTACTGTAGGAAGTCTAAGAGCATAAAGAAACCTAAAGCAGGCTTTCAGTTTTGGGAAGTGGCTTAGTAACCTTTTTACATGGCATTTCTGTAGGACTACAGAGTGAACATTTTTTTGAGACAGCAGTGGAATGACTCGCGTCTAGCTTACAGCGAATACCCCGATGATTCCCTGGATTTGGATCCCTCTATGCTGGACTCTATTTGGAAGCCAGATTTATTCTTTGCCAATGAGAAGGGAGCAAACTTCCATGATGTCACAACAGACAACAAATTGCTGAGGATTTCTAAAACTGGAAAAGTGTTGTACAGTATCAGGTAAACCAGTTAACTTTATTTGTTTCCTATTTGTCTCCTTCTTTCCCCTCACTGCCTATTTTTCTGGATGTAACTATGCTCACAGAACATCATGTACATATTTAATTTTTTGTTGTCCCACGTGTACAACTGAAATGAGACTTAATTATAGCAGAGTAGAAGTAAAATCTGACTATGTTCCTTTGTTAAGCTTTTACTTTTCACAAAATAGTCTGTAAGTGGCATAGCAGTACTTCTTAGCCTTGTTGGAAACTTCAGGCTGTCTAAAAATTTAATGGTGTGCCTCAATAATTCCCATTAGCATTAGCTCAAGTCATTCCTCTTGCAATGAGAGGAAATCAACTCCTCGGTAGTTTGTGGGTTGCAGTTTAAAAGCAAAGGGGAATAGTGTTTTAAATGACTGGTCAACACCTTGAGTAAAAAACATGCTTGAATTGCAGTAAGCTTGACATGCAAGTCACTGAGGAATCAGATGTATCTATTCACATTTTAAAATAACTGGAATTACTGAAAGCATTTTTTGATACTAAGTGTATTGATGTGTGTGTCATGTGACTGGATTTAGGCTGAATTAATAAACACTGACAAAACATGATTTGATATGAACTAATGAAATGGGACATATGCAGAGAATCAGAATTGCATTGCACCGGCATAAACAACAGCAAATAATCTGCAGTATTTATTTGACATTCATCTTACTGTGCACCATTAATTGCTTAATATAGGTAGTCAACACTGCAAAACATCATACTTCTCTTATAATTGTTTTTAAAAAAAGTAATTACTGTGTTTTATGTGTTCCTGAGAATGCTTCTCAGCTTTTGACTTTCTTGCATTGTGGAAAGTAGACATGATAGTATTTGTTTAACACGTTGTTCAATGAATTTATTCATCTGTAAGGCAGATTAGCTTAGAAGGCAGTTGTTTCTGACTGGGCATTCTGTTTGTGACCTGCATTTTCATTAAGGAATTGTTACTGATTCAGCTTCAGGACAACTGTGTTCTTTAGGATGGTAAATAAATAAATAATAACGTGGTACCTCCTCTATTTACTTAATTATCCTGGAAATTCCTTGATAAGACCACAGCAATATTTGGATGGATTAAGAAGAGTAGAAAGCAAAGGTTTATTGAGCAAGGTTTCATACTGGCATAAATAGGATACAAGGATAAAACTACCACTAGCAGAGTGATAAATATGCTGTCACTTACAAACATTTCTTGTTTCACCCTGGGAAAGAGATGAATGCATCTGTTTGTTTGAATGACATCAGATACCATCTTATTGGAGGCAATAGTGCAGTTGGGTGCTGTTCTGAATGCAGATGGATAATTTCCCTGACATTTCTCCATGCGGGAAAAGTAGTATTTTGAGCTATCATATCACATTTGTAAAATTCCCACACCTAAATGCAAATTAATCTGAAGCAGAGTAAGCAGTATTCCAATGGTGTAGTAAGGAAAACATTGCTTCTCATCTGTGTTGCACAGCAGTTAACAGAAGCTTACCTGGCACCACTAGGATGGCGTATGATTTTTTAGCACTTTAGAGTGAAGAAAACTTTCCAGAGTGTGGAAAATTGAAGTCAGAAGTAATTATAAATACTTGTCTTTATTCTCTAGATACTGGGCTAGAGGCATCTGTGTGTTGCCAGTCACTTTTAGCTGTGCTATACAGAAAGAAACAAGAATATTTTAGTGATCGGTTTCAGTACACTGAGATTGTTATAATGCTGCCATTTTCACTACTGCACCAATAGCACTTCACCTGACATCATGATATTTGGCATTTAGTATTGAGTGTGCTGTAAATGTTTAAGGTGCTTCACAAACACGTCTGAGAAGTAGTGGTGTAAGCTGTTTTGTCATATTTCCAAATTTAATAAAATCAAGGTCATATTAATCTCACATAAATATAAACCGCTCTCTGCATGAAAAGTTTAGAACTGCTCCTGGTAATTAACGAGTAAAAAGCAAGGCGTAGGTATTATATGACAGTGGTATTCTTCTTCCCTATATACTGCACTGAAAATGTGGAAATATTCTATGCGGGAGGCACATCTGTCTTAGGCTGTTAAATGCTCTCAGAGGCCAATCCTGCCCTTTCTGAAAAGAATTTGGAGGATCACCTGGAACTAGATCTCATGGTCTGTGTTTTACTTAAACAAGACACTTGGTGTAGGATATGAGTGCTCAGATAATTCATGGTAGGGTCAGCAAGGGTCTGGGCTATGTCTTACCTCCACTGAAGTGCTTGGCTCTGGGAATTATCTCACCCCATGATAAGCATGGGGCTCTTCGTCCTTCCCTCAGTGAGGGATAAACCATCCTGCATTTACTGATGATGGCAGGCATGACATAGATTTCCATCATAATCTGTCTTATAATAATTAGTTACGATGCTTATGCTTGCAGACTCCTAGGTCTATGTTTAATTCTCTGAGAGTTGTTATGGAAAATAAAGCCAGAGCTGTTTATGGTTGATGTACCCACCCATGAATTGTGTAAGTTTAGGAGTCCAAACCTATTTTTACGTATTTGCTGCATGCTCAAATGACTACCCAGGTATTTGTTTTGATCTCAGATAGAAGGCTATATATGCTATATAGAGCCTGAGTCTCTATGTCTGGATAACTGGTCTAAATCTTCGGGTACTGCAGAGAGAAGTAGAACCACGTGGAGGGAAACCAGCACTACTCAATACTGCAAATACATGCTATTGCCACTAGAGATGTAACAACAGCTCTTAGAGGTACATGTATTTTGAGAAATCGGCAGTTACAGCAAAGTTATATTCAGCAAACAACTACACTTTAGTCAAGATCAGTCTCAGTTGCACTCTTTGAGCTGCAAAACAGTTAAATACATATAACTCTTATTTTAAAGCCCTGTGCAGAGACCAGTTAACAAGAGGGTTTGTTATAGCAGCGTTGAGTAAAATTACCTGAAGTCATGTATACTTTGTATGCTGAAAAACCAATGAGAGTTAAAATCAGAATCCACTTAATGTCTCCCCCCAGATGCCTGTGACTCATCTGCTCCTGACCCTTGAATGATCTCTGCATGGATTGGATTTTGTAGGGGACTATGTACTTGGAAAGAGCGGCAGTGCTGTATGATGGCACTGAGAATCCTGTTCCTGGCAGTCACATTCTCTGTGACACCTGGATTTTGCATTGTAGACACTGCTGCACTGATTTTATATTCCAGGGGCAAGGGTCGTAGCGTCTTTGGCCCATAGCAGATACCTGGAACATCAGAAAAATGTTAAATAACTTCACGGGAGGCTTCACATTCTCTCCGAGCCACCCATTTGTGCTACCTGATTCCCACAAACCCATTTCAGGATGCCAGCCAGCTCAGAATATTAGTATCTGCCAAAAAGCTTATTTTAGCAAAGTGATAGGAAGTGGAATGGTTTTATTTAAGGTTTGGGGAGGTTTTTTGCATTAATTGCCTCCCTCTTCTTTTAATATTTTCAGTGAATCTCAGCCATATAATCTTGATGCAGGAGGTGATATAACTCAACTGTAATATTGATCCATGACATTGAACCTAGAATATATTGCTCAGGAAGGTAAAGTGGCTATAACTTCTTTTTTTTTTTACCTGCTGCTCAAGAAAACACTCACAATAACCCGATAATATTCTAGAACTGTGCTCTGAAACATAGTGCCAGTGCCTTTAGCCAGAAAGAGTTACAAAGCAGATTATTTCATATTTTTAAAATATGCAAAGATTTTATAAGGTATGGCGTAATTTTACAAGAGAGTCACTTGGAATTCTAGGAAGGAGATTTGTGCAAATTCACAAATTACATTTCTCCCCCCGTTTTAGTTATTCCTTTTCAAAGTGCAATGAAATACCTAGGAAAAACTTCCTGGAATATCTGTTTTTCTGTCTTTTTTTATCTTCAAAGTGCAAGAAATGTTACAGTTATGTAGACAATTAGTTCTTCTTGGTTTCAACTCTTGACCTACATTTAATTGTTACGGATGAAGGCAGGGTGTCTGCTAGAGAGCAGTGCTGTTAGGACACCATGAAACAGAGAGAATTCAGGCTATCGGATTGCTCTCTCTTTGTGCAGCTGTTCTGGGGGTGATTACTAGCCCACCCGTTTGGCAACAAGTAGCTGAGAAGATGAGCTGCTACATCCAAAAGCCCTCGTCTGCTTATAGAACCAAAGAGAAGTATCTGTGAAAACAGCACGTTTATTTGCAATGCTATCTCTCGTGCCAGCTGTGCTACTCAGGAGTTTCCAAAATCAGCTCTTCCTGGTGTGGCCATAGTGCCAAGTGACAGAGCACTGAGATGACTCCC
>VZSC01000101.1:0-34991 GCA_013398225.1 Steatornis caripensis | reverse complement strand
GGTCCTCCTTCTTGCCCTTTTTGAAGATTGGAGTGACATTGGCTTTCCTCTAATCTTCAGGCACCTCTCCTGTTCTCCACGACTTTTCAAAGATGATAGAGAGTGGCCTAGCAATTACCTCCGCCAGCTCCCTCAGCACTCGTGGGTGCATCCCATCGGGACCCATCGATAGTTAATGAAAATTATATTCCCCTTGTTGTCAGACACCTCTTATTGTGGTTCACAGGGCCCTTCTCTTGTGGGATCAGCATCCTTCTCCGGGGCGAGGGTTATTGCTGAGATCAAGCAAAGTTTTGGGTGAGTTGCATCACATCAGGCTAAGGCGTGATAGGTGCTTGTGAAGAAGTGAGTTAGCATACAGTTTAATGGTTGCTGCAGATTAGGCAATATGTCAAATCCCAGTTAAAATTAGATATTCTCTTAGATTGATAAAAAAATATTGGATTATGTAACATGTAAACCCAATTCCCTAAGGGTTTAATACAATACTAGCAGTTCTTTATTTCAGTTTTGTGTTGCAGAGCATTCACAAGCAGTCTGTATGTGTAGTATGCTGAAGCATTTCTGTAGCGTTGTGAGATTATCAGGGAAGTGGCATGAGGTTGATGAGCATCAGCATTCAAAACCCCTAAGAGAAAGAATGAGATTGAAGATCATTTTGAGAATAATCTGTTTACATTTACTCTTATTGATGTTTTTTTGTATTAAAGGAACTTACCCTCCACTGATGGTGCTACTTTGAGGATTAGGTGTCAAGAAGAGGTCTGGCCTCGAGGCTTAATACCCTGAAAAGAGGTGGGGGTGGGATTTGGCGGGACCTGGACAACAGGAAATGGAGGGGGAAAGGGTACGAGGACAGACGAGGATTCAGAGGAAAGAGTCTGGGCTCTGGGTCATGTAGGTGCCTCTGGAAGAGATGTAGGGCATGTAGATGGGCAGACGTAGGAGAAGTTGGGGAAAATATGTCCAGAGCCAGAGAAAGGACTAGACAAGGGCATGAATGGGCAAAGGATGAATAGGAAGCACAGTGTCTCGGTCCCACTGCTGAGCTCAGGACTTGATTGCACTGCACGTAAATACCTCTGAGCTCCCTCTGCTGCACATGTGTGTCACCCCCGTCCTCTGGCTTTTTGAGGCGATGGCTGGCTACAGCAGCTACATTTAGGGCAGCGATCATGCATGTGCTGAGCTCTGCTGCTGGCGAGTCTGAGGGCACATCTGCTCCCATCTGGAGAAAATACTAACTTTGCACAACAATGAGTTCAGGTGTTAAAGATCACCACCGTGAGGGTTTCTGATTAATAACACATTGTCAGGCTATTTATTTTTTCCCACAGGATGCCTTTTTCTGGCTTCTGCGACAAAGGAGGCCACAGCCTTCAGAAGTGGGAAATACAGACCCCTGAAGGATGCTCTAAGGGGATTTCTGGGGTGACCAGAAATGAAAGATGTTGAGCTGGGGTGGGAAGAGAGACAGGCCCACAACTGAAGTCTGAGTGATTTCTCAGGACATTCTGGCGAAACCAGGTGATGAAAGAGGGAGGGGTGAATGAAATGCTGACTGAAGAAATCCTGACAGTGCCTGCAGCACTTAGAAGGCATTTAAAGTATCAGCAGATGCTGCTCAGAAGGACTTACCTAGTGTATGAGGGAGACTTCAGGAAGAGGGTCCAAAGTTTAAGATGGGCAATGCTGCCCTGGAGTACTTGCATTGTAACTCTGCCTCTGCTGCAGCACTGTTCAGTAATATTATTGATTTATTTTTTTGTCACGGTGCCAGCTAATTCTTCATTCTTTGCTTTCTGGCTTTGCATTTTGTTCTATTCATACTCTGCATTTTTCCTGGGCTCCATTCTTCCTTGACTGTAGGATGTGTGAGGGAGCGGGGAGGGAAAGAAGAGAGCAATTTTGCCTCTCCTGTGGGGTGGCTTGCTGGACCTGGCATTGTGCCTGAAGCGCTGCGGCACTGGAGCAGTGACTGTCTCCCACTCCCTCATGACCCCTGCCTGCTTAGCTGGAAAATATAACATGCCCAACCCCAGAGCTCTCCCTGAGGCTGGCTAACAGGGGGTAAAGGGTGCTCAGGTCACTGAAGAAAAAATCAAGTCCTTGGTCAGCGTCTTCTTTCGGCTTTACAGATTGTTCGTAAAACTTTTCCCATCAGTGCTTTATGGTGCTGCATCACTGAATCTGTTGTTTGTGCATCTCAAATGCCTTGGTGGCGGGGTGCCTGAGAACTAAAATAATTGTTCTATAGCAATTTATTCTGTTTTATTAGTGATTAAATTATTCATCAATGTAATTGCCAGGTAGACTTGCACCTTGCTTTAAATCTCCAGGGGCCCTTCTTGGACTTGTCAAGTGTGAGGAAACATTTTCTGCATATGACACTGTTGTTATAGGCAATGTGGGTAGCTGTATCTGCCTAACGCTTTCTATTTCTGATCCTATTTCCTCATTAATGTAAATATGCAAGTAGTGGCATGGCACCTGTGTTTGGAAACACTTGCAGGATCATATTTTTACCGAAAAAGAGTCAACTGCTATAAATTGACCCACCACCATCAACTTCATTGAAGCTGCTTCAGACTCCAGCAACTGAACATTTAGCATATAGGAATCTTGTTGAAAATTAATGGAACTGTGGACAATACCAGGCGATAAGCGTGGGGTTCAGCACTTGCCTTGTTCCTTGTAAAAAGGATTACAGAGGCAAATATGTTAACTATGAATGGCTGCTCTGATGAGAAGAACAAAAAGTAGATGCAAAGTTATTGGGGCATGATATCTCAAGCTAGCCTCATCAATACAGTGAATAGAAATTATTTTCCAATTGTCAGTGCGAGGAGAGAATAACTTAGTCTTCCTGAAAGACACTGTTGGTTAGGAAGAGAAAGAAGAGATGTCAATTTTGTGTCAACCAAAATAATGAGTCTTTTTCCAGCTCACCTCCACAAAAAAAAAAAAAATCTACCTAGCATCACTGGAGGTAGATCAATTTATCCATGAGAGGCTTGAAAGCTGTAACTGGATGTATTCACTTTTGCATGAGTTTGATATGAGACTAATAAAAGAGACCTCCCTGCCCTGCCCATGTATGTAGTCAAACCCCCAGATCGTTTGAGGGTTTTGGGAAGTAGAAATGGATGAAGGCAGAAGAAAGTATAGTCAGTGTACAATCCACGCAGTAAAATCTGAGGGGTGGATAGGCCGTGCCTACTTCAATGAATACAAACAAATGACACATTTAGAAAGGCTGTATTTGTATGAAGGCATATTTGAAATGAACTTAAAACATCTAAGCCATATTTAGAACACGACTGAAAAGAAGGAAGATAGTTTGATATATCAACATTTCAGAAAAAAAAAGGCAAAATCAGTCTTTTGTTAATACTGGATATTAGCAATTTAAATAGCTCAATCTTTAATCCCAGAAATTATCTAGTAAAAATGAGACTAGTTAGCATTTGCATGGCACTTATAATATTTAAATCAGCAAAGGACAGATTTTCAATTACATTTATATATCTACTAGACATACCTTTCTTCTCTAGATGACTAATTTATTTATTTGTTTTTAATGCTTATGCTATTTGCTTCCAAAGGCTAAATGGGAGTTTATTTACTATGGCGGTGTTGAGAAGACTACTGGGGTCTTTTCTTTATCTCAGTGCACTTCACTGCCACAGACAACCGTTCTCTAATTTCCCTGTACGATAATCTTGTACACTGAAGTCTGTATCAAGAGGAAAGTAATGTGACTTTTTCTATGTAGCCCAAGAGTAAACAAAAGCAGAGATGTTGAATGTGATTTTTGATCAGGCTGAGACCATTTTGATCTCAGTTACCTAAATATCACCTTCTTGTCACAGTGATTGGATGGCAGGACAGTAGGACTAGCAGGCCTGGACAGGCCATCCCCAAAAATTCACATGATACAGAAATAGACTGAAAGATCTTGAATCAGCTGTATATGGTAAGAAGCACAAAACTACCATGGGAGACAGAACTTGGTAAAGTATTTCTTCATACAGATCGCATTTGTCTGTGGGACAACATACTTTCTAGATTAGCAGCTGGCCCGTGGGTTCACTGGCATAACTAAAATATTATTCTGATTGTACTGTGTTAATGATTCACTGTACCTTCAAATCAGACAATTTAGTTCTCGTCCTTGATGGTAAGTGGGCACAGAGATCTTTGTTTATTTTCTTTCTTTGTGTCAAAGTGGTTTTTGTGCTGAAGGTAATCTGAAATAAAAATGTACTTTTTTTTATATGACTGACTTAATCCAAAATCTTAACAATTCTGTTTTTCAAAGCAGCTAGTTGTTTGTAATTATGTCATCCTGGTATCTTGGATTGTTAAAAATGTTTTCTTGTCCCTGCCCAAACATGAAAAAAAATAAAGCAGAGGAGGAGTCTTGAAACAGATTTCAATACCAAATGTGAAAAAGTAAGCTCAAGTAAAAAACAACAAAAAAGAACATTAAGAATATTCCCATCCAAGTAAAATCATACGTTATCTGGGACAATAACAACTGAAAAATTAAAAGTGAAATTTAGTTTGTATGATAATGTTCCTTTAGGCTTACTTTCTTTTGTCTACACTCTTTATATTTTAATGCTATGTGATTCTAGCTTTTGCTGTTTGGTGTTTTATCTTGTCTTTTAATGGCTAAGCAGTAAGAATGAAAGGTTGGAAATGGGCCTCATACACAACAAAAGCACTCTCTGTTGAAAAAAAGCCCAGTGATTGTTGTTTTCTTCCTTTGCTTTTCCAAAACAAAGCCTAAAAATGCATGTCCCATGATCAGTCATTTCAGCTTTTGCATTATTTGGGTTCAGAATTATACATAAAAAGTTCACTGCTACATTAGTGGAGAGCGTTTCTTGCTGTCTTGATGTTGTCATCTCTGTCCCTGTTCTGCTCAGTCAATGCAGCCGGCGAGCGCTTGGTTTGCTCTGTCTTCACAGCTCTTATGTCCTTAAAAGCTCAGAGAGGGGAGAGAGTCCAACCTCTGAGGTGTTAAGATTTGGTCTTCATCCTTTAAATACGGGGCTTTGGATAAAACCTGTATATTTCTAACAGTTGTTTCGTTTTTTTTTTTTTTCTCTCTCCAATTTTAGGCTTACTTTAACCTTATCCTGTCCCATGGACTTGAAGAATTTTCCTATGGATGTACAGACATGTACAATGCAGCTAGAGAGCTGTGAGTGTCCAATTGCTTTACCTAGTGAAGAGCAAGATTTTACCGTAACATTTGATGGTTAGATAGTATCTACATTGTCATTTTTGTATGGTCAGACTCAATATTCCTGTTCTGTAAGCGAAAATCACGGAAGAACAGTGCTTTAACTGCCCGTCACCATACCGCGCATGTCCCCTGTCTCTGCGCTGTTCCTGCTCCCTTCCCTTTCCCGCTCCCGGGACACTTTACCTCACCTGTCAGGGCTGAGTCAGTGTCTCCAGGGGTAACAACAGCGATGCTGTGCAGGAGAAGTTAAATCTCAGAAAAGTAAGAGCAATCAGTGCACAGCCAGGGATTAGCTGTGTCTGACTGATCAAGGCATGCTATGGTCTTCTGAAAAATTGCAGCAGCATACTCGATGAAGCAGAAGTCCTATAGGTACGCGTATGCTGGTAATATAAACACATCCGAGGCATGAACTGGGGTACTGGCACACACCCATCCGTACCGCGTGGCTGTCAGCACACGGTGGCACCGTTTTGACCTGTCCCAGGTAAGAACCAGAGAAAACCAGGAGTGGCTTGGATAACGGTATGTGCCAGCAATCACTCCCAATAGTCAGTAGGTGTCAGCCCACCCTGGGGTATTTTTTGCTGGGAGAGGAGAATGGATTTAGCTGTATGGGTATGAGCTACTGGCTACCACCTGCCTTTGTGGACAGAGAGTGGCCATAGCTTGTTCAATTTACCCATAAAGATGTAGCCATTGCAGAAAAAAGGAGACTTCAGAGAACCAAAGCCTCTCTCTTTCCCCTCTGCACTTCTCAGGGGTAGGTTCACAGGTTACAAAAGCTGCCATTTTCTTTTTGGCAAGGGCCCAGCATTTTGTTGGTGTCTACCAACTCCATTGTCCAACAACGACGAAAATAAAGCAAAATGCAGGTTGATACATAGGCACTGAGAAATGTCATTTCAGTCGTAAACAGGATCTTTGATGGGCCAGCAAAATCATTTTTAGTGGCAAACCAAGGCAGTATTTCAGAACATAAAGGTGTTACCTGTTGATTTTAATAGAGTAATATGGCAATAATAGCAACCAGTAACTAACAGCAACAGTGCTCTTGCTAATCAGACAGTTTAAAAATATAACTGAGACAACACATATTGCAATAAAAAACATGCTTCTCAGATATAATATTTGCTTTTGATATTTTCAGGTCAGTTACCATCTAACAAACTCTGATTTCTTTATTGTAGTTGGCTACACTATGAACGATCTGATATTTGAGTGGCTAAGTGATGGACCTGTGCAAGTTGCAGAGGGTTTAACCTTGCCACAGTTTATTTTGAAAGAAGATAAAGAGCTTGGTTATTGCACAAAACATTACAACACTGGTGAGCATTATTCTGTTGGGTTTTTTTTTCTGTTAATTGCTTTAATTGTATCTATAGTCAACTTATAAAGGGAAAATATGGTAAAATAAAAAAAACTAAAATTTGATTCAGCCATACGCTTTTAAACCTGAAAAAATGATTTTTTCTCCCATTTATTTTTGTTTGTTTGAAAGGTTTTGTTTCCAAATTTCCTTTAATTTCATTAAATATATTCTAATATCCTTAAAATCATTAAGGAATTTAAAATCTTTTAAAATTGATTATAGATCTAATTGTTTTGATTTCCTTGAAATGGAACTCTTCTAACAAACTGAAGATTTTCTTCAATATTGACTAAGCACTTTTAAAATACTGATTTTTCTGAACTTCATTTATTTCTCCGGCACCCCAAAGTGCCAATGAGGGAAAACACCAGTTTTTCACCCGCTTTTATGTGTAGTCTAATTAATGAAATGCAGTATTTGAAAAGACAATGCTTTCATTGCTGGTCTGAATAGTGTACAAACATGAAATTTTGAGAACTGAAATGTTTGCTTAATACTGTAATCTTTTTCCTATATTTGCTATTTTGAAGTTTCAAATGCTGTGTTTTCTATCTTTAGCTTTACAGACCAGAGGGAACTCTGTTAAAATTTGGATTTAGCTGCTTGGAGTTTATTTAATAGGGACAGCATTTAGAGAACGGTTTGCTGGGTGCTTGCTGGGATTAGATATAATCCCTCTCATCTCTAATAGCTTTTTCATCATTTCAGCGTAAGAGCCAATCTGGTTGCATCAAATACATTTGTTTCGCTCTGTGAAACAATACAACATGAGAGGTTCTTCCTCTGCCAAAAATGATTCACGTTCATTTCTTATCAAAAGAAAATTATTGTTTTTAATTTTTGCAAATACAGCTTCTCATTTTGGGGCTCAAAGTGCCAAGGAAGGAAAACTTTGTGACTCCACAGTCCAAGGCCCACAGAAAGGAGGACTGCTGTGACTTTTCATCTTTTCTCACACTTAATGGGGATAATTGAGAGTAAATTCCAACAGACAGAGCTTACCCATTTGTAATTTGGCTGATACAAAGTTTAGCCATTTGCCAGCACACGACTCAAACTCTGAATAACTGATTTCATCTGCTTTTCTAATTACTGTCAGATAACAATTTGCAGGGTCAAACATTGAAAGTAAGCGAGGGAGGAGAGCATGAGCAATAGCAATAGAAGATTCCCCACAAAGAATAAAAATGGCAATTAGTAGCTACTATTACATGTAGTTAAAAAAAACGGATGTCTAATTACCAAAAGTTAAAAGTGTGTGGCCTGGTCAAGGGAACTGAGAAGCAGTATTCAAGCAAAAGAAATCTTTGCCTACAGGCACCCACACTGCTGTCTTCTCTGTAGCATGCTCCGTCAGGTTTGTTGTGAAATTAAAATGTGGATAAAAGCTGTATTATCCAGCCTTCTCCTCCTACTCACACTGCAAGGCGCTCTGTCCGGGTTGTGCTGCAGGAATCTGGAGAGCACATGACAGATTGGGCTACTCCAATGCCATTGCTGCCACATGCGGCCACCCCACACCTTTCGAGTCCCTTTCTGTAAGGGCAGACTTGTCAGGATCAGTTGTTATCCAGGTCTCAGAGTTGTCTTTAGGGTCACAGGCCAGGCCACTCGACAGGTCAGGCCACTCGTATACGAGCTTCCGTCCTTCCAAAAGATATTATGCAGTTATTCCCTCCACTCTTTGCCAAACAGCCTCTGCGTTGTCCTTCGTGCCAAATCTCGCACTCTGCCATTCAGCTTTCTAGACTAGCAAAAAAATACACGTGCGTCACAAAAAGGAGCAAAAAATCAAATTTCACCTGAAAGGGTGAACAAGGAACAATGCATCTTCATGCATTTGACCAACCAACACAAAAGGGGTCCTTCGACACCATTAGCATGACATCTCAAGAAGGACACGCACTTCTGTACTTTGGTTAGGCTGCCTCGAGTGAGAGCTTTCACAGTACCTAAACCACAGTCAGGACACACCGTGATTTGGAGAGCAGCAAAGATCAGTAGCTGACACACTGTCGCAAATCAGGACTCTGCATCCCCTGCCGCACGACTAGCTCTGCTGTCAGACAATCCTGAACTTCTGTCCTCCACTACCTCTGCAGAGCAGCTCTTTGGTGTTTGAAAAACCACTCACCTCCCACAAAAGACGGTTGTGGGTTTCTTGGACTTAGTCTTTCGGCAAAATTCAAAGCAGGCTTTGAGTTGATTCTGCTGTGAGAAACAAGCCACTGACGCAGGCAAATGACATGGCCAGAATGAGAAAGGGTGTGATTTACCATAGGACTTTAAGACATTGTTTACAATTTCTCTGTTTAAGTGCATTTACTGAATCTCAAGTAACTAAAGTGCAAAATGCTGTCCCCTTTTAATACTAAATGTTATATTTGACTGAAGTAAAATCTTACAAAAATTTGAGAAAAGAAACACTACATTACATTTTTTGGAGATGAAACAACTGTGCTGACATTCATTTTCTCAGTTAATGTGAAGAACTGGGCACAGTCTGCTTCAGTGGTCCCATGCGTCTCCCAGGCTAGTGTGCAACAAATGGCTGGCTTGCATTTGTGTATCAGGAACTGCTTATAGTGTTAGCTTAGGAAATAGGCCACGCATCTAACTTGTGTTTAGAAAACAAGACAAAAATGTGCAAAAAGCATTTATGAAAGTAATTTCATGTTCTAGGAAAGTTTACATGCATTGAAGTCAAGTTTCATTTGGAGCGTCAGATGGGATACTATTTAATCCAGATGTACATTCCTAGCCTGCTGATTGTCATTTTGTCCTGGGTTTCTTTCTGGATCAACATGGATGCTGCTCCAGCTAGAGTTGCACTGGGTATCACTACAGTTTTGACAATGACCACGCAAAGTTCGGGATCGAGAGCTTCCCTCCCAAAAGTAAGAAAATCATTTTGTACCACCTGTTTGTTATTACAAAGAAATGCCTGTACTCGTTTTGAAGTTTCTGAAAGATCTCTGTAAATATGCATCTGATAAGAATACAGGAGAAGTTGGTAGCAGTGTGGTGTTAAACTGCTGCAATACACTTGCGTTTCGATTAAGGCAGGTTTCTACTGTTTTGTGGGATGGCTGGAGGGTTCAAAGGTATGGATTTTTAATGAGCTTTCACTAGTTTCGACACTTAGTTTTCAGCATTTAGAAGCCAGATTTTTCTGAATTATTTAGGTACCTGACTGGATTTCTGAAAGCGCTTTCATGAAAATTGGACTTTCTATCTGACTGGGGACTTCATAAACTCTCTCCAGTCTTTTCTGGACTGTTAGACACTCAAATATCTTGATGTTTCTAGATATAGCACTTAGTCCAATGGATATATAAACATACATAAATATCTCTACAGAAAAAGTATATGTAACATGTATACACTTAGAAGGGTTCTCTGGAGAATCTTTCCAGTGAGGAACTGCTCATGTCTTTGCTTTACAGCAGAATTTGTCCATGTTCTCATTCAAGTGTTGTCTGCAGGCCTCCATCCTGTCTATGTACAAAAATATCCTCTTCCTCGAATTTTATGGTTTTTTTGAATCCAGGCCAGATGCTGTAGATGGGCTTACAGATCACAGACTGGATTCTTTGTTTAGCGAGGCTGACAGCTCCTCTCAGCATGGACACAGCCTGAATGCTTCTGCTGATAGCATTCCCAGCAGAATTTTGTGTGCATGCTCAGGCTTTGCACAATTTTCGGAAGAGATTGAAGAGAGCTCAAAGGTAGATCAGTTTACAACAGTCTAAGAAGTCAAGATGTGATATACTCCTTGAAGAGTCCTCTTTACAGCAGTCCAGCATCATGGAGACCGGGATCATAAAACTGCTCTAGCAGCAATGAAAGCATAAATCTTGCCTGACTGTACAGGTCACGACACATTCCAAAAAACATCTTGTATTTTGTTCTTCTTTACCCTCAGTATCATAATTAGTTTCATTCCAAATACTGTAATTTGTTCAAACGGAGTTTATATAGGGCAACTGCAAAAACTGCACAGATTGTGTTACTCTTCTGTTGGTATTGAGAAAGCATCACTTAAAAATCTGGTGACTAGAACAGTTGGTTCCGCTTCACTTGGAGATATGTATAATTTTCCATGCATACTGAAAGACTTTCATATCTTAACTCAGAATTTCAAATGGATAAATCCTTAAACATTTATTCAGACAATTCAGTCAATATTACCAAGTGAACACTCTGAAAAGAAAGTAAACAAAGAGATAATCTTGGCAAGGAGCATACAGGCTCTGTAGGCAGCGAGTTTGGAGTCTAGACTGTGTCTAGATAGCACAACACGATTCCATGCTGATATATTTCAAGTTTCTTCCAAATTAACTGGCTTGAGAATTAGAGATGGTAAAATCACTGCAGTGGAGATTTTCACCCACATTTCCAAGTGGGCAAACATGCCCTGCCAAGTGTTAGCATGCCCAAATGCCAACGCTTTAGAAAGTCTTCTTGTCATACGCCTTTGAGCCAGCCGAAATGTTTCTTCCTTTTGTATTCTGCCTTGTTTGAGTAGAAAAGTATCTGCAGAATAATTTTCTGAGCTTCTGCTGAGTGGAAGAAATGGGAAGATCCAGAATAAGTTGACTGTGGCTATTTAATGATCAGAAAAGTTCTTCTCCGGCCTCAGAATTAAATAGATTTATCTCAGCAGCTGTCAGAGAACTGTGATGCTCTGGCCCTACTCCATCCTCTCCTAGTGTTCTCTGCTGTGTTCCTTTGTCAAAAGATAGACACTAAGGTAAAGCACTTCACCAGAGAGCCCAGCACACTAATTTCAGTCAGGCTACACTGGTTGTTGCAATTCCACTATGTAATTCAGCTGAGCTGTACTTTATAGCTTTGGTCTCTATGTATTTGATCCTCATGTGGGCTTTTGAAGGTGTGCCAGTTGACTTAAAAATGTGATTCTAAGTAAATGCTGGCATACCTGCCAGCTGATTCCCACCTCGGATGAATCAGGTGCCCGAAGAAACACAGGGCTGACTAAAACTGAAGTGCTTCAAAACAGGCTTTGTGTGTATATGTAGCTGTATAGCCATGTACAGCCATACAAGTATCATATCACCGATATCTGATTCCTTGCACAAAGAAGCAGCAAGCTTTTCATGCTGTTGCTGTTGCAGTCACCTAGCTATTTTAAAACCTCATCTGTAACTAAATATCAAAATTGTATTTCTTAATAAAATCTGTCCAGCTGAAATGCATTTAGGAATAAAAATATGAAAATAATTTAATCGAATCAGTGTTAAATCTGAAGACTCAGCATGGCTCTTTAAAATTAGTGTTTTTCTAAGTCCTGTCTACATATTGCCGTGACATAGGAACTTAGGCTGTCAATAAAACATCCATTTTGAAATTGCTCCTAGCATGAATATCTACCAGCATAAGACATGACAGGAATGTTATTTTTGCAAGAGTACTGAAAAAACAGATGCAGTTTTGCTTTGTGGAAGCATTCTAGATTTGAATACAAGAGGTACATTTTTTTGCCGCATCCCTCTTTGTGTCCTAGTCTTATTAACAGGCATTTATACAACTTAACTTTACCTTTAATTTACCCTCTGTCTCATGCCAAGACCTTCTTCTCATTCTTCTCTGGTTTAGTAGAGCTTTACCACAAAACCAAAAAAAAAAATCAAAACTTACCAACTGTAAAGGGAATAATTCCTTTACCTAAAAAAGGCAAAGAAGAATTTTGATGAGAAGATTCTTGGTTGTTTTTTTTTTTTTGTCAGTTTGCAAGTTACTGTCTAAATTATGAAAGTGGTACTATTTAGAAGTAATTGCCTACATATTGTTCCCAACCCTGCTATAAGATTACAGGACAGAGTTCTGTTTGCTTAAAACTGCTCTTTTCCATATGAATAACTAATATTCTTTTCAATACACAGATTTCATGATAGGTCATGGCAACACAGACATTAGGCATGCAGTTACTGGAAATTAAACATAAGACTGAGACTTCTGGGGGAAGAAGAGAGGGGAGGGGAGAGGAAGAAATTAATTCCAGCTGAGGCTTATGTTTGCTGCACATAAGAGAAACATCCAGAAAACTTCTTCAAAATGGAATATAAATACATTTCTCTGGTAATGTTTATAGCATTCCCTTGGAATTATTATCTTCATTGTATTTTGAAACTCTGGCTAAGAATTTAGGGTCAAATTCGCATATCAGCAACATAGTAATAAAGAAATCAATACGCATTTTTTCCCTTATTCTTCTACAAACTTGATTTTTGTTACAAAAGGTAAGAACAAACCATGAGAGAGTTTACATCTCAAAAAAGCTGCTGTTCTGGAAAAGGAGACCTGCAGTGCCTATTTCAGAAAGCACAAAGGTGCTTTTCCTCTACATTTTTAGCATAAGCTGAGCAATGCCACACCCCGCCTCCTGCAACAACATGACATAATGATTTTCTGTATAGGGAGTATTTGCAGAGAAATATTCACCTTGGTGTCAACCTCTTTTATAGCGATGATATACCTTTATGTTTGTTACAGAAGACTAGTGAGGGGTCCTGTGACCAGAGTTACTCTTACTGGCTGGTACTCTTACTTACTGGTGAGGGACTCATCCAGAAAGCTGGGGTTGAATAACCTCCCTCCAGTTTGGCTAATCCATCGCTGGGATGCCCAGGAATGGTGATTCGAAATAGCAGGGTTCTTACAATCATTTCCCATTCCCACACATTCGTATGTATAAGTCTCACCCACATCTGGTACTTCGTGTCCGGAGTCCTCTGGTTGCGTCACCATTTTCCACTTAGAAACTTTGGCTAGATAAATGTTTGTGCACCCAGCTACACCAGTAGCTGATCGACCAGCTAATAAGAAGTCCCAGTTACCAGCTGGGTGATCGGCATGACTATATACAAACACAATTAAACCCTCAGGAAACACTGAGCTTTCTTTGTGAGTCCTGTGCATAAGCCCAGGAACTCACTTGCACCTAGGGGGTTTGCTAGACTTCATCTATGCAGAGAAACTCTGCAGCACACAAATCAGGAGTCTGATGTAACCTACCGTACGTCTATGCAATACACAGCATGTGCTTAGATCCAACACATTCTGGAAGTATCAGTCCCACAGCACAAAAATGGGCAGTATGTATTCATCAAAATACGGACGAAGGAATGTCTGGGCATAATAAGGGACATGGAGACATAGAATATGCTTCTACATATTTTATGGTCCCAGCTGTGTATAAACTGGGGGAGTAAAGGGGAGGATGTCAAGGTACAATAGCATGGAATTGTTGAGAAGTGTTAGAAAACGGTTCTTTTCTTCAGAGCATTGAATGACTATTCTCTTGCTATTCTATTTATTTTTAAATAGCTTCCCTTTTGTTGAATCAACAGAATCAAAAGTTTTAAAGCATTTTCAAAAGAGGCATTTGAAAGAATAATGGGTTCTCTGCTGTGCTTAGTAATTGGGTATTTTTCGGATTGCTTTCGTCTTAAAACACTTATATAAACCAAACCTTAGCAACAACAATCTAAGAAAGTGAATTACTTTTACTGTCATAAAGCAAAACATTTGAGGATACTTTAAGTCAAGTAAGTAAAAGCAACTGTATTTTACAGAGTTGCATAGCATTCATATTGTGTTACTTTAATGCTCAGTACTTAATGAATGCATGTTCCCTCTCCAGGGAGCAATCTGTGCAGAAAAAAAGTCTCATTCAAAGCTCACTGAAACCTCTGGGAGTCCTTCCATTCACTTAATTTGCTTTGGATCACTAAATGCATTACCAAATGCAATAAACGCATTATGTTCTAATAGGTGCAGAGACTTGCAAAACCAAAGTCAATGAAGGCTATCCGCTTTGGCAGTAAATGACTGCTTTTTTGTGTTACCCACTATACCCGTTTTTTTGGAGAGTTTTCAAGACTCTCAGGCTTCTGGCAGAGCTGACTGAGAAAGTAATTGCTCCTTTTCTGAAAGCCAAAAGTTATCAAGTAAAGAAGTTCGAAGAATACAGTGCATTTTTTATTTGAATTAAGGTTAAAATAATGCCGTAATAAAATTTTTAAAAACAGAAGAAATGAGAAGAAATAACAATAAATAAAAATGAATAGATGCTATTCTCAGAGATTATATTATTCTGTTTTCATCTTTTTTCATGGGAAATAGAGCACTTAGGGTGATAGCGTACTCTTTCATGTAACAAAACTCAGAGATGACACATTTTGGTACAGCATTATGTTAAAGAAAGGATAATAAAGAAACTTGGAATGAAAGCAGTTTTTACAAATTATTTTGACTCTAGTCTCAGGATCTGAAGAGGAAATACAGGAGTAGTTCAGCAATTATGAGATATGTTAATTGGACTTTGATTGTATGGGTATCTGTGCACATGACACACTGCTTAAATAATTAGGCCAACCCTATTTCTATTAGATGTTTGCAAATTTATGTTGTAGACCTGATGGCCCTGAAACATCACCATGATACTTAATATGCCTGGTTTATGTCACATATTTATGTATTCTGATAGGGGAACTGCCACCAGATTTCCACTTTTTAAAAATTTGTTCAGGGGGGTTGAATGGATTTAAAAAGAAATATGCTAGTAGTTGTCACTTTTCCTGACCGCAGTAAAAGCCGGCACGCTGTCGAAATCCTTGGGAAGTCAGGTTATGCTGTCAGGTAATTACGAGGATCTACTCTTCAGTCATGTGTCTACATGGAAATGTTTTAGCGCTCACCTGTTTTATTAATTTCCAGTGTTCTTATATAACTTTCTTTCCTCATTCCGTTGTATTTTTAACATAGAACATGTATTCCTTCTTTTACTTATATTAAGAGAATGGGGTTTTTTGAGCTTGGCAAAGCTAGATACAACTAAATCTTCTATTCAGATAGTGTGTTCAGCATCCACTGTTATATTCCATACAGTATTCGAATCTGGATGCACGTATTTGTTCTACACTACGTAATGCAGAAAATCACATCGACTGAACCTCTTTTTCAACAAAAAATTTCCAAAATAAAGCAAGGGTCATAAGTAAGTAAGCATGTGTTTGCTTGCTGTGGCTTATTGAAGCAATTATTCCAGTACAAACTGATTATGACTAAATAGAGTTCAGTGTGCAAAATAAGCAGTCCTAAAAAATACTGTAAAATAAATTCCTGTCAAGTGGTTTATAAACACCTGCTCATAACTTATAGTTCAAACAAGGTATTTTCTGATTCTGCTCTACAGCTTTATTGTTGTTCTTTATTCCTACTTCTTCCCCCTTTACTTACCCTTTCTCATGAATGGTCTCAAGGCAAGAGGTTAATGTGCTTGTGCTCGGGGGCAAGAAAGTGTTTGAATGGCAATGGAAGATGTGGTACATGTACCAGATGATATGTGATATAGCAGAGGTAATTTTCTAGTCACTTCAAGTATTAATAGCACTATGGCCATATTAATACCAGCTTGATAATTCATGGTTGGTTCTGCAGAAAAGACTGTGTGGTGCCCAGAAACCTCTCTGCTCCTTCCATCTACATCAGCTGGTCTTGTAAAACACACTTTCCCTTCTTGAAAATCTTGCTCCTTTGAGATCTAGGTAGATACTTACACATCTACCCTATGCAGTTACAGCTTCACCAGGAGTTCACCAGGAGCAGTATCTCGATCAAAGCTATGTTGGACGAACTTTGGCACAGTTATGTATGCAGTGATCATGCATCCATTATAGAAAGATTTTTTTTTCTTCCATTCCACAATAATTTCCAGTTCTGTAAAACTGAATGTTTGTGTCTGCTGTGTGGGTAGGAAGACAAAAACCGGCAGAATCCATGCTTCTTGTGAGAAGAGCACGAGGAAGAAGGATGCAGACATTAAACAGAGCACTTAGATCTGTTGCTAGAAATTTCCACATTATTCTGTTTAGCTTGGCCACAGAAATGAGGTGTCCTTGTCAATCTTTGGGTCTTAAAGTGGTTACGTAGCGAAATTCTTACTGCCCTTTATTCTGTGCAAAGCTGGCTGATGAAATACTGACTGGATATAGTCTAATACATTTGGTTAAATAGCAGAGTCTACTCTATGAAAGTTAAAAAAACCCCAAGCCTCTGAGTAAATCAGTCACTTTTCCCACTGTACTAATCCAAAGTTTGCTTTTCTGTACAGTGAAGACAGTGGTATTTACTGTACTACAAAAACAGTAGTTGCTGCCATGTGTGACAGCTAAAAATACGCGATAAGATGTGTCAGAATACCTTTGGGATGTAGTTTGAGTACTCCTGGCACTTGCTCAGTAGGTTTTATAATGCAGTCATCTGGGAAGGCTGGCATTCAGCGGAGCCTATTTCAAGCATCAGAGAAGAGTTGAAGTTATTGTGCGCACCAGCCTGCCGGTTGTTTCATAACCCTGGCACGGTACTGGGACTCTCTGGCTTCATTGTCGCACCCTCCAGGACCTTCTGGCAGCTTTTAGTGGCTCTCTGAGGAATGCTCGAAGCCATTCTTTCACGCACATAAGCACTGCAAACCCACTCTGAAGCAATGACATAGACTGTTGTGCCTCATTCATTTCAAATAATTGCAAGCCTTGACTCTATTAGATCATCTAGCAGTACTGCTTATGAATATCCTCTGTTAATATTTCATTTCAAGCAATGTTGATGGGACCCCCTGGAGTCTGGGAAAAACACTTCCATTTGCAGTGTACCTTAAGGCTACCGCCTTCCAGTCTGAACATCGGTGCACACTGCATGTGGCTGTTAAGGCAGCTGGGCCATTGACATCTTACTCCCTCAAAGTTTTCTTTGAGCTATGGTGCAACAGTATGAACTCCATTGCTTGAATAACAGGCCTTTTCTTCCTTTGGGAACTGTTTCTCTGGAAAAAAAAATGCTGATATTGAAGCCTAGATGTATTGACCTCTTTCTCTCCTCTCCCTCTCCCCCTCCTCCTGCCAGAAAGCAGAGAGATCCAATTTACTATTCTTCATGGAGGCATCAAACAAACTTATGCAAGAGGAGGAACTAAATGGCTCAGTGCCTTGTTTTTAAATCTAATATCTGTGATATGACATGACTATGACTTTAATTTGCCAGTAGTGGGGCACACTATTCTTTGTTGTAGTAACATCAGCTTTGGAAATGAATCAATTCTACACTAGACATTGCCAAGAAAAAAAAAAGTAATTTGTTTTTAAGGCATGGAAATATAGTAATGAACTCTAGAATGAATTATTATTCAGAGATCCTTAGTATTAAATATTAAAACCATGATGAAGTAGTGTCTTTTCCTCCTTATTTCTTCTGCCTAGAAGCTTGTAATTAATTGAGATATCTTGCCTCAAAGAGAAGGAAGCATGAGAGCAAAGAGCTTTCATCCTCAGTAGCTTGTATCCAGCGTTAGGCCTCCCTGCCTGTGAGAAATAGACATAGCGTGTTTTCTTCCCTTATTCTACCAAAGGTTAAGGCTCTGGAGAGCTGACCCCAAGTTCTCAGTATGCCTGCAGGGAAACTTCAGTAACTAAATCACAGCAGAAAATATAAGTTACAAAAAAGAGAGAACACACAACAAATGTTCCTCAGTACATGTATTCATAGAAAAGATAGTACAGGTTATGTTAGAAATAATTATCAGTAACTACACTATTGTAATGAGAAATACCAATATCTGTCACACACAGGAGAAACTACTTCTGTTAGGAGATTTTCTACTGAGAAACTAAGAATTAAATTAAAGTATTTCATTTATATAAGTGATTGCATTTTTTCTCTCTTTTCTGCAGAAGGGCATTTTCCTTTGCATGCATAACGGCAATCCAAATAGCTTATTGATAGACTTGTACTAAAACATGATGAACATCACTACTTTATAGGGCATGCTCAACTTAGAAAGACTTCTTAAGTTTCCAAGAAACCATGTAGATGGTCACAGACAGCAACGAGTACCACTTTCCCAGCCTGCACCACTCCATGCTCGAGTGTGCTCTGCTCATCAAAAGCTGGCTTAAAAACAGTTTAAATCAGCATGAAACTGACAAAGCAAAAAGGAAAAGTTAAGGAAGTGAAGCAGCCCCAATATCATGATTATAATAAAAATTCTTAGACGGTGTGTTCTGTTGCCTTTTTTTATTCAAACGATCAAACTACTCGCTTGCCTTTTTCAGGAAGTTGTAGTTGTCTGACAGGTTCTATTTTATGGGTTCATTGGCTGCATTTTCCTCTCTCCTGAACGTTCTAGCAGAAACAGAATCTGCTCAGAATGAAAACGAAATTCTGTCATTGGGAATGATTTGAATTAAAGCGTTCAGATGTTTAGGCTTTACCGCTGCTGTTACTTCTTACTAGGGCTTCCCAAAGTCAAAGATGACAGCGTTATGCCACAAAGATAACAGTGCAGAAAAACTTAGTTGTGCATATATCTGCCCCTGGATATGAAAGCAAAGATAATCTTCCTTTTATGTATCTCAAGATGGGTAAAATACTACTCTAGGAAATAAAGTAGTCTTTTTTTGTCTTTTTTATCTATCTGTCCCATCTAGTGAGTGGAAAGAATAATATATAATTATTCTCTTAATTGGTTAATTATTCTCTTTGAAATTGTTCATTTTTCATTCATTAGTAATGGTGTAACATGCATTTTAACGGGTGACTGTTGTGGTTTAACCCCAGCCAGCAATTAAGTACTAGACAGACACTCGCTCGCTTCCCCCCACAGTGGGATGAAGGAGAGAATTGGGAAAAAAACCCCCAAACTCGAAGGTTGAGATAAAGACAGTTTAATGGGACAGAAAAGGAAGGGAAAATACTAGTAATAATAAAATATACAAACCAAGTGATGCATAGCACAATTGCTTAGGACCCACTGACCGATGCCCAGCCAATCCTTAAGCTGCGGTATCCTGGCCAACTCCCTGTAGTTTATTTACATCATGACATCATATGGTATGGAATACCCCTTTGGCTCATTTGGGTCAGCTATCCTTGCTGTGTCCCCTCCCAGCTTCTTGTGCACTCCCAGCCTCTGCTGGCAGGGCAGTATGAGAAGCTGAAAAGTCCTTGACTTAGTATAAACAATGCTTAATAACAACTACAACAGTTTGATCTCTTTGGCAACAGCTAAAACATCAGTGTGTTCTCAACATTATTCCCCTCCTAAATCCGAACCGCAGCACTATACCAGCTGCTCGGAAGAAAATTAACTTTATTCCCACTGAAACCAGGACATTAGTGTTGCCTTCTTGATAAATGAGAAATAAGGGGGAAAAAAGTAAACGATTTTCCAGTGCTCTGTTAAAACGGGCATACACACTGCATTGCTCAAACCAGAAGTGCTATGTGCCAGCCACACCAATGCGTATAGAGGTGACTTCTTATCTTTTTCTACATTGATGGAAACAGGAGACAGGTATTTCCCAACAAGTCAAAAAAAGTGTGTACTACACATGCTTCCAGGCAAGACTTGCAGCTTGGCAAAGGGTTTAATGGTGAATTGTTTAAAGGGAAAACTCTCTTGGTGAGTGCAGATATGAGAGCTGATTAGCTTCCTACACTAATGAGGTTTCCATAGATGCTTTTCCCAAATTGAAAGGCATATCTAATTAAAAGACTGTGGATTGCCTGAATATGGGAACTGCACTTGATGGTAAGTTCATCTGTTCAGTTTCGTTCATGATTTCTGTGACTAGGCTGACTTCCTCCAGATGTACCTCCCTCTTAGTTAAGGAAAGGCAGCCTAAATAGCAGCTGTTGACCGCAGCAGAGTACAAAAGCATCTTACCCAGCTCCTCTGTCTGCCATCTGTGAAACAGACTTTTAAAATAAATCCTTGCCAGTACTAGCCATTGTCATCATTATGATTTTTTTTTGTAATTCTTATTCTTTGGAAATACTGTTCTGAAAGACAACTGAAAATCATCCTGAAGAGAGAATGAAAATGAATTTTCAGCTATAATATTTTCAGCCAAACTAAATTCTGCTATTTTCAGCTAAAATCAGATAAATAATCTTCCTAACTCCTCTTTGTCTGTGCAGTACACATTGTATTAGATCTGTGCCCCGGCAGTGATATACATTTTAGATGGGGTCAGGCATTTTCTCTGAGGAAATGCTTTTTCTAAAAAAAAGTCCCTTTGTTGAAGCTATGCAAAGGGTACTTTAGAATAATGTTCTCATTTATTTGAAAAATTTCTCAAACCCTTGCTGTTGACTTCCAACCACCAGTGTTTGATTTCTCCAAGACTTTTTTTTTTTATTTTTGAAACTGTCTGGTTATTTGGAAATCGAAAGGTAACCAATCTAAAAATGTCTGAAATGTTTGACGTGAAAGTGGAAATCATGGAAAACGTTCTGTTGACGTTATAAAATCAAATTTGTGATTTGTGACATTTTTTACATTTTCTTTTTTATTCTAATTTAGAAGACATTTCTGAAATGTCAAAAATCCCCAGGGAAGGGAAAAACCACATCCCATTCAGATCTAACGTTTACTGAGAGACTGGTAGGCACTTTTAAACTTTAAATAATATTAAGAGTTCAGAATTCAAAAATTGCAGTGATTAAAACCTTACTTCAACCACAAGATCAAGCTTGAGCACCGAAACCCTCTGAGAAGTAGAGAAAAAGATCAAACTGCCTCATAGTGAGTTCCAGCCATGCTGGTTGTAGCCAGCGTATGAAGCTGCAAGTCATTGGAGCATAGTTTAATCAGTTGTATCTATGCTGATGTGGCTTAGTGACTTCTGGAAATCACAGGGCTTGGTTTTGTTGTGTTTTTTTTTTTTTTTTGAAGTCCAGAAGGAACAATGTAACCTTCCAGGATAACACTGGGTTTTGCATCCAGTTGCTGTTACAGTTGTGCTCTATAAATACTCTGTATTTGGCTTAAGCAAGTCGTAAAAGTATGCGGTCTTGTTTTGATAATGAAGTTGGGAAGTTTATTTCAATAACTACCCACACAGACTTTTAAAGCAAAATGTTTCTTAGAGACTGGGGATGCTCTGGCTTTACCCTCCAGCCGATGTTCCTTGCTATGCATTTCTATTCCGAACTACAAATGCTTTCCAGACCCGGTGTCTTTTCTCATTCAAGAAATCCTATGATGAAATCAAGCAACCTTTCAATCTTTTTTTTGGTAAACTAAACAGATTGAGCTTCTTTTGTCTCTCACTCGTACAACGTCTTCTTCAACCTTCAATCTTGTGTCTTCCTCACTGTGCCAGTATCATGGTTTTAAATATAGCAACCACAACTACGCTACTGTGGAAACTCTTAATATAGCTTTCTTCCTCCTCTTCTGTTCTGTTTATAGACTCAGTAGTTACAGTCACCTTTTCCCCACAGCTTTGCACAGCCGATACTCCATCTTCAGTGCCTCCAGTACCACCCGCAGTGTGCGGTACAGCCACCCTGCCTACAGATGTGGCCCCTTCCTTGACTCCAGCAGCATGGCCTGGTACTGGGCTCATTTCACAAGCATTTGGTTTGGAAGTGGCCAGCAATCCTAATTATACTGTTCCTGTAATTTTTTATAATTCCACCCCTCTCTGTTTCTTCAGATATTTTTCTACATTTTTTCTGGGACTTTTTGTTTCTATTGATTGGTGCTCACTTTCCTGTGGTTTTACCTGTGTTTTTAGATTTTTTTGAATAGCAGTGCCCATTTCTACTTCTCCTGTGATGCCATAAAGGGTATTTAAAAAACAAATCTAGCCAATTTGATGGTTGTAGAATTGCAGTTATTGACATCTTTAACTCTTGCATGGTTATAATACACTTAGTGATAGAAAATGAGAAAACATTTGTGGCATAAGTCTGTGCTTATGCCATGTAAACTAGGACAAGTTATTATTGCTTTCTGAAAACCAACCTGGTTGTAAATAGTTAAATCTCATTGGGAAGAAATTTACAGATAAAGTTATAGATGAAGAACTATCAGAGTGTAAGTAAGGACAAAAAGGAGGACTCTGAAAGTTTCTGTGAATATTCTTTCCATTTGTGGAATAAGAAGGTATGCTGAGAACTAAATTGAAAACAAAATGGAAAAATTATATTAACTTGAGTAGTAACTTGCAAGGAGTATCAGTCAATGTTGTGAAAAATGGCAATTTATACGCATTTAGCCAGTTAAATAGCAAAAAGAGTATGGGGAGCTGAGAGAGGCGTGATTGCATGAGAGCCTCCCAGGTCCCCATCCAGACAAGCAGCTCACAGTTTGGGTGTATGGGTGAGGTGAAGTAATAATTTGTAAGAAGTCAAGTCTTGTACCATCAGGTAGGAACAGTGTGGATTAAGATGGAACACATAAAGCAGAAGTTTATGAGTTTCATAAAAAGCTCTTCATAAGCAAAGCAATCATTTCTAGTAACAATTAAAATGAATAAAGACAATGTCAAAACCAGTAAAAACTAAAAAATGTAGATTTGTTTTTGGATTTGAGAAACTGCAATAATGTAAAGAGTCACTTTTCTGTCCATGCAAGATAAAAAATGCACAAGAAAAAGAAAAAACTTCTGAACGTTTGGGGGCAGGGGGAAAAGAGAGGAGGAAATAAACAAGACGACCCTTGACAGTTACTGTTTAAAACTAGTGAGTGATGTACATGCACTGAAAATATTTATACGTAGCTATATGTGAAGAATATGAACAGAGGATTATTCTTTGGCTGCGGTTTGTAACAAGAGATTGAGGGAAGAGTAAAATAGCCCATAATGGAAAGAAATTGTGTTCTGGCTGTGTTTGCATTTCTAAAGTTTTCTGGAGAAAAACAGATTAATTCTTTCCACTTAGACTAATGATGGCTACTTTATTATATGCATCTGTATTTCACAACCAATTTTAAATCAGAAAGTAAATATTGGACTTGTAAACCTGCAGTCAGATCCAACTGTCAAAGCGAGGTGGCTGAAAGTTGGTTTAGGCTGCCTTTCTAGTCAACAAAGAGAAGGACACATCTCCACTGCCAAATTCTTCTGACGCTCAGACAGGTGCACAAGGTAGGTCAGATGAACTGCGTGTTTCAAGTGCCCACAAGGGAAGCCAGGGTGACCTGTCTGAAAGTCACATGTCTGAAGTGACGTGAGGTAAATCCAATCCTAAACACACGATGTGAAAAATAGCAGAATGGGCATCATAATGCAGAAATATTCAAAACATGAAGTGCCTTTTTTTTTTCCAGACAAGTGGCTATATAAGAATCTTCTTACCTACATCTACTATTTGTGTGTGATTAAGGTCAAACCTGTTGTATTTAGGAAAAGAAATGAATTTTTTCCTTCTCTTTCTTTTTTGCATGCAGTGCCAGCACAGATTATAGCAAATGAATTGTGGATTAGGTGGTATCCAAACCCTGGTTTCATTCCAGTCTGTTACACATCTGTTAATCTTTAAGACAAGTAGGTTACAGGAGATGACTCTAAGGCTTTGTGTAGAAATGGTGGGGCTGCCCACAGGGCATAATTCGGTCTCCAGTATCAGTTTTACAGGCAAAGAACTGCACAATCACAAGGCTTCTGTATGACTCTTGGAGCTGCAAGTTAGAAAAGAAAATTGAATACATATAAAGTGGAAATAATTGAAACAGAAGATATGTAACTTCACAGTGGATTAAAAAATCAATTTTCAGCATAAACTGGCACACGGTTTTGTGCATTCTAGGAGGAAATCAGAGAAAAAGGTCTTATATTAGTCATTTCTTCAATGCAAACATTTCTAGATAAAAATGATTTAAGCATTTCAAGAACGGATTGTCAACAACTAATCTTATCAAATCCTGCTGCGTATAAAATGGTCACATTGCATACTGACTGGAGCTAATATTGGTTTTCTTACATCATTTTGAGTAATACACCAGTGGCATTTTTCCATTGATGCATAGGTCTGCCATGCATAGAACATTTATATGATGCACCTTACTCTGTGAGAGCTCTGGGTTGCATTTATTGACATAGTGGATTTTCAGGCCTTTGTGAATGCCATTGCAATTCTGCATGTTTGAAGGAAGGAGAGGCAAATGCAAGGCATGTGCCAGACTCAGGAGGTATCCCTCCCTCTGTGCAGAAGACCAATGCTCGAGTCTAGTATACACCGTCAAAGCTTCTTACGCACTGGGTTCAGATTTTATTTGCTATTTTTTTGTGTAAGTGCATTTAGAGTTCAGTGCATGAACAACATTACAAGTGTGTCTCAGTATCTTATATAAAGTATTTAATTGAGTCCTTTCCTTTATTGTGCCCAACAGGCTGCGTGGGAAGATTCTAAAACCTTACAGAAAATAAAAAGCTGAGCTTTCCTGAATAAATTCTCCAGTATTGTCAGATTCGTGGATCTCTCGCGTATGGAGCAGTACACACCATGCAACTGAGATCTGCTTTTCAGAGAGGAGGTTAAATCCTCATTTCCTTTAAACTGACACAAATTGTCTGGCTAATTTACCTACTGGAGACCATGTCTGAGTACAGAACATCCAAGAAAAGCTTGAAGTGTTTCCATTTGCATGCACTATTACAATTTCTTCAGGAAAGCTGGGAATGGCTTGTGTCATACTGCCCTCTCTTCTGTGTCCTTCCCTGACGTTTCAGATGCTTTATTGCCTCCTAAAATGCACTATTGACTGCTTCAAAGGGAATGTATCATAGGACGTGTAGTCTGAGCTGAAAGAAAAACCCATAGAAATCCCAGGAGAACAAAGAGCTAAACCATACTCCAGCAAATATGTGGTAGCCCTTCCTTATTGAATGATTTTTGTTGTGTTCCAAATTGGAAAGCTGACACATATATGCTGTTGTATGTGCTCTTGCTGGTACCAGTGCTCCATTAGACAGAAGCTGCTATTAACATTTCAACACATAATCGCTTATAGAATCACAGGATCATAGGATCATTTATGTTGGAAAACACCTTTAAGATCACCAAGTCCAGCCGTTAACCTAGCACTGCCAAGTCCACCACTAAACCACGTCCCTGAGTGCCACATCTACACATCTTTTAAATACCTCCAGGGATGGTGACTCCACCACTTCCCTGGGCAGCCTGTCCCAATCCTTGACAACCCTTTCCGTGAAGAAATGTTCCTAATATTCAATCTAAACCTCCCTTGGCACAACTCAGCCTGTCGCTTTTTACTTGGGAGAAGAGACCAACTGCCACCTCGCTACAGCCTCCTTTCAGCTGTAGAGAGCGATAAGGTCTCCCCTCAGCCTCCTTTTCTCCAGGCTAAACAACCCCAGCTCCCTCAGCCACTCCTCATAGGACTTGTGCTCCAGACCCTTCACCAGCTTTGTTGCCCTTCCTTGGACACGCTCCAGCACCTCAGTATCTGTCTTGCAGTGAGGGGCCCAAAACTGAACACAGCATTCGAGGTGAGGCCTCAGCAGTGCTGACTACATTGTATAATTTACCATTTCCCTATGTTGTTGGCTCTTGGTCATTTCTACAATCTAGGATCCTAAAACAGCAGGAGGTTTTGCTGATTAAGGAAAACACTTCTGCGAAAACGCAAGTTCCCAATATGCCCATCTTGTGGAAATATTTGCTGTTCTTTTATTCTATTAGATAGCCTTCAGTGAACAGTTTAGATCTAAAAGTAGCAGTGATCTGTACATTGAACCTTACTTTTCACATGCAATTATTTAAATTTTCAGATGTCATTCTTTATACATGGATTTGGTGACAAAAGCAGACTATTTTGTAATTACTCTCAAGAATGGGTTAAAGTGCAAGGATTCTGTGACAAGATTAAACCAGAAGTGAAATTCCATTTTACCTAACAAATAAGCACATGCTTTGCCAACTGCAGAGAACATTCCTCTCCTCTGAGAATTTTATCAAGGATATTGTAAGTGTTCAATTCTTCTGTTTACTGCTACATCATAAAAAGCCTTTAACTGTTTCACCACTGCTACTAATGCCCAGTAATAACAGGCAGATATAACAGCAGGTAAGAGCAATGCAACTGGGATTTGAGTGTTGGAATAGAATTGGAGGAAAGTGGTTATCTTGCATCCTTTTTGCCTTTAAGTGTCATTTCCGATGCTATGAACTTGGCTGAAAATCTGCCTGTTGATGGTTTCATACAAAACCAAACCTGCACTGGAAAAAAAGTACAAAGCAATTTGTCCTTGTACCGTTCATGTCACTTGTAGAAATGAACTTGAAGTGAACATATTTATACAAGTGTTTTCAAACAACTACACATCCCTCCCCCTCCTACCTCCCACATGAGCATGCTCCATCCGGAGCTGTCAGGGTACTGTGAGAAAGGTTGTTTTTACAGGGCCCTCAGCTGTGACCAGCTACAGAAGTGATTGTTTTGGAGAGGGCCTCTCTTTGTGAGGTTTATATGTTGCATTGGCAGGCTTGGGAGATATGCATCAGAGGTGAGGTATGGGAGGCACATACATTAGAGCTCTTTGGGTGAGGCACATGCATATGAGACGATACACTGGAGCACGTGCTTCTTGAGATCTGCTCCTTCTAGTGTGTCATTCACATTTGTCTCAGTTAAGTGTCACTGAGCGAGCTTACCTGGTGTTTCTGGCTCTCAGAGAAGCAACAAGGAAGGTGCTGACGTCAACTACTCTACCCTCCAGCAGTGCACAGAGGTCCAAGTGATGCTCTGGACTCACATTTGTGTAGCCAAGTGTTCAAGTTGTCTGTTGAAGAATAGGCATTTTGACCATATTGGGGGAGTTTTTTAGCACAATCTTACTTTTTTGTTTGAAAATACTGATTTGTCAAATTCAAGGAAGTTTTCTGGGGTCAGGATGATGTTTCCTGATTCCAGGGTAACTAGAAGACTGAAGCACAAAACTGGGATGTTGAGTCGGATTAAAACCAGGTCTGATTTTAACTCTAGGGTAAACTAAACCTTAACTCCACTGACTAAATATAAATGACTCAAACAGATGAGCTGAATTACACCCCAGAGACGCCTGTTCCTCTCCCCTTATTGCAGAAATATCAGGTCAGATGTAGAGCTATAAAGAGGGTGCAGTTAGACGAAACGACCCCCTGGCCATCGTACGTATCTGCTGCTAGTGCGCTAACTACTCTATTACTGGCTATTTCAGTATATGAGCTTCTCCTCCACAGTATCTTACGAAAGATATAGGAAGATCACCATTTTGTTTTAAAATAGGAGAACAAAATCCCACCAAAAATCAAACTCCAAGTATTTACAAGACAGGATTTTTATTTTCAGACTGTTACACATGCATGGCTCACATTTCAGGAAATACCTTCTGGAAAGCAGTAAATCTCAATTTTAGGAACTATAATGGACAAGCAATTACACAAGGACTACCAACATGCCGTGCAAAAGAGGCTAACTTGGTCTATGGTTGTGTCAGCTGTGAATGGGAATGGAAAGATGATTTTACTTCTTTATACAGCATTTTTACGACTAACACTTGAGTATTGTGGCTTTTATGCGAACAGGCAAGATAGAGCTCATACCTACTTTATAAAACTGAAAACTGTATTCTTTGTGTAATGTTTCCTGGATACGGTTTTCTCACCTGTTTTTTGCTGAAATGACTGGTATCTCCTTGCATTCTCTGTTTTCACATTCTGTGCTGAAACATTGTCCTGCCATCTTATACAATAAAGCTCTGCATGGTCTGATAGATTCATGCAGGTAGCTGCAATCTATAAACATGTACACCACTTACATAGAGAATGACAGCATAGGCACTGACAAAAATGATAAGGACGTATTTCAGAGTTTACTTCTCTTTTTACTTGCCATAAGATGCGATCCAGAGTCCAAGTAGCTAAATTGCTTTACAAGAATTTAACTTCTCTTTTCTCTAGTTTGTCTTCGATTAACTGAAAATAAATTCCCAGTCTAAACTAACTAACAGAAAATCTGCTTGCTTAGCTGCCCTCCTGCGTGCCAGAAATGCTGCTGAGGGTAAGCTCAGCTGCACTAGCTTGACATTGTCTGTCTTGGACACTGTCAAGGGAGGCACAGTAAGAGCTGGTGTCAAACTGCATTAAACTCCCAAGTGCCGTGCTAAAGTCGGACTTGCTTTGTGGCCCTCTAAGGTACACGTGAACTCTGTGGACTATGGCAGGGCAAGTTATGTGAGTGCATCAGGTAGATTATGCCCAGCCAGTGTCCCCCTCTACCTACCCCATCAGTTCTTGTGGTGATATCATGTGGTCAGCATCAAGCAGACAATTTACTTACAAGTCTCCAAAAAAGCTCAGTGTCCCATGAGGCAAGGACTGATGCATTGTGTCAAGTGCCTGAACTCATGTCACCCTTTGAATGGGAAGAGGCTGTGCTATACAGATGCTGGGATAGTACAGCCAGTGTTGTAGATGCACACACCTTGCCATGTGGAAAAAGCAACCTCTAAATTATAGGAGAAAACTTTCACCACCAACTTCCTATGAAAACTGCTGGAGAATGCAGCGTTTTGTGGTGACAGTGAGCAGACAGGCATGGAAAGGTATGTTGGTAAATCAGCTAAGGGTTAATTTACTCTTCTGAAGACATCCTCATACCACATAGACATATTCTAAACTTCATAGTGATATCTGAGAATCAAAGGCAAATGGTTCATGCTATTTAGAGGGGTCCCACACATCATTACTAGTAGCTTAATCCTTTAAATGTCTAAGCTCTCTATGCTGTTTCAGCGCCAGTCTCACCCCTGACCTGATGAGAACTGAGGAACCCTAGCTCAGAAGGCAGCTCTCAGAACCAGTATGTCTTGCTAGCCCAGTATACGCTGTAGGCATTTTCCAAGAGGCACAAGACATGGTCATGTCTTAGTGCCGGCAATGCTTCAGGGACATGAAAGATTTGGAATTAGCTTCTTACTCTGCCTAGAGCTAAAGGCAGGAAGCTTCTTCTTGAAAAGTGTTTAATTAAAAGTCTATTGTTATTTGTGTAGTAGAGTATCTTCTAGAGTAGGCCCTAGCTGGGAGGTAAGATGCTCAGCTGGTACCTATTTTTCTCTGAATCACGTTGAACATGACTTTGTACCTGCTGAATACTTGGTATGCATCTGTGGTGCTCAACCTTTGACTGCCTCTGGTCAATAATATAAGAAAGTACAGTGTCCTACTTGGCTGTCAGTCTGGACATCAGCAGACCCCACCAGTAGCAGTGGCAACAAGACTGCTGACTGTGGGCGAGGTTGGAGACTACTCAGCCACTGGCAGTCAGCAGATTCTCTCTGTGATGATATGCTGACAGAAGAAGTAAGTTTCAGTCCCCAAATCCAAGGCAGGTCAGTTGTGTCCATAGCAAATGCAGTTAGGTGCCTAAGCCCTTTTGCTTTCCTCTGCACTTCATTACTGAACAGCTTAGACATACTTCAACTTGTTTTCTGAAGATCTCCTTGCATGGATGGCTTTGCCCACAAAATGCAAGGACATAGGAAGACAGGACAGGATATGCCTCAGGGCACCTAGGAGTTGGAAGCCGAACTTGCTGGGTTCACCTGAAGACCTAAGTATCAGTCAACAAATGAATGGCACCTACTTCTATAGTGACAAATCCCAGAAAATTCAGGTACTAGCAGCCTGCTCCCCCTGTCCCTGCTTCCTTCTGTAACAAGGCAAGAGGTTCCATAGAGATGTGAGAGCAAATTTACTGTAGCATAATTTCAATTAAGCCAGTGCAAGATCAACTTATCCCTTCGTGTTTTGTCCTACAATCTAATTGTGACCCGCTTTGCTTGTTGTCACTTCATCCTTTTAAGGGAAGAATATTTCAACTTACTGAGACAGTTATCATTGATACCGTTAGGACCTGATGGCCTTGGGTTACCCTGCTGTAAGGAGCCCTGAACTTCACTAGGAAATTGGTTAATCAGCTCTGTATGTACCTTAGACTCATACTAGGCTCTGCATCACAGAAGGTTTCTTGTGAACTCCAAATCCATTCATGTAAAATAACGCAACCACAAGCTGACATGTAGTAGGTGAGCCCGCCCTCCTCTCTGCTCCGCTCTGGCCAGCCTGCTGTTGCATGACCATCTTAAAAAAAAGATATTGTTGCTATTAGCATGCTGTGACATCACAAGGTTACAGCTGGTCCCCCAGGGAACAGCTGGTGGCATCCTCAGTTCTGCAACAACTAATTTGTAAAGTCATCTGCGATACTCCTTGGGGAAGTGTGGGTTAATCCTGCCCAGTGAGATGCAGCCTCCTGTAGGCTGTGTTTGGGGAGTCCCTAGCAGACATCTCTGGGCATCCTCTGGGTCTGTGTAGAGGCAGGAGAAGAGATCTGGAGCACTCCCTGCTGTCACCTGTGTGCTAGGGCTTAATCCTGCCTGAAGGGACCCAAAACTGGGATGAGGTCCCTTGCACCCACTTCAGAGCCAGCCAAACAGGGCCCGGATGGAGACGTTTACTGGTAGATCAAGTGACACAGTTCTTTGGAGGCATTAATTCGTTTCACTGTGCTGCTCGTGTGTGTGTGTGCATATGAGCTCTGTGGTTGGTGACCATGATATCTGTATATTCACAGCCACAGTTTAATTAATCCTCTTATGTATAGAACCTACCATGGCATTAAGGGAGCAAATATTTTTAGCCTGTATAAGGAGTCAGTCCTGCCCACTCACATGAAGTACTTTAGAAGGCAACTTATCTTCTGCAGGTAGCTAGGATGAAAAAAGAAACTGATGTTTAGATTATAGTAATTAAACCTTACTGAGCAAATGAGGCCATGTGTGAAGGGACAAGAATAATTGGTGACTTCACCTTTTAGAGGAAAAGAACAACTATTTTGCTACATGTCAGTCCTCCTCCCTGCCTCCAGGGCAGAGCTCCTACCGCTTTTGATTGTGACTTTTATAAAGGTGTGAAAATAAGCCACTTTAACTGCTGAGTTCCCACAGCTGAGACCAATGGAAGCAAATCGCAAGGACTGAGGAAGAAAACACCCTGAGAGAGGCAGGATTTTACATCATCATCATTATGAACAGCATCACTCACCTCTTTCTTTTTGTCAGACAGATTTGTGCCTCCTCAGAACCATGAGGACAATAGCACTCGAGTTTTTTGTAAATGCACAAGCCCTAATAAAAACTGAAAAGTAAAAGTGAGTTGCCCATCGCCCCTTCTCAGAGAAATGACAAACTCAAACTGAATGTCTGCTCCTGATTTGCTTCTATGTTCATAATTTAAGCACAGAAAAGACCTGTAAGAACACCGGAGTATTCCTTCCTGACTACAAATAATGCTTTTAGCAGTATTTCATGCCTTTTCTTACTCACTTAGAACCAAAATAAATCCTTACTCTGAAGTTCAAATTTTGCAGCCTACAACTTGCCCAACATCCAATTTGTGGAAGACCGAGCTCGAAGGTTGTGTATGTGCAAGTCCGGGGGAAGCGCCTAGTGGGCTGGGCAGCAGGAGCGATAGCAGTTCAAACGGCTAGGGCAGCGCTGAGCCACGGCAGCTACTGTGCTGAAACTCTGCTCTTTTCATTACAAGGGACTTTCTCTGAAGCCTTTGATGACCTTCTCCTTATTCAGGGCAAATACACAGTTCTTGGTGAGAAAGATATTTTCTGAACATATATTATTTGCTTGGGATATAAATTCCAGCAAATGGGGGGGGGGGTGTGTGTGGGGAGAGGGGCAGGGATCAGTGCTTTTATAAGAAAAGGATATGAATAATTAAATTTAACCCTCTTTAGTGTATCAAGGAAATAGCTGTTAATGTTTTGGGATATATTGAATATTTACTTCTTATTACTGTTATTAAATGGAGGAAGATTAATTTTATGCATACCTGATCAGGATAAAGTCAATTTTGCCTAAACGCCATGTGCTGTGGACTATCAAGCTAAGCACTTTGAAGGAGGACAAACCACAATTTCCAATATGAGGGTAGACAAGAAGAGGCAGAGACAACCATTTTCCTTTGGAACTCATTATAATTTCCAGTTGAAAGTAAAAGGCAGCTTATGCTCACATGCTTAGACATATACACAGCACATACGCAGCAACCAAGTCTTAAAGGGCCTTTCAAAGCCCTTCTTGACTTGTCTTTGCCATGCCGTCCGCTGTCCAACCACATAACTCTTCTCCCTCTTCCCATCCTTGCTCCAGCTGAGATGGGCATCAGGGGAAGTGGAAGAGTCAGAGAAAATTTAAACTGCATCTAGAGGTCTCTTTTGCCTCATCGAAGGTGTCTTCCCAGCTCCCTTCTTGACAACCTGCAGTTTCACCTTAGAAGCTTCTCTGGACCACCATTGCCCCTGTGTCTCAGCACCCTGTGGCCATCCCTTTACAGTAGCCTCTTGTCAAAGCTAGAGTAGAGAGTATGTAGGATCATTGTCTCTGCTGCCATCAGTGGGTTGGACCAGCACTGCAAGAAACCAAGCTGGGAAAGACACAGGCTCCTGTACTTCAGTACACCCTCCCATCTGTTTCTTGCATGTCCTTGGGACCTCCTCCCTGCCTTCACCTTTGTGAGCACAGATCAGCTGAGAGTTGACCTGGTGAGACAGTCTTTGAGACAGGGACCAGAGCCCTTCTAGGTCAGACCTACAGGATGATGAGAGTTAGAGCAGAGAATCACCTCAGTGAAAGAGGTGAAGAGGGAAGTGCTCAACAGTGAAAGAAGGAAGGGCTCAACAGGCTCCTTTACTGGAATTCTGCTGTTTTGTTGGATTGTGATGCTTCCTGCCAGCATTATGCTCACAAAGGGTCTCTCGTCCCCAAACCAATCTGCCTTTCTCAGCAACACCATCCACTCCAATAAGAGAGAACTCATCCCCCCAAACCTGTTTTCTTTTGAGTCTGTAGCTCATCATGGCTGCAGCAACTCCCCTGCTGTTATTGATCTGCATTCTGCTGAATTCAGTAGATTTCAAGTCTCAGCTGCTAAAAACAGTGCTAGGAAACTCGGTCATATGCCTGTGTCCTTCCTCAGAACTGACAGGATTCCTGATGGATGGTTCTGGAAAAATATCCTGGAGCGGCTCTGACCAAATCTCTGCCATCATTATCTTCTGCCAGTTTTGTATTAAAAAACTGTGCAGCCCTTCAGTAGGCTGCATGGTCAGTATAATCACTTTTTCTCAGAAAGAGGAAATCCATGCTTCAGTACATATTTTGAACATCCTCTGTGAGATGGAGATTTTAATTGTGTTAAATATCAGCTGAGTATTAAAATACATGAAAGACTTTGAAAGTGTCAGGGATTCACTAATGGAAATTAAAACAATATGCATTTCTAGTTAGCACAGAGTGAAACATCAAACATCTGCTGCAGGTTATTATAGAAGGAGAAGTCAAATGAGAATGGCAAATGTGTACTCTCAGCTGCAGGGGCTGGAAGGAGACAGGGTGTAAATGACATTTGGAGGAATCCCTGCCTGCTCTGCATTGCTCCTTGGAAAGCCGTGAGCTTTTGTGCCGGACCCTTCAGCTCCTGAACAGATCCTGTGCACAGCAGAGAATCAGCAAATGGGCTGGAGAGACTGGGGAAAGGGCCTGGCTGTGGGGAGCAGAAAAAAAGGCAGCAGAGGTAGTTCCGTACATGTGCAGGGATCAGATGGGGAAGGCAAGATAGATCCCCGATTGATTCAATTTGCTCTCCATTGTGGAAATTCATTAGCTGATTGGGAGAGAAGAAAGGCTCAGTAGAGGTGCTTTGCCACAGGGCAGGCAGTGGGGAACAGATGCTTCCTAAGTAAGGGCTCTGAACCTAGCAGCCTGTAAGATGGGCACTGAGCAGTACTTAAAGTGTATCCCTATCACAATTAGTTTCTTTTCTGCTGGTTGTAGTTCAGGTCTCAAGGTAATATGCTTTTCAGATCCTGCCACTAATTAGGGGCATCTCTTCAGTGTGAGGTACCCTGGAAACAGAGGAGGTACAGATACTTCCAGGGGTGAGAAATGCTAGGATTCCTTGGACCAAGTGTTTTCAAATTCAGGGTTTACTCCCAACTTCTCTGAGTCTGTAGAACATGGTTCAGGTCCAGAAGCAATCAGATTACAAGGACATCCACAGTCAATAGAGCCAATGTCAGACCTCAGGCGTATGTGGCACACAGCTGAGTGAGGGCACCTCATGACAACGGGCTCACTGCACCTGCTACATAAAAACTGCTGTGCCTGCTCTGCCAAAAAGGCATCCTTAAGGTTGAGACAATGCTACCCAGCTCTGCATGTTGCAGTGTGAATAGTTCTGTTCAAGTCACCAAACTCTGTACTCTTCAGTTTTCTAAGCTTCAAAATAGGGGTAAGGTTGTTTCCCCAGGACAGTCACAACACACCAAACATAGGGCTTCCTTATTTGCTCTTGACATGTTTTTACATTGCAGCATCTAATATATACAGTCCCATAGTGAGAAAGGAACTGTGGAGATAGAAGGGATGGGAGATACCTTCAACCCCTGGAGGTGCAGCAGGCAAAGGCAGT
>VZSC01000099.1:2847-97469 GCA_013398225.1 Steatornis caripensis | reverse complement strand
CTTCCTCTGTGTCCTTGCACAGCCTACGCAGAGCAAAACCCTGGGGCAGATTGAAGCCCCGGGGGCGTCCCCCTTCCCAGGGACCTCGCACCTCTTNGAATTTGTACTGCAGAGCCGTGCCAGGGAGCTCTTGCAATGCCCTTCCTCTGTGTCCTTGCACAGCCTACGCAGAGCAAAACCCTGGGGCAGATTGAAGCCCCGGGGGCGTCCCCCTTCCCAGGGACCTCGCACCTCTTCCCTCCGTGGGAAGGCTGCTGCTCACATAAATGTGCGAATGGCAAAAAATACGGGGATTTTAGCATCGGACTGCTGTGGGTGGAATGGGAATGCCGGAGTGGGTCGTAGAGAACGGGGGTACTGATGGAAGGGGTGTCCGTCCAGTGCTCTTCTGGTTTGTCAGGACCACATCCCTGGGCTGTGCAGTGCAGGGAGACTTCTAGAAGCTGACTAATAAACAAAATGCCATTAGGGTGACTGGGAGCTGAGCAGAGGAGGCCCTTGCCCTGCAACCGGTAAAACTGCAGTAAGAGCTTCTGCAGAAGACCATCAGCTGTGCTCCTCCGCTGAAATAGCCGCAGACGGTTGAGACATCTGAATCTCTTCTTTCCTAAAGCACTTTAGAGCGACTAATGAAAAGCACTGTGTAAGAGCCATGTAACGTCATCCTCAGAAGAATAATAATAGTTACTACCAATGCCGGCCTCTTGCTAGCCTTATTGGATGCCACAACCTTTATTTTTTGTGTATGTCTATCTTAATGAAATTAGGCCCTGCTATACCAAATGCTCCGCTGGTTTTTTTTTTTATCCTTAAGAGTTTCAGGGCATTACAATAACTGAAAACCTTTAAAAACATTTGTGAGTAAAGTGCTTTGGGCTGCCTGGCTAGGAGACGTTATACAAGTGCAGAGCATTCTTCTTATTTGATGGAGGTCTTCCAGGGTTAAATTCTCCTTTTGCCTTTCAAAGAGTGGAAATAACCAGCATGTGAATGCTCGAGAGCGTGGATCGGACTAGTCTGGACGTGGAAGAAGTTGCAACCATCTGGACCCCCTGCGCAGTTGCTGGAAGGAGGCCAACAGCCAAGGGGAGCCTCATCCCTCCGTCCCTCGGAGATGCCGGTCTCTCCACTGAACGCATCGAGCCCTGGGTGATCCCAGCAGACCAGACTACTTGGGTTTAGACAGCTGAAGCTGGAGAAGGAGCTTCCAGCACTGCTCGTTTACCCTGCGGCTGCCCGGCCCTCCCAAAGAGATAAAACACAAGGTTTGGAGCAAAGCCCTTCCACCACGCAGTGCTGGCGGGGGGCGGAGAACGGCTGCAGCAAAATGTGAAAGCAAGCACCACGGTCCATCTTCCCTCTGCCCTTTCCACCTTCTCAGCCTGGATTTGGGCTCCCCAGGCCCCATCTCAAAGATCTCACCTGACGCCAGGGACCTGGGACCAGCCTCCCTCACCTTGCTCTACAGCAGCCAGAGCGGGGCGATGCCCTTTCCAGATGGGATCCAGCTGCCTGTAGACACCTCCTTGGGGATGAGAGGACTTGCACCTAGAACCGCCTGCCCGGAGACCAGCAAACATCTTTGCCCAGACAAAATTCACCGACACCATTAAGCACAGCATCCCCGAGGATCGGTGGGACCTCACCGTGGCCACGTGAGCTCCAAGGTCTTCCCCAGGGATGACTTGGGAGTTCAGCTGGTCCATCCAACTGATCCTTTTGTAATCTTGGAGAATACTGGGCTGTATCTGCTGTTGCCTCCGTCTACAACCCAGACATTTATTATCCCCGGAGCCAGAGCTGGTGAGCTGCGAGATAAAAAATGCTATTTCTGCCCAGGATTTCTGCAGCTGCCTCTGAACGTTCACAACCACTTTCTAGTTATTAAGGCTCAACTATGAAGAACTGTGTTCCTTCAGCAGAGATTTGCCTTTAATTAGCCAAGGATAAAAGGACAGTGGAAGACAACCCCGCGCCTAAGCGGAAAAGGCTACGCTCTCAAACGATGCGCCGTCGGCATTTTTTTGCAAGGCGGGCAGCAGGTGTCTGGCAGAATAGACTCGTTCTGCTTCCCTTGCCTGCCCCCCACCTCCATCTCTCACTGGGTAAAATCCATGTCCTTGGGGCCTGATTCTGCCTGGTGCCTGCAGACCGGAGAGGTGATGGTGGGAGGGAGGTTGCGGAGGGCGCAGGGGCAGCTGGTGGACAGTGCCTGGCTGTTGTCCGTGTGGATGCAAGCAGCAGGATGACCTCGGCATCTCCGGCTCCCCAAACCCTAGCGCTGCTCTTGTCAGGAGCTGATTTTGGCTGCACCAAAGCAGCAGCAAAAGAAACTCCCTGGGTTTTCGCCAGCCCTGGGGTTTCTCTGCTAGCCCTGAGGCTGCGGTGCTCGATCCTCTCGGGTCCCTGTGAACACAGCAAGTCATCCTTCAAACCAACAATCTGCCAAAGGAGCGTCGTGCAGTTCGGGCTTGGATCAATGCCCCCACGTCCTGTGCCCTGTCGAGGTGGTGAGCAAGCCGTGCCCCAACGACGGCCAGCCACAGGGAGCAGGAGAGGGACAAACCTTCTGCCGAGCCCTCAGTAAATGTCCCAGATATTCTGTACCCAGATTCTCCCACCATTTTTTAGAATAAAAAGCTGAGGCAGTGGCACCACGGCTTTTTCTGCATCTCCCCAGCCCAGGGAGGCACAGGGCACCCCAGCACCCAAACAGGACGGCAGCACGCCAGGCTGAGAACGGCAGCTGGCGGCTTGCCTTCCCCGTGAAATTGGGGTAACACTGGAGCAAGGGACCTAAATATGGGGTAACTCTGAGTATTTGGGTAGCACTGGCTTTAATCCTTGGATCACACCTCATTATTTTGTCTGCCCTAATGCTTTGTAGATCCAGGGCCTCTGCAGACTCAATTCTGCATCTGTGAAAGGGTAGATTTATGTTTCTTTAATACACGCAGATGCTGCTCTCATTTGCCGAAAGCTCCCCTTCTCCTGCCCCGTACACATGCCAGGGCGCGGATGAAAGCGCTGCTCCCAGGAATAGGTTTTTCAACACCCAGCACAAATGCAAAGGAGGGAGAAGGAGGAGGAAGAGAAAGCGGGAAGGAGAAAGAGGGACCTGGCCTGATTTCTAGAGCTGTGGGATAAATGCGCATCTTGGCGAGAGCCGTGCAAGCGCCGAACTTTTGCCTAGAGGTTACCTAAAGATAGGCTGCGGGGCCCCCGCTTCACACGCCCTGCCTTGCAAATTTTTTTGCACCCAGCCACTTGGTTAAGGCTACTCCCAATCACCGGCGTTGCGGCAGCGATGGTTCGACTGCATCACCGCCCACCCAAGCCCCACCGCCCCAGGCACCTGCAGAGCATCATAGGGAGGGCGGCAGCATCCCGGCTGCGGGATCATTTCCCCTTCCCCACTCTCAGCATCTTACTTAATGGCCTCTTCACAGCTCCGGTCCAGGGGTGCTTTCAGGATCCAAGTGCCCACTTTGTCAAATGGAAGCGGACTCACTGACAGGCAGCCAGGAGGGCTAGGCGCGCGAGATGGGCTGTAACAGGGCTTGAGCATCCTGAGCTTTCCAGGACAAGTAACAGAGGTAGTGCTTTCTTGGCACTTGAATCTTTGCCTTCCTCGATGTAAACGACCAGGATTTTGAGGGCTTGAGCCCCTCACCAGGGAGAGGAGCTTTTGCAAGACATGCGGCATGGTCCTCCCCGCGCTCAAGAGCTTCACTGTGCCACCTTGGAATCCTCTTTAATTTATGAGCCAGAGCGGATCTGAGAGGGGTTTCGTGGGGTTTCGCCTGGCAGAGAGGCAACTCTCAGCAAAGAAAGTGGAGTAAAGTAGGTCATTTAGCACAGGCGTAACCAGCCAGGCTGTGCTCAGCGGGGATCAGCCGCTCACTGCAGTCGGGATCACAGGCTGGGAGCTGTTGATCGCGGGGGCCAAAAGGGCTGCTCAAGCACGGGGAGGTCTCCGTGCTGGATGGTGTAACTCTTCCATCCCTCTCCTTGTCTCTTTGAATAGTGTAAAACACAAGCAGCTCGGCTGACAGGAGAATGCAACACTCCTGACGGCATCTCCTGCGTACTCCAAGCGCGACTGGGATGGTGCAGCTTGCTGATAGAACAGGAATTTAAAATAATTACCGCATCTGCCTGGCAGCCTCCTCTTGCTATCTCTTTGGAGAACCAGTGCAGAGCAGCCTCTATTCTTCAAACTCCTTGTACCAATTTATGTTATTCATGAGACCACAACGCAATGGGACACAGATAAGGGAAGGGGTGGGCATCTGCTGCAGCTGGCTGGAGCTTCTCCTGGGCTTGGAAATGGTGCTGAGGAACACAAACTGGCCCAGTTTGGGAATTGCTTCCACTCAGCGTTACAGCAAACACTGTGACGTTTCACCCAGGATGCGTTACTCATAAATACCTAAGTTACTTTTTGTGCACCCAGATGGTCTTCCACACTTAAATGTTCAGAATTGGCTGCTCTTAAATACTTCCTCTCCCCTAACAACATCCATCCACGGGTTCATCCACCCATTTATGCGTTTTCACTGTCCCGGTATTGAGTTAAACTCTGCAATTTGCTGGGTCCTTGGAGACAGCTTAGCAAGCTGTGTTACAGATGGCGAAACGGAGGCACGGAACGGGACGTGACCTCCCCTGGGTCACACAGTGGCCTTATTGGTACAAGTGACACTCGAACCCAAGGACTCTGACTTTGAGCCCACATCAGGGGCTCCTTCATAACCAACACCAGGAAATTCAGGGGTGGTGGATGTGGAGGTTTAGCACCTGGGTTACAAGGTGGTGTCCCTTCCCAGAGCCGAGCAGGACCAACCCATGCCATGGGAGAAGAAGGATCCCTTCTCCTGATGTTTTAGTCTCCCTCCCATGAGCACAGAGTAGGTGAGCCACCTCGGCTCTACCCTGCGAGAAAGGAAGCCCAGAGCAGTGGCGTTGCCTGTGAAAGACACCAAGCAAATGGGCAAACCCCAAAACGCAAGTACCAATGCCCGCAGTGCCTTCCCTGCCCTTTGCTGCCCCAAGACACTCGTAGGAGAGGAGAAGACAAAACGACAGGAGAAAATACTGCTACAGTTTCTCCTCCGGTATGGCAAACAAACCATTCCTCTGCTAGAGGAGCTGAGGCCATCCTGGGGGAGTTCATCCCCGTTCCCTGATGGAGATTCTGCTGGGAGACGTCTCTGGGCACATGAGGTTTGTAACTCCACAGAGGACGTGCTACCAGCAGCATTCCTGCCTGTTTCCTTCCGCCTCTTCCAAGAGTGATAGCCAGCTAAAAAAATACCAGTTGGGTGCCTGTGAGGTTTCCCGAGAGCAGGTTCGTCCCCCAGCACCACCCGTTCCCCATTACCTGCACGGACATGGCTGATATCCTGATATCCAGGTTGGTGGAGTGGGGAACAACAGGGAATGTGGGCTTGACCCCAGCCGCAACCCCTTCGCCTCCAGCTGCATTGCTGCTGGAGCTTTTTTGGAGCAAATGCCAAGGGGGATCCCATACGCACCCTGCGGCATGTCCGCCCGCCCTCACCAGTGCCCATCACCGAGACCCATCAGCTCCTCCCAGGGGATTTCGCCCTCCAACAGCCCCTGCAGACTGGCTGATGGTGGAGCATAAAGTGATTTTTCCATGGTTCAGGCTATTTCTTTCTTTTCTCACAGAAGCTTTAGTTGTACGGAAAAAAATACCCAACCTACGAAAAATATAGTTGCTTGTCGTTTTCTTCCCCACCTTCCACAGAGCTGATATCAAAATAACCAACTCCTCAATAATATACATATTTATTTCCTCTTAATTAGTGCCGATATTTACAAAACTTGTGATACTCTGTGAAGAATAAATTATATACACTCATGATAAACCAGACAGCAAATGCTCATTTGGAACATGTATGTACACAGATCTGTATACTTATATACAACGGTCAGCCTTATTGACTCGGGTGCCTCGCAGCCCGTTATCCACCCGACCCCCAGGACACCCCCGCGTCGTCAATAAGAGCGGTAACGTCTATACACACTGTGCAATTCGGATACAGCTGGTGTCTAAATTTTTGTCTAGCAAACACATGGTTAAATGACTTGAAATTCCCACAAGTCCTCCTTTAACAGTTTATAGGCCTCTCTCCATTCCTGGTCCCATTTCTCCCGTAACCATGGAAACAAAAGGTTCAGCTCCAGCATCCTTAGGATGAGTCCTTCTTGGATTTCCTCTTCCTATCGATTCGCTCAAATTAGGCACCGCATGCAGGGTTGATCCAATACCCATTTTTTCCCCTTGTGCTTCGGTGTATGACATTGGAGGACAAGAGCGCAGTCTCAAGCAATGAGGGAGCAAGTGCAAATGGATGATTACATTCTTATAGGCAGCAGAAAAACAAAAAAAAATTCAAAATCAAACATCCAAACCCCAAAAGACCATTCCCAAGCTCAGGACAGCCAGGCAGGGCTGGGGAGGGGATGTGGTCCCTGCGAGGGTCCACGTGTGCGGCCCTTGCACAGTTCCGTGGTGTCCAGCAGCTCCTACAAGCCACACCATCCCCTACCCCGCAGGAAATTCACGGATAAGGAATTTATCTCATCACGTACAACTGGGCCAGAGGATCTTGTCCCCGAGTGTAAATCAGAGCTGATTTACACTGCCAGAGGCTGGGTCCTCTCCCTCGCGATGGGATGTGGCAGGATCGGAGCACCCATTTCTGAGAAGGGGGGATAAAATTTGGGCAGCCAGACTCAGGAACATCCTGGGGAGACCGAGGCCATGGGGAGCCGTTCATATCGGGGCTGGAGAAGGGCGATTCTTTGGCCAGGGGCAGAACAGTGGCTGGTGCGTGGGGGGGATGTTTGTCAGCCCTCGGGGCTCCTGGCAAGGGCCAGCAGCTGGTCCCCAACAAGAGGGTCCGAGGGATGTGCTGGATACCAAGGAGGTTGGATGCCACCCAGGGTGCGAGTAGGGAGCCACAGCATTTTTTTGGGTGCAGAACCGAAATGGTTTGTGGCTGACTCCTCCTTTCCTCACCCCTCAGCCCCCTTCACCCTAGCAGCACGCTGACCAGCTCCCACTGACGGAAGAAACCCCTGGGAGCCCCTCACCACGGGTGCAGACCTTGAGATAAACCTACCCCAGCTCCAAAACAGGGAGATGCTTCTTGCCACCACCCTGGGACCAAAAGCCAGCATGGTGCAAGGGACTTAAAATCCAGCCATCACAAGAAAAACTCCAAAAAAACTCCACCCGGTGTGGCACAGCTTTTGCATCACAAACAAACCCCTTTGACTTCTGCTTGCAGTTCTCTGCACGGTCACAGAAACGGTCGCGACGGGCCCAAGCTGGGGATTCAGGATCAAGAACGGAGATGCTGCAAAGCAGAGGGACGCGTGGAGCCGAATGCCAGCAGCCCCTCGGGATGCTCCCGCTCCCAAGGCCAGATCCAGATCTCCTTCGCTTGGGCACGTCCCTAAGTGTATTTCAAGCTCTGGAAAACCTGCAAGACTTTGGCAGCAATTTCAAGGGCTGACCCAGGAATTATCTGATAACAAAGCAAGGCCCTTCCTGAAATACCTCCTCCTCCTCTGTCTTTTTCTCTCCTTCTGTGTATTTATGCACAAATATGCCCATGTTTATACACCCACTTGCTACATACGCTGTCTCATAACGCCATTCTAGAGATCCTTTTCTTCATATAGCTCAGTATTCAAACCTGTAGGACTTTGACACAAAACACCGCTGCGGAGATTCGTTTTCCCGATAAAACACATTGCCTCACACAGACATGTTTTTCCTAGCAGCCCTAATCACTTGGTGGTGGCCCAGCCGGTATAGGAGCCTCACCCCACCACCCTTAGCAGAGATTTTGGAAGATATTAAAGGGCTGACATGTTGCTCGCAGCCTTGTCCATGTGGCTGGGTGTTAGAAGACCACTCACGTTGTAATCATCACTTTCCGTCTCTCCAAAATCACAGCACAAAGGGTAAAACTAAAATACAGGTGCTGTTTCCTCTGGGTGCCAACCCAGGAGCACTTCCACAGACCAGAGAGCGTCACTCCTCCATCTCACCCCTGAAGAGAGGCAAACGTCTCCACGGGAGGAGGAAAGAAACCAGATCATCTGTGTGTTAAGTGGCCTGATGCAATCTAACATAGGTGGTGGGATCCTCTGCTTCCCCGGTGCCTAATTTAGCACCCTCAGTCCGAGCCAGTTCGCGGCTCATGTTTGCCCCTTTCAAAGTCGAGGGGAGTTTTGGATGCTCAGCATCTCCTCATAAACAGGTCCAGACTCTCTCAAACCAAATTCCTCAAGAAAAAAAAGAGGAAAAAAAAGAGGAGAAAAAAAAAATCACAGTCTCCTCCTGAAAACTGGTTCAAGATCACATCAGTGAGTCAGAAGCAAAGCTAGAAATAGCACTAGAGCTCCGACCTGCAGGCACAAATCCCATTAAAACCTATAGGGGAACCATTTCTCTGTGCAAGGGAGAAACCTGGACCCTTCTGCTTCGTGCAGCCTGACAGATCGCTTCCAGCCATGGCCCCCACAGACCTTTTTTGCGTGAACCAAACATCCAAGTGCTTCTCCTGGTACATTCCCTATTTCCCAAACACGATGCCAAGGGCAGCAGAGATGCTCTCCCACCAGGGCTTGTTTTCCCTGGGAATATCTGCCGGGTCAGTGCAAGAGGTGCAGGATCTGTCCTACAGAAGGGATAGGCCATGCTGGCCCCTGCCATGGGGACAGATGTCAGCTCACATTGGTGATGACAGGAGGAACATGACCTCTTGCTCTTCGGCCCCGTTCATCCCTGCGATGCAGCTCTGGGGCTTCCTAAGGCAGCCAGGACCTCCCAGCTTGGCCTATGGGTTTGGATGTGCCTGATCCTGCTCACGGACCTGCTCTCCCGTCCTGCTCAGCCTCGGAAAGCCTGTGGGGACATCATGCCCAAAACATCCCCCCCCAAAAGACATGATCTTCCTCCTTACCAAACCACAACGGCACCCACACTCCCAAGACGTACTCAGTACATTGGCAGATGCTCCCCCCAGATAATCCAAAGCCTATGGGCATTAAACCACTGGGCACTTGGCAAAGTCTCATTGAGTGCCAGCATCCTCCCAAAACAACTGCAGCAACCTGCCCTTGGCTTTGGTTCTTTCCCGCACACCAGGGATGGGATCGCCTGGTACTAGGAGCACCCGTGGGTGGGCAAGCAGCATCTCAGTGCATCAGGGACCTTCCCCATGCAAGCTCAAGTTCCCGCGGACCCACCACGAGCCGTGTCAATGGATGCTGGCCAACCGCCCTGGGAATCATGCCTGAGCCAGTGGCTCACACCAGCCCTCTCCCGTTCTACAGGATGAGCTTCAGAAGTAGAGATTTATTGCTTTCGGTTTCGTTGCTTCTTTTTGTGTCTTTAAGATGTTAACGGGCTTCAAGGGCTCCCATTTCAGAGCCGCAGCAGCAGCAGAGAGGGAGGAGAGGGTTCCTAATATAATGAGATATAATTAAATCAGGCCGGGGTTCCATGCTGCATGGTGCTGAGCACCTTTGAGACCCAATGTGTTGATGCTGCTGGTCCTTTGCACCAAGTGGAAGCCAGGACTCTCATGCACTAACCATGGGACACTTGGTATTAATTATAGCCAGGCCAAATCAATCAATCAGTAAAGTAAAAATGAGTGATTCCATCTGGCCGAGCGGAGCCGCATCAGCACAAGAGATGGATCCGGCCCTAAAGCAGCATTTTGAACCATTGCTGTAGAATACGCTAGCACCATTTATTTTATTGTTATTAGTACGGTTTTCCTCTCTGAGCTCAGGAAGGGTCTCACCGACCTCCCTCGCACGCTCTGCAATGGGGTTCCCTCCTTGTGCCCACACTTCACCACAGCGGTGCAGGACTGATCACGCCTCAGTTCAGCCCAAATTCACCCAAACTCAACAGGCTGCTAAACCCCATCCCGCACCCTGGGGAGGTTTTGCTCGGCCGTGACCTTGGAAGAGGTTTGAATCCCTCTCCCATGACCTGGCAGAAGAACGGGGTGCCCATCCCCGGGGATGGTCGGCTATGGGGGAAAAAGACAAGGAAATCCAGACAGGGATGGGGAAAGTAGGTGAGAACCCCCCGGACCAACAGGTCCCACCTATCCCCAAATAACACCACCGATGAAGAAGAAGCAGAAATAACCCTGAGGTCTCTGCACCTCAACTCACTCCTCCTAAAAACCCTGGAAGAAGGCAAAACAAAGGCTCAGAGGTGCGAGCTCAGACCCATCCCAGCCTCAGCACCATGCCCTCTCCACCGTAAGGGAATAAATCACCAGCCCTGAGGCTCCACGTGGTTGAAAAGGAGTTTTCCAACCCAAAATGCACCCTGCCCTGGTGATCCCATGGGTGCCCCGGGGCGGGTCATCCTGCTTCAGCCCATGACCCACCATCCCAACACCCCTGAGGTGGTGCCCCGATGTCCCGAGCACTCATGTTTGCTGAGGATTCGGCCCTATAGTCGCTCTCTAAATATCTATATACACACACACACGATAATTGTACTGGAAACAGCTGAAAAGTGCTGAACCAACAAGTCAGGAGAGCCGTTACCTGCTATTCCACCTGCTCCTCGTGCCCTCTCTGATCCACCGTGGTTTCTGCTCGTGACACCAAGATTAATGACTAATTACTCGCCCCATAATGAGTGCAGGTGTTTAACTTTCAGCTCACCTTCCCTCGCTTGCATTAGTCGGCTCTTGTGTCTGGATGCTCAGACACTCAGGCTTTGCCTTGTTATCTATCAAACTGTTGTCAGCACATGCCTTCCCCATCCAGTTTTTAAATATAATGGAGACTTTTTAACTCCCATGAATCTCCTTCAAGCCACCGGAGAATCTATAAACACTATAAATATGAATACTGTTTCGCCTACTAAGAAAATATATATTTGTGTGTGTATTAAATATTCAGATTCATGCAACAAATATCCATGCAGCTGTACTGTATTACTGGTTAAATTTCACTGCAGTATAAATATATTATAGGCCACAGCATAGTTGCTCCAGTTTTATATATAGATATAAAAAAGATGCTTTTTCCAACTCATTTTCAATGTGTCAGTGGAGGTGTCTTTGGTGATCCTGGAAATATTGGTGATGGAAGTGTCATCTAAATAAATAAATAAAACCCAAGCACTTGATTTATTTACTCATCCCTCCCGATGCCTAGCATAGAAAATTTAAGACTTAATAAATAACGTGCCATCATACTAATTATCCCTCCCCTGGGCCTCACACTGGCATACTGCAGTGGCTGAAACTATTGCAGCATGCAGCATTTTTAGTTATGAAACATGAGCCTGGGCAATGCGTTCACGCTTGGCATTCCCAGGGCAGAAACCCGAGCCTTCAAGCAATTTGGATACACGACTGCATCTTCCCTTCATTAAGCTCTCCCTGACCTTTCCCAGTCACTCTCGATACCTGGAAGCTGTCTGTCACCCAGCTCCATGGGACGGGGACCAGCATTTGTGGTACCCCGAGATGGCCCAGAGTTGCCCCCCGCATCCCCATCCCATTACTTGAAATGCCCAACGGCTCCATACCTTTGGAGACCCACAAGCCTGGGATGGGAGAAGGGAAACAAAATGTTGCGGGGGTTTTTTTCACGAATGCTTATTCGGTGTGGAAATCAAAGGTTAAAAGTCACTTACACAGCTATTGCTTCCCATGCAGAACCAAATATACACCGTAGAAAATACTGTATTAACTACAATGCAGAGCAGCACTCAATATCTGCAATTGTTCCACTTCAGCTTTAAATACGTTACTAGATTTTAGCGACTAGACATCGGTTAGCATTTTGGTGATATTCACATAGTTTGTGTTAGCTAGGGTGCAATTGGCTGTCTTCAAGTTCTCCTCCCTAAAATCCTCATTGCTATTGTTTACGCCTTCCTGAATCTCCATATAATCAGACTTACTAATAGTAGAGGCACTTCTGCTTTTCTTTAGGTCAGGGGAAGAGGGGATCTTTGGGCAGCTGGTTACTTGCAAATATTGAGCCTGCTCCTCTCCCTCCGTCTCCCGGTGGTAGAAGTAATTGAAGTTAGACACTATGACGGGCACTGGTAAGGCAATTGTTAATACGCCAGCGATGGCACACAAGGAACCCACTATTTTCCCCCCAATGGTTGTGGGGACCATGTCTCCGTAGCCAACAGTCGTCATGGAAACCACAGCCCACCAGAAGGCATCCGGGATGCTCGGGAACTGGGACTCGCTCTCGTCAGCCTCGGCAAAGTAGACGGCGCTGGAGAAGAGGATGACGCCAATGAAGAGGAAAAATATCAAGAGGCCCAGCTCCCTCATGCTGGCCTTGAGAGTCTGCCCCAGGATTTGCAGCCCCTTGGAGTGTCGGGAGAGCTTGAAGATCCTGAAGACCCGCACCAAGCGGATGACTCGAAGGATGGCCAAGGACATGGCTTGCTGGCCTTGCTGACCATCCTCTGGCTTCTCGGCTAGCTCCGTCCCTAAGGTGATGAAATAGGGAATGATGGCTACGATGTCTATAATGTTCATGATGTTGGTAAAAAACCCAGCCTTGCTGGGGCAGGCGAAAAACCTCACCAAGAACTCGAAGGAGAACCAGATGATGCAAAGTGTCTCCACGATGAAGAAGGGGTCTGTGAAAGAGGTGGACTGCTGGTACCCCATGCTGCTGTTGGAGTAGGGGGGATGGCTCAGCCCGCTGCCGTGCATGTCCTCGTTCTCATCCCGAAAAATGGGCAATGTTTCCAGGCAAAAGCTGACGATGGAGATTAAAATCACCATGACGGAGACAATAGCTATAATCCTAGCAGGGCCTGAGCTCTCGGGGTACTCAAAGAGCAACCACACTTGTCTCTGAAACTCATTCTCAGGCAACGGTCGTTCCTCTTCTTTGATGTAGCCTTCATCCTCCCGAAACATCTCCATCGCTTCTTCCCCCAGTTCATAGAAGCGAATCTCTTCCGAAAAGATATCTAAGGGCACGTTAACCGGCCTCCGCAACCTCCCACCAGACTGGTAATAGTACAAAATCGCATCGAAGCTGGGTCTGTTCCGGTCAAAGAAATACTCATTCCGGAGTGGGTCGAAATATCTCATTCTCTTTTTAGGATCCCCTAGTAATGTCTCTGGAAACTGGGCTAATGTCTTGAGCTGTGTCTCAAAGCGCAGACCCGAAATATTAATGACCACCCTCTCGCAGCACTCATGGTCAGTCTCAGGGTTATACGTGTCCTGCGGGTGACCGGGAAGAGCTGCAGCTTCGTCTGCAGGATCTCCGGTAGCTACTGTCATATTGGGGTGTAAAAGAAATCCTTATGCTAAACTCTTCCCAGTGCCCGGTGGTGGGATCGGATTCAGGGTAGGGCTACTATCCTGCAGAAGGACATGTACGTAGGTTTGGAAGTGTCTCATGAAAAGGCGAAGGGATGATATATAAAAAAAAGAGAAAATAAAAAAAAAAGGAAAGAAAATTGCCCCTGCTGAGAAAGAGAGAGATGAAATAAAGTTGGGGGTAGGAGAGCAGCTCCCTTCACTACCATGACTATCCCCTTCCTTGGGGGGCGTTAATTTGCCTTCTTCGGGACAGAGTTCAAAACCTCCCATCTAAACACATTAGGTGGAAGAGAGAAAACATCTGAGGAACCGTCACCTATTCAGAACCAGTGTGGAAAAAACGGCGTTGGCAAACCAGAACTTTTTTTTTGCTAAAACTAATAATTCCAATTAAAAAAAAAAAAGGCAGGGGGTGGGGAAGGGAAGTGAAAGGAAGGAACAAAAATAACCCCATCCAGCCCTAAAGTGGAGAGGGGATCCCGAGGGGTGCTGAGGAGAGGCAGACCAGGCTCAGCTCATTTCCAGGCATGCAGCTAAGGGTTAACATTCAACCGTGCAATCTCAGGCAATCTATCCTCCTACTGGGCTCCGATTTTAAGTTAGACACCTTCCCAATCCTCCTGCCCTGGCCATAAAGCCACAAGGCGACATGCTGCCCTCCCTGCCTGCAGCCAACCGGGCAAGCTTCGTGGCTGCCTGAATTTGCGGCCGCCGATGCAGGCTGCCCCGCGGACCACTGCAGTCCCCCTCCTCGACCGCTGGTGTCCCAGCTCCTGTCATCCTCTGCAAACCACCATGGCACACAGAAAACAAATCACATTACCTGGAGAAGCCAAATCTTAGTGTCTCTTAGTAACACCGATTATCTGACCCTGGGGAAATCCTAGAGAGAAACACAGGCTTCCAAGATCCCCATAATTTCCTCTCTCTTCAAAGTTAAAAATAATGGTGAGTCATCGTAGAAAAAGGAGAAGGGACATAAAAGGGGTTAGATTCCCAGATGGTGGAAGTCAGGTCTTGTAATGGTTTGGACTGGAGAAAGAGAGAAAGAGAGACAGAGAGACAGAGAGACAGAGTCTTCTCGGTAGCTGTTGCAGATCTGCACTTCAGGGCAGATGAGCGTCTGTCTGATGCCTTCAGTACGACGGCGAAAAGATGCTAAGCTCAGCAAAACCCGATGTCCCCAGTGTCCTCGGGAGGTGTGGCATCGCCTGGAAAAAACACCAAGAAGGTAACCAGCTGCTGGGAGCTTTAAAGGAGCATCTGCAAAGCCCCGGCTCCTCCGGGCACCCCTTTTTCGCTCCCTGCGAGCTGTTTGCCCGCTGCCTGGCCAACCTGCACTGCAACATGAGAGGAGGGAGAAAGCGCGCTAGCGCCGAGGCGGAAAAAACCAGAGCCCCATCTCCCTCCGCTCTCACTCAATGCCACGGCGTGCAGCGGGCGTGCAGCGGGGCCAGGCTGCCCGTGGGAGCCGGTGCCAGGCAGAGGAGAGGTGGGGGAACGGTGCAGTCCCCCCGCGGCCGCTGAGGCTCTGCAAAGCCGCGGTGGGTTCCCATCGCCACTGAGCACCTGGGAGTTGGTGGCACCCACTGGGCGCAGCGCCCACGCCATCGCGTCGCGTTCCCGGGTGATTCAGGAGGCTCCGGCTTCCTCCGCGAGTCCGAACTCCTCCGCGGTCCCTGTCTAGCCCCTGCTGCCCCCCAAGGCCACCTGCCCCCAAGGAGCCCTGTGGGCCCCGCTGTGGGACCCACACAACCTGCACCCGCCTTCCCCATGCTCCAAAAAGCCAACTCCCCACCGACCCACACGCCCGTGGGGGAAATTGCTCGCGGGGATGCTGAGGCGGCGGTCCCTGATCGGCGATCGGTGCCGGGTCATCAGCACCCCTGCTCCTAACGAGCGCTCCCTCAGGTCACCCCGCACTGCCTCCCACCATGGGGGTGCTCAACCCAGACGGGTCCAACCAACCTCTCCTTTTTTTCTTTATTTTTTTTTTTCCCTCCCAAAGAGAAAAAAAACCCCAACCGAACCACCTCTAACCTCCCTTCTTCAGCTCCAACTCCTCTACTTTGAGCCAGGATTACAGAACCGGGTAGGGGAGGCAGGTGGAAAACAACCCCGCGGTCCCGATCGCCTCGGCAAAGGTTTCAGCCGTCTCCAGGCCGTTTACGCCTGTTGGTTCCTCTCCTCATCACCCGAGGTGCAGATATTGCCGCAGATCCCTCTTTTCTTGGAAATTTCCCTTTTCTGTGCAACCCTCCTCTCCCTTCTCCTTATGCACTAGAAAAAATAGTACAACCCTGACAAGGCCTGCAGCATCCAACCGCTTCGCTTAACCCTTTTCTGCCAGGCCCAGAGGAGAGGACGTTGCGTTTGTCCCAGTTTTTCTCATTTTCCTGCGTTTTCTCCCCACCACTCACTCCCCAGCGCCTGGCTCAGGAGTTTCCCTGGCTTTGACCTTCCCTGGCTCCTCCAGGCATCACGTTAAAACACCACAAACACCATCTTTCTGCTGCTGCAAAAAATTATCCGGCAGCCACAAGCCCCCATCTCACCAAAAATCAACGAACCTTCAATTTTTTTTCACTAAATACAGTTTTTATCCTGCCCATAAACTCTCTCCTCCCCTTTCTCCCATCCCACAACACTCCAGATTTGTTTAACAGCACAGAGATTTACTTATTTTTTTTTTAATATATAAACACATTGATTTTTATTTGGCATGAGGTCTAGGATTCTTCCTCCGAGTCCGAATCCGAGCGGCGATGCTTGGAGATGGTTACGGCACCATCCGAATAGATCCCCCCCTACCCCCAGCACTCAGTTTCTCCTACTTTCTCCCCATCTCACGCTTTCCTGGCAAACACCCTCTCCGCCCAGCATCTTTGGGGTTAATTCATGCAGATTTGGGGGTCGGTGGGAGGGGGGCATGGAGGAGAAGATTTGCCCAAGGAACCTTCATTTTCTCCCTGCCTGCACAGGCCGGAGGGGCCACGCCTGTATTTCGGAGCGGGTGGGTTGCACGCCTCCGGGACAAGGCCACGACAAAAACACAAATCCCTCCGTTTGCACCGTTTATGGCCAGGCTGTATTAAAGCAGGACAGCAGCGGGACGCTGAGGGGAGGAAGGATGCAAGGTGGCGGGGAAGAGAAAAAGGCACCAACTTACAATTGGCTCTGCAGTCGGGCATGCGGAGAATGCACAAGCAGCCGCTCTGCTCCGCGCCGCTGCCAGCACCTCTCACCTACGGCCCCCCCAAACTCCTACCCTGGGAGTCAACCTCGGAAGGCAGCAGAGCTTCTCCATGAATATTCATAAGATTAATATGAGCGTCTTCCCCTCCCGCCCCCCCACCCGCCGCCTCCCTCCTCCCAAGCAAGAGACCTAGATTTCAACCACTGGGAAATAATCATATCCCTGGATACGTGATGCTGCTTTACCGTGCGGCTCTGATCCATACCATATTCTCGGTAATAGCCTGGATCTGCTCGGGGAGATCTGGGGGATGGGGAACCACCCGCTCCGCGCGGCTTCGGGGAAAGGGCTTGCAGGGACCACGCTGCTCTGCTCTTGGCTGGGGTGAGGACGTGAAAAGCAGTGATTTTATATCACTTTGCATTTACTGACCTCCCTAAGGAGGGAGATGGCCAAGCTCCTACAAACTTGGCATATGAGACCTGTGGTTCAAGCCCTGCCTTAGGGCATGATGGAGATGAACCCACTTGGACCGTTCTGCCCTTACCCCACAGCCCCATGAAGAGCATCGGGGCGGCAACAAGCGCTGTGAGGTGCCTGGCACCCAGCAAACAGGAGTGCTGGAGGAGGCAATGGAAAACTTTTCTATTCTCGTACACAGCAGTCAAATTTGCAAGGAGCAGGAGATCACCCCAGGGACGACAACCCAAGGTGGGACAGGAGGGCATGGACCACCCTGAATACCCAAGAAAATCAGTGCTAAGTGTAACACCCAGCCAGGCAGGGGGATGTGGGGACATGGCGAGGCTAAACAGTATCATTTCAGCTCCCTGAGGTGCCAGGAGCAGCGGGTGGCACAGTCAGAGAGCGGGTGCAGCACCGGGGGGTGCGAGGGGGCTGCTATCGCCTGCCACTCCTCCCAACACTCCGCTCGATCTTGAAACAAAAATACGTTTCCCCGAGCTGCAGCCAGGCCCCAATATTGGAAACGAATTTCTAGCCCTACGGCAAAACTGGGAATCCTTCACTCCCTGCTGCGAAAGCCCTTGCACGTACGGGTTTTCTTACTGCGTGCACCCAAGTGGACGCGAGGCCACTCTGGATGAGGGTTTTTAATGTCATCTGCATCATTTTAGCCTTTTCTGAAGGCCGATCTGCCACAGCAGGGTAGGCTGAATCCAGAAAATGATTTGCCCGAGGCTGATCCTTATGCAATATGCAGAAACTGAGGCCGGGCAGAGAGAGCGACTCAAGTGAAGCTGAATTTCTAACTTGTTATTCCTGCTGCCGCCTTGCGAAGGTATTGCAAAACCAGGGGGATTTTTCACGTAAACAGAACCAGCTCCTTACAAAGAGCCAAAATCCTGTCTCTAGCAAATCAGGGGAATTTCTCTGAATTGAGTGACGCTCTCTCGATTTACTATCCTAATTGTGGAGCTATTATTATAGTCTGTGTGTCTGCACCCGCCTCCCTCAGCCACGCTGACAACTCCAGACGTAACCCAGCCTCCCAGAGAACTAGACGAGCTGATGCACTGCACCCACTCGCCTGTTTTACATGGATTTAACCAGCCGACGTCTTTGCACCAATATGATAATTTAAAAAAATCAGTCCCTTCTGGGTTATTTCTCTTACTCAAATGGACTTCGTAGTTACCCGGACTGGAAACCTTACCCCATCTGTGTGTGTGTGTGTGGCCTTGGGGAAGTCACTTGGGCTGGGGATGTCCTGGGGACCAGGTAATCTGCTGTCCAGGTAATCTGGTGTCCAGGGATTCTGCTGTCCAGGGCCTATCTGGAAGCAGACGAGCTCCACTCGCTTTACTGCCTTTACTCCCAGGGAAGCCCCCAAAGGCTGCTCAGAGCTTGGACTAGTGGGCTTGCAGCCAGCCTGCACCATATAAACTAAAAGCAAGAATGGACTTTTGTCCCCATAACCTGCTGGCGGTGGGTTTGGGGGATGCTCTGTGACGCAGTGCTGTGGGGCTATGGATTAAACCCACAGGGCAGGGTGTCCCTGGGACTGGCTTCATCCAGAACAGCTGAACTCCAGTCTCAGTGTCACATTGGAAAGCATGACCTACACCTAGCCCCACACCACATCACCTGGGACGGGCACCCACGTCTCCCCGTGCTGCCATAAGCCAAGCTGCTCCCCCACTCCTTCCCTGGGAGGGGTGGGAGAAGCTCTCTGGAGAGGACAGACCCTGTCCCACCACCTTCATGCATCCTGCACAGCCTCAGATCATTGCATCTCCCCGTGGTGACCCTCCTGGCGACACCATGCCACCTCCTGAAAAGCCAGAGGGGCTTTGAGGGATGGAGCGGACACCAGCAGCTGTGCCAGGAGGAAGAGCAGAGCTGGACCAAGTCTTGGCTGCGGTGCTGAGCAAAGTGGGCCTGGATGAGGCAGGACACAGAGCCCCCATCTCCATCCAAGCCTCGGCTTTCCAGCCGTAGGGGATGACATAACAGGGGCCCATGTCATTTTAGGAGCTGTGAAAGCTGTAAGCGAATTCCTGGGGCTGTGAGTCACCCTCCGGGGAAAGCATCCGGCTTCCCACCGCTGCCTACATCAGAGGACTGAGCTCCTGGCCCCCAGCACCCCAGCACCCACGCCTTGGTGTGTGGTGGCAAGAGAAGGGGATACCGAGAGATGTCAGTGACCCTGATGTGGTGGCACAGCATCTAAAAATGAAGGCAGACGGGGAACAAAGCAACCTGGACCTGCAGAGCAGACTTCGTTCTTCCATAGAAGATGCTGCTGGTGGATCCCAAAATATCATGGTGAGATAAATCAGAGTGGCTCCCCCCATCTGGGCTCTGCAGCACCTGGGCAGGGCTTCTGGTCCCTGGAAGGATCTCCTGCTCCCTGGGAGAATCTCCTGGTCCGTGGGAGGATCTCCTGGCCCCTAGGAAGGCACAACATGGCCAAAGGGAAAACAGCAAACATTGCCTGGCTGCAAAGTTAATGTTAAATAGATTCTCCCTCTGTATTTCTCCAAGGTGGTTTTCATAATAAAATATCTGATTATTTTTAAAATAGCTCCTTTGGGTACCAGTATGAATTCTTGTTTGGTTGAGACCGCTGAGTTGCAACATCTTTGCCTCCAAAGATGCTCCACCAGCCTGGACAGCCAGCCTAGAGAGGAGCCGGCCATCATTCATTGAAAATAAAAGTCATTTAGCTCAACTGCAACACAGTAAGAACTTCAGTTCCTGAGGGCTTTGGAGCTCAGCAAGATAGATGATTGTGAATATTTCATGCCAGGCTGCTGCTCGCTCCAGGAGAGCTAATGGACCTGCTGCCGGGCTGGCGCAGAGCGAGCATCGGTCCTGGGAGGGTGCCTCCTGCTCGGGCTGCTCCGGCCGCTCCAGTTAAAAGGCTCTCAAAGCCACTTTATTTCGCTTGCACAAAAAAAAAGGACAGGACAAGCCAAATTAACGAACGGAAAAGAAATCAATGGCCTCCTTCCAGCAAGGTGCGAGTGCTTTCAGCTCCGGAAAGAAAGCCCATCGGCTCACAAGCCTGCACATCATCCATGGATAAAGTCCCCCCATCCCTCGCTGGGTCTGGGGCTTTATTTAAGATATCAGCTGAGCCACCGCCTCCTCGTCGAGGGGGCTCAGCCATGCCCCTCCGTCCTTCCAGTCCTCCCGCTCCAAAGCAACCGAGAAAGTGGAGTCGCTTCACGGCTCCAAAAGTGCCTTTATTCGCTGACCGAACGCCGGCTTTGCTGAGCCAGGGCTGCTCATGAGACCCCGAGGCAGAGAAGAGGAGATGAACTTCCCCACATGCCTCAGTTTCTCTCCAATGATTCATTTTCCCCAGGTCTAAACCAGCCCATGCCCATCTGCCCGACGGAGCACCCCTCCTCCTCCAGCTTCGGCAGGGTGGCACCCACCAAGAAGCAGGGAAATAGGGCCAGAAGTTGAAAGCTTCTGGTTGTTGAGCTTAGGGAGGAGAGGACTACGGGGAGATGGGACAAATCTCCAGGGGAGATGGCCAGCATCTGTAGGCAGATTGCCTTCGCCTCGGGGGAGCAGTGAGGTGACCTCAGGGTCCCCTCTGCACTGCCATGGCGGGGCACAGCTCCTTATAGCCATCAGTCCTGGCACTGGTTCCCCGTGGAGGCGATGACCAGGGTGACAGCATCTCCCGTCACAGCACGAATGGGACAAGCAGCCCCGCAGAGGCTGTGTCCAGGCCCCATGGGTCTCAGCCCAAGTGTCTGCTGGTGCTGGGTGGGGGCTGAGCACTGCTGAAGGTCAGATCAGAGTCATGGAATGGGGTGAGGTGTTCCCGTCATCCGAGACGTTCATCCCTCCCTGGGGAGCAGCAGGAGGGCAAACAAGGGGGATGGAGAAGTGGTTCGAAAAGATTATTTGCCTCTTTGCTTCCTCCTACGCAGAGATGCTGTGGGGAGGAGACGCAGCCGGTGGGGATGCTCGGGCTGGGGAGCGCCTTCCGTGCGCTTTGGTGGGGCACGGTGGCAGCTTGGGCATGATGGCGATGTGGGCACGGTGGCCCTGTGGCAGCTTCAGCCACGAGGTGGCACTGCATGGCACAGCACAAAGCCTCGCCGAGCCCGGCCCACTGGGCCAAATCCTGGGCTGGGCCGAGTTGTGGACCATGCCAGCCCCGTGGCCGTGCCAGATTGTGAGCTGTGCCAAATAATGGGTCGTGCCAAAGCAGGGGCTGTGCCAGATTGTGAGCTGTGCCAAATTACGAGCTATGCCAAACTGTGGGCCACATCAGGTCATGAGCTGAGCCAAATCATGGATCGTGCCAGACTGGGAGCTGTTCCAAACTGCACGCTGTGCCAGACGACTCCTCCTTGGCCCCCAACCTCACCGTGAGCTCCCACTGCCCTCACCCCCACCTGAGACCCCCGTGTCTCCGCTGCCCGGTGCGACTCCCTTTCCTGCACGGTCTCTCCTTGAAATGGCTCTGCCATGGTGGAAAATTCCTAGAAGGAAAAAACAAGATTCTGTGCACTTTCCCAAAGGGTTGGGAGGAATTTCATCGCTTTATCACCTCTGCCCAGCTGCCAGGAGTGGGTAGAGACACCGCATCGCGGTGGCACTGACCTGGCCCCGCAAGTGTGTTGGCAGCAGCTCTGGGCTCACTGTTCTCACCGGTTGACTTGGGCAGGTGACAGCCGCAGGGCTGCAGGTGACGCGGGGAGGACAGCAGGTGACATGCCCAAGGCTACCCGAGCAGTCAGCATCAGAGCCCAGCCTGCTCGTCCCGGGATCGAGGCGTGCTTGGACCCCACAGCCCCCTCCCCTCGGCCCGTGGGGAACGTCGCCGCCTCGCAGCATCCTCTTCCCCGTCATTTCTCTGCCGTATTTACTATTTCTTCATCTCCCACCCCCTCTTTTGGGAAGAGACAGACTTCCCCGTTTCCATGGAAACCCTCCCCCTCTCCCCTCATTTCTTCAAAGAGGTTTTCATCCGTTTCTTTCAAAAATTGCTATTTTTAGCTCCGGCTTCCCCTTCTCCCCCTCCCCACCCTCCCCTCTCAGCTCATGCTTTCCCAGAGGAGCAGCACCCACCAGGGCTGCCGCTGCCCCTGAGCATCCGTGGAAGCTGTGGCGCCGCCTGCGTGGCTTTTGACTTGGCCAGGGCAAGAGACGCATCAGTCCCTGCTCGGGTCCGTGGTCTAGATCCCAGCAGATCCCTTAATTTGTGCTTAATTCCTCTGGGGTGTGGAAATGTTGGTGTATAAAGGAAATGCTTCTGTTCTAGAGGAAGGTCCTGGGAGCATCTAAAACTCCCACCACTCTGCAGGCTGGACCCTTGGGAATGACCGTCCTTGCAGCATCCTCTGTGATCTCATGACCCCATGGTAGCCAGGGGAACATTTCCTTTCCTGCAATCACAGAGCGGACAGAGCCCCAGGTAGCCCTGACCTGAAGCTCAGGAGTTCTGTGCACATTGGCTCCTGTTTGGCCCCATGCTGGGATGGAGGCAGGTTGCCCAAACGGACCCTATAAATGCCATGCGTGGTGGCGATCACCACCTGGGACAGACAAGGAAAGCGTGGTCTTCTCTGTCATTCCCAGCTTTGCAAAGCCAAGCATCTGCCACCCCCATAACAACACTCGTTGGCTGGTGTCTTTGTCTCATCTACGCTCGTTGGCGCACGTCTCATTCACGCCGATGGATAAATCACGAGGTGAATCGCACGCTAGCGCCTGGAAGAGCAGGGGATAAAGTCTGCTTCCACCCTTCACAAATACAGGCAGGGCAGAAACGCTGCCTAAATCCTCGGTATCAGTGCTGTCTGCGGCAAAGCGCGGTGAGGTCCTAAAACTGAAGCCTTGATAGAAGAAATTCAAGAGTATATCAATAGAATGAGTAGTAGCAAACGGCCAGGACCAGGTGGTGTTAAGTAAAGGAGTTTTCCATGGGGGAAATGATAACCTTAGCTGTCCCATGGATAAATACAACAGCAGAGGAATGGCCAATGACCCTTGCAGAGGGATGTCACGCCTCACCGGTTGGACTAGAAAGGAAGATCGTTTTGGCTACCAACATCTGTTTGAAAGACAGGAAGCGAGGTATCTAATACGAGGCCTCCTTAGCAAGGCACGGCTTGGGGAGAGAGGAACTACACACAAGGAGCCTGACTCCGGGCTGGAAGAACCCCTCTGCGGCATCCTGGAAAAGTCACAGTTGGAAGGGCTGGACGCTCTCGTTTGGAAAGAGGGATGCGACACAGGTCATTAAAATCCTGCATGGTGGTGAGATGGTGAGTAGGGAATGATCGATCAATATTTCTTCGTAACGCAAAAAGGAAACGGCACCCAAGGAAATTTCCAAGCAGCAAATTTCAAAGCAGCGAGCGAGGGATTTATTGCGTGTCACGTCGGTGCGCAGAGCTGCTGGAGGCTGCCGTAGCCACGCAGTTCCCACGTGGGGATGTTCGGGTACGGAGGTGAGCAGAACATCAGCCAAAAGGACAGCAAAAACCAGCCCTTCAGCACCCAGCCTCCTCCAGGCCCTTCTTTTAAGAAGAATTTCTACATCACAAACCCAGGCAGCACCAGTGCTTGCTCCACGTGCAGCTCCAAACACTCTCTGCTGTGTTACTGCCACAGTGGCATTTACCCACTGCCATTTATAACCTCCGGACGTGAAGCACGAGACATTCATCCTGTTGTGACACCATACCGCTCCGGGGCTGCCCCATATCCCGCAGCCTCTGTGCTCCCCTCGGCTCCTCCCTCCAAAAGCCAACAAGTCGGTAAATAAAAGCCAGCTTGGGGGAGATGAGCTGTCAGCACTGGCTGTGTCCAGTCCCTCTACAGCTCTTTGGTGCAATGTCTTCTCCATGCATTAATCAGCCCAGGTGTGGGCTGGAAACCCTACAAAACCCAGGGGTTCTGGGTGTGTGCCTCAAATCCAGGTTCACCGCTGGGTCCCAGTGATGGCTGGGTATGGGAACGTCACCCTCGCCTCATCAGTGGTGCCGTGGAAGGTGTCTCAAGCAAACCTGGGCGACACGTGCCAGACACGACCCCTGCACCCATCCTTCCTCAGGGGCTGGTTTTGACTGACGGTATTCATGCCCGCCATCTGCATATCAAACTTTGCCACATCCTGTTTTTCATGGATGCATAAGCACCTCCCTGGTTAACTGCACGTCAACCGAAACCTGCAGCTGGAGGCACCACAACCTGAGGGGAGCTGATACAGAAATCAAGGTCATAGTAGCGAGAGAAGCACCGAGAGCTGCTAAAACCCACTGCTCTGGTTCTGAGCATCCCTGAACCAGAGAGGCTTCCTCCTCCCAGCCTTAAATCTGCCCCTGCCACCAACATTGGCCAGCACCTAGTTTGGTCCCATCCAGTACAGCCATTCTGAGATAGTTTGGAAATAATTGCACTGAAGCTGATGAAAAGGGATTTTGCTCATCACGAGTCTGTCCACCACCGAGCTCATCCTCCCCAGCAGATCTGATGCTCACAGCAAACCTAGAGAGCAAAGAGAGGCAAAACCACAGAAACCAGTCCCAGCACTCAACGCTGCTTTTCTAGGAACTTGTCCGACCCCATCAGCCTTCTTGAGGCCAACACAGTCAAACAAAATGTTTTGTAAAATTCAAGTATTCAAGGTTCTCCATCATTGCTGAATTCCGCTGGTTTGATTTTGTCTGGGGTGGCCGCAGGCACATTTGGCTGCTGCTCTGCTCCCAGTCCTGAGCCCCCCAGCTCAGCACCTGGAGCCTCTTACAGCATTTCTCCCCGGATTTCAGCCCTAGGAACAGGATTTGCAAAAATATCCAAGTCACTTCAGATAATAGTCAGTGCTCCTGGCTCAGTGACCGCTAAAATAAAATTCTCCTTGTAGGAGTTCAGACCCTCCAGCCACAGGACACAGCACAGAAGCACTCGTCTGTGCAGTTCAAGCCATTTCAGCGCTATCTCTAATAATTTATCACTTAGAGGTCCCCTTTGAGTGATCCAGATCCTGAACCAGATCCAGCTTTCCTTGGGCTCACACGGCTCGTCCCAGATCTCAGCTGGGGTTTCAGCCAAGCCACTGCTCCACTCGCTTCACCACCTCCAGCCGTTTTCCCCAAACCAGGAATGTGTATCTTGCTTTTTAAATTAAATCTGCAAATACCAGAGACAGGTGATTTAGAAGCAAAAGGAACCAGGAAAGTCTCCAGTTTTCAGCTGCTCTTGGAAAACCTCTCCTTGTAGGTTGCGGGAGAGCAGGAGTGGGACTGGTCACAGCTGCTGCCGATTAAACGTGGCTTCTAAAATCCTAACTTCTTTTTGCATTCTCACTGTTCGATATTTTTAAGACAACTGGTAAGCTAAAAGAAAGCTCTGACGTTATTTGGCCACGTTTGCTTTTGGGTGAAGCTCAAAGACGTGGTAAGAAGCCAAGGGCAAGGTTTTCAAATGAGTTTTGAACTTCGTTTCACAAGATGCCCGCCTGTGACCAGGACGAGCAGGTCAGCTCCGGAGTTGGCACCTCTGCTTTGCCAAAGCATCGCCAGTGACATCCCTTCTTGTGACACTTACTTATCAAAATTTCAAGGGTTTGCCTGGAGCTTCTTCAGCCTACGAAGAGAGCGCAGCTCTCCAGAGGGCTGGCTGGCGTGCTGGAATTGCGCAGATTTTACCCCAAGATTTTATTTCTCCGAAGGAGTAGATTTTACTTCTGAGAATGGCACTAAATTTCGGATTATTTCATCCCGAAAAATGAGTTCATCCAGGGGATGCACCTCAAGCCTCATCCTTGCACCATCCTTTCCATCCCCACCATCTCCCCTCTGCCCCATCTCAGTTCCAAACCACCATGCGCTGCGTGTTTCAGCCATTTTATTGAACTTTGCGTATGAAATAACAGTTTCAAGTTCTAATGAAAAAGAACATTAAAAAAATAAATTCAACATCAGGTAAAAAAATCACGCAACCAAAAAAAAAAAGAAAATTCACTTTTTTTACCGGTAACTGAACACAAGGCCCATGCCGTGGTGGAGGTCCCCAGGACGATGGGATGCAGCGGCTTCTTTTAGCATCAGACTGGTATCAAAAAGAACAAGTTTGAACAGTCGCAACACAGCTCACTGGCAAAACCAGAGTTTAAAACGAAATCAAAGTAACAAGACTACGCTTTACACCTCCAGTCCAAAATTGCATCGTTTCTGTGGCACCTAATTAGTCAGGATTGAGCCTTCTTGCAGTGAAGGCTCTAGTTTTTCAGTCTGATACACTGAATTTCACAAGGCAATATTTCAAACGTACCCAACGTGTGTTCCAGCTGAGACAGTCACGGAAACATTGCGGCGTTACCCAGCTGCGCACACGAACGAGGGAAAGCCAAGTCAAAACTATATCCAGCCATCTCGGTCCCAGGGAGACACCATGAAAATAAGTTGCATAGTAAACGATGGAAAATTAAGAAACATGAGCTGCCGCTGTGTTGGAGGTCGATGGTTGATGCAATGTCCCCTATTTGCAATGTTTTGGGACCTCAGGTGATGAGTTAAGAGACCATCCTCCTTGAAAGATGCTAAATTCAGCCATGGGAATGTCTGGCCTTCAGCAGTGAAGGCAATTTTCCTGCAAGACCTGAGCAATTCGAATAGCCAAGTCCCGTTCCCAATATACTAACGGCAGCACCTGGGACACGGCAGCAAACACAGCATTTTGCACTAAACCTGCCCTTTTTCAGGCAGTGGTTTACAGTTTCCTGGCTACGTCTCCTCTCAATACCATTCAACTCGCAAGTCCAGCTCTATCAATGACTTGTGTATTGCCAGATAAATTGTCCTGCTCCAAAATCATCCCCAGGAATAGGAGTGATGCATTTAAAACACAGCACCAGCGACCTGGCCTTGCAATGGTCAGAGAGATGATGTGTTACCGAAAGCATCAGTCGGTGACAGCGGTATCTCAGACCGTTCATCTTAAAGATGTACTGAGGATGTCACCTGGGAGAAAGCACAAAAAATGTGAAAAAGAAATGTAATTTACCTGTATCGGGGGCTAGTGGGTGAGAACATGAGGGTTACAGAGCTGGGTAATTTAATTCAGCCAGGGCTGCTACTTGGCTTTAGTCTCAGCTCAAGGGACAACCTGCTAGCTGACTCCTTGCGACAGAAAGAAAAGCAACAAAGTGGGGAGCACATCGGCTCCCAAAGCTTTTTAGAGGAGAAAAACGCTATCCCACTAATTCCTTAAGTTTAAAAGGATTCAGTAGCAACAACAGCATTTGAACACCTGCCTCAGAAAACATCCAAGCGTGTGCGTAATTAAAGCCTCCAGCGCTCTCTTGGGTGCTCAAGGGCTGGTGTCTGAGGCATTAATATCGCAAGTTTTTCACCAGCACCTGTGGAAGGAGGCTGGAGGCCAGGACCGGACCGCGGGAGTCCTGACTTTTCCCCCAAATCTAGTGGGGCAAGCAACGCAGCCCGTTGTACGTCGTCTCTGAAAGCCTTCTCCAGCCACGCCGCTAAGCCCTGTCCCATCTGCAGTGCCCACTGAGCCTTCGTTAGCGCCTTTAAACACTTCATGAGATATTTTGCATTCTAATTTTGCTGTCTTCTTAAAACTTAAACCAAGTGGCTTTATGTGAGGCTACACCAGCCCAGCTTCCTTGATCTGGTTTTGGTGCCTATCCACCAGGAGGGACCCAACAGCAGAGCTCTCATCACTTTAATATCACCCTAAAATTAAAAGGAGGAAAGGATGGTGTACAGCACTTGCCGGAGATGCAACTGTGCTGGGTGCAGAGGGGATATGTCTACGTGTTCAGCGTCTAAAGAGCACGTCTCATGCACGGCATCTCAGAGATGCGCTCAGCATCTCAGAGGCTTTGAAGGGCTATGAATAAAGATGAGCAGCCTGCATTCGGATGATTATGGGCATCAATGCACACTATTTTGTGGATCTTCTCTTGATGTCAGCCATCATTAAATTGCTCCCTTTTTTTGCTTTTTTAATCGACTGGATACATTTTTAATTTGTCTTCCCTTGCCAAAACCAGCCCTCCGCTCCAAGCGACATGTCGACGCGGCTGTCCTGATACGATAGTTATCTTTAAAACGCACAAGGCTAGAGTCAGAGTCGTGGCAACACAGATTAATATACCGGACTGACAGTTAAAGACTATCAAACTCTCAATTATTTTGAAAAAGCACATGAACAATTAGCTGGCTCAGCGACCAAGCAAAAGAAACCCAACAGCACGGAGCAACATCGTCAACGCCAGTATGTACAATATCGAGAAGAGGCTGAAATTTGGCAAGGTTGCCATTGGTGTGAGATGCCTGTAGGGTGGGTTTGGTGAGCTCTGCTCCGGGAACGGGGCATTTCTGCTGCTGGGAGCGGGACCGCTGGGACCCACCAACCCCAACGGGCAAAGGGATCTGGTTTTTCCCATCACTTTGCTGGTCAAAATACGCACTTCGAACCATAACAGAGACACTTTAACAAAGTGGCTATTGAAAACAGACGAGGTATAATTATGTTACGTACACACATGCCGTAAAAAAGGTCTCCGTAACGCCGGTGAAAAATAAAATAACTTTAGTACTGATACATTCTATCCCCCATTTTAAGGGCTACTAGATCATGTTCCAAAAGAAACTAAATTTAACACCTTTAGGACCAGGGCTTCCCAAGATCCAGGTCTGTGTTGCAATTCAGAAAATCAGTTCTCCTCCTGTTAATGTGCTGTCACCTCTGCGGGCGACCCAGGGCGGTCTGCAGGGGTGGGGGGGGATGCTGGATCAGACCTTCTGGGGGTGCTTTGGCTGTTTGCAGCCCAAACCCACCAGCGTGGTAGAAAAGTGCTTTCTGGGTTGGCTCCTCAAGATTTCACAGTTGCTAAAGCTTTTGTTCCATCTCCTTTGCAGCCTCAAGAGCACGCTATGAACCCGTCATGCTGCAGGGAAGGCTGCAAACAAATATATTTTGCAGCTCCTTCATAGTTTCAGAGGCGATATCTCCCAAAAAAGCCCAACGCCATCTTCCCCAGCCTGCCAACAGCTCTGTTTGTGGCAACGGGGAAGAGACCATTGCTCAGTATTCACGGTTCCCAGTGACGGAAACAGGCTCAACTCTCACTCTCCAAACTCTGGGGACTTTCAATGGTCTTTTTTAAGGAGTCTTTTGAAGGTCTCAGACTTCTTATGGTCTGAGCACTAATTAATTTTGGTGCTGGGCAGCTGCAGGACGAGACAGCCCGGGGCAGGCACAGATCCCCTCTGCAGGAGACAGGGGACAGATGCCTGGGAGGTGGGTTTTGGCTGTGCCGTGTTAAGGCGCAGTAGGCCACAAGGCAAAAATCTCTACGAGCCCATCCTCAAACCACTCCGGCTTTAGCAGCATCTCAGTTACTGACAGATCCCCAGGGATCTGCCAGCAGAGGAATTTGCTGGAGGATCCCATGGAGCTCTGGAGGATCCCATGGAGGAGCTCCCTCTCCCTAACCCCCTGCGGCCTGGCCTCAGGCAGGGCACGGCCAAAGGCTAAGTTAACGAGAGCCACCGCTCCAATTAGCTTTCATTTATGCAGATGGCCTTCACACCGGATTGATTTCACACCGTGGGGTGCTTCACCTCCATGACCCCCCAGTATCCATCCCTCCGTTGAGCCTTGGCACCCCCAGCTCATCTCCGTGGGCTCGGGGACCTGCTTCTTGGGCTCTGCTAGTGGTCCTGGTCCCTAACCCACCTCCGTCTGCACTTCACATTGCAAGAGCCATGGTAAGCCCAGCAGCACCAGCCCTTTCTAATTCATTTATCCACAGCTCCAGTGGCCGGCCACAGGGTTTCTGCCACGCTGGGAGTAAATGCAAACAAGCCCAAGGAGCGATGTTCCGCTAACGGCCAAATCCACACTTGCTCTTTGTTCCCCAAGGTGAGCAATGCAGCTTTGACTAAAACTGCTGGGTTTTTTCACTTTTGTTTCTTCTCTCGCCATCTCAGCCCATTCTCCCCAGCCTGCAGCTACGCAGAGCCCCAGAGACTTCTGTCCTTGGGGCCCCCAAGCCCTGCTCCCATGAACAAGGTCTTCGTCACCAACGTTACATATGCATAACATAACAGGAGGAGGAATTCAAGCCAAGAAATTATTTGTGTTTAAAAAACAAACAAAATAAACGCGACCTCACCAAAGTCAATGCATTCCTTCAAGAGCCACGTCATTTCCCCATCATTAAGGGAATTTCTCAATCCTAATTTCACTGAAATTTGCATGCAGGTCTTAGACAGCCAGAAAGGAGGATGATTCCTTCTGCTAAGTTGTGGACATGTCCAGAGCAATCCCAGCCCCAAACAACGGCTCAGAAAACGCTTGGGTCTCATTCGTCTTCAAAGCTCTTCTGCCCAGACGTGTGGTGCAGGCAGCCAGTTGCTTTGCCACGAATATTCCCCTGAGCTTTCTCGTTTCAGAGCCTTTCTTCCAGGTAGGGTGTTTATTTTTAAGTGCATCCTTACTTGGGTTGTGCCTTGAAGCATCCCACGTGTGGCTCCTGTGGATGTTCCCCACGTCCTGCCCGGGATCTCGTTTGAAACGCAGGTGAATAGTTCCGCTCGGTGAAGGATCCAGGTTTCAGTGCTGCCCTCTGAGCAGAGGGATCCTTGCTGCACTTTCCAGGTACCCAGTGGGGACCTCAAGGCTTGTCCTTGGACACGGACCTAAAGCAATCAGCGGCATGAATTCAAGAGTCTGCTTCACACGCCTACTCCCGTTACCTCCCCTTGAGCATCCTCCACTTCGGAGCGAGCTCCAGCTCTCTTCGCTCGATCCGGCCCAAACTAACATTCCTCACACCATCCCCGATGAATTATTGCAATGTACTCGCAGACGTTCCTGTGCGCTCCTGAGTCCCACCGACATTATTTTCGCCCAGAAATCCAATGCTGTCGTAAGTATCACCTTGCTCCTCCGACGGAGTGTGTGCTGGGCGAGTTTTAGTCTCAAAGCTGGGGCGGAGGCAGCATGCTGAGGTGGATGAGGCTGGGACGAGAGGGGGAAGCCAGAAGGAGGAGAGACCACCGTCCCCTTTGCTGTTGCATTTATGCCTTTGCAGACCATTTATGCCTTTGCAGACCATTTATCCCATTGCACTGGGATAATATTTTCCCATACGCTGCTAGGAAATGCAGCGAGGTTATAGAGACCCCAGTTTTAATAGCTTCGCAGCCCAGCACGGGCAACCCATGGCCCTTAACTTGCCACAAAAAACCCCCTCGGCATGCAAAATGAAACAGCAATGGGCAAGGACTTCCCATTTATCATAGCATTAGCAACGCAATACTATAATATTCCCTCAGGACTGAGGTACTGCGGAATAGCAGAGAAGAGCACACAGGCTCTCGTGAAACGAAGCAGGGGCACAACCAGCCAGGATTGGGTTTTTATACCTTTTTACCCCTGGAAACGCGACTTTTGCTTAGTTTTTCATGGAGTGATCCTGAAAGCAAGGCACAACTTGTTGACTGTCCGACACCGCTCTCCTCAGCGTCAGTGAGATGTTACTTTCTTAATAAGGGCTTAAATCGCAGCCTTTGGTACAGCACATACCTACTTATAAAGAGCATTTACAGGAATGTCAGAAAAATGGAACAGAAATCATTCACATCCCAGCGCCAAAAACAGCCTCTGGCCTTCGACAGGGAATAGTGAGAGCAACCGAATTGCCCCCGTTTCCCTCCCACCCCTAACAAAACTCTTGGACTGCTTATTAGCAGCTCTGGTTAACGTTTCCTTCCTGGTTGCTTAATCTTTCAAGAGAGATTTTTTTTTTTAATTAAAAAAAAAAGACTGAAATAATGTCCAAATGATTTCCTCCCCTCCTCCTTTTTCCTGGCTTTGTTCAGTCTCATTATATTGCACATGATTTGGAGATAATCCTCCGGCTGCAAAGATGGTCCCTTCTACATAATGCACTTGTTAGAAAACACAGATAACGTGGCAAATACTTCATATATATATATGAAACGGGGTTAAGCGGGGAGGACAGACACTCCGTCGGTCGGGCCCACAGCCGCACCAGTCGCCGTGTCCGTGGTGTTTGCCATTTCCTTGGAGACGCTTTATTTCCGAGCACAGTCCTGAAGGTCTGAATTTTGAAACGTCTTCTGTTATCTGTTGGGCAGAGCAAAGAACGGCTTTTACGCACAGCCTGGTTTCGGCAAACAAGCAACAGGTTATTCTTTTTTTTCAAGGCAAAGGAGAAGAAATGTTGCATGTCGGTCCCCTTCGACAACGTCACATCCCCATTCCCCGCAAACAAAAAAAGGGAAAATCTGCTAATTGAAAAGGTTTAACGGCCTGAATGCGACACGGTCTAAAGGGAGCCAAAGACAGAAAAAAAGGTTCGTGAAATATATTCTGGTTATTATCTATTATGTCACATTAATGGCAAGTTCCAAATCCAGAATAATTAAAGCAAAGTGAGTTTTGCTCATCATATTTTTATCTTCATCAAGTTAGGTTTGTTCGGGCCCAATATGATTCGCATATTAAGCAATTGCTTGATCTTATAAATCTGATCTAGGGGAGAGCCGGGGCTGACCCCACGCCCAGCACTTGGACCACAGCATCGCTCCCGCAGAGCTCAGACCCGAGACCCCATTTTGATGCGGGGATGGAGATGCTCAGCAAAAATCCCCCAATCTCGGCGGTGCCAGGGCCACCGAGCCTTTGGAGTGCACGAACCCAGCTGGCATTGCAACAGCTCGGCGTTGAAGCCAAACAGCCCTGCGGCATGAAGGGACTCGCCCTGACTCCTATTTTAATACGGTGCAATGCTCTGCTCTGTCTTTAAGGCACTGAAACTCTTAGAAACCTTGCAAAACTGCTTACATCCCTCTCATTTGCAGAAACTGTAGGCTCTGCCTTTAGTTCGCAACGCAGCACCGGAGCATCCCACCTCCTCCCGCGGCACGTCCCAGGCTCTGCGCCCACCTGCCAATGGGGCACGGCCAAATTTCCCGAGCGTTTAAGCCCTGTGCAAGTCAGCAGGAGTCACGCACCCGAATTCCGGCCCTTTCGCGGTGACTTCTCAAGTGGGAATTAGTAAAGCTTCCTGTAGCGAGGTTCATTCACTAACTATATTAAAACCAGTGTGTGGTGCGCACTAACAAGATGAACGCTACCACCAAATCAGATTATGTGAGCCGGACGCTTCGTTAGCAGCCGGTGATGAGACACGGGTAGGAAGGATCTACATTCCCGGTTCAGAGCCCAGCCTAAGGCACCAGTACCAGCCTGGTCCCAGCTCACCCCCAGAAATGAGGCTGTTTTCCCCAAAGGGAGGGTCAGCATGGAGATATGCAAGACATGATAGCATCTCTGCACCGAGGAGGGTGAGACCCGCTCTCTGGACGCCGCAGGGATGATGTTGCAGGGATGCTGAAAGCAGGCAGAGAAAGGAGAGCAAAGGAGCAAAGATCCCCTTGCAAGGCGGAGTGGCACTCGAAGGAGAATAAGCTACCAGAGGGGCTCAGCGCTCCTTGCGAGGCTCTCAGACCAGCCAGTTGTTCAAGCATTGGCTTATCTTGAAGGGCCAGAAGGACTATTCATGGGTTTAAAGCTAACGGGGGTTTACGCTTTATTGGACTGGGCTTGTGGGGGGGGATTACACCCCGCTCCCAGCTGCCAGCAGGGAAGGGCTCCTGCTTTTTCGCAAAGCAACGGTCAGACTGCCGGGATCCTCGCGCATCGCTGGAGTATTACACAAATAAAACCCAAATAGCACCTTCAGCCCGGCACGGCCCGGGAAATACCGTTGGTTCGGCCAAGAAGGGGACGGCAGAGTTGGGGCGCCGCAGATTAAGCGATAAATAACAATTTTCTCAAACTGGGCAAATAATCCAGTGCTTTCAGGTACCCTGGTGCCTTTTCAGGCCGTATCCTTGCCCTTGTAGGAAGAAACCCCAAATCCTCCGTCTAACGATGACGTTATTTCACCGAATTCAGCAAGAACAGCAGTGGGAACGAGAAGTCAGGAGCATTCAGGAGATATCGCTGCTCCGGCTCCTGAAGGGATCCAGATGTCTTCCCATCATACGGGGGTGATGAAATCCACTCCACTTCAAGAGAAACAGAGGATATTAAACAGCAGCCACAAAAATGAGATGTTGTTACACTGGCCGAGCCAAATAACTGGTATTCAAGCACTCAGAGCTGGAGAAGCAGCTTGTGAAACTGCGAGTATCGAGTACCTCTCGAGCCCTGGATCTGGGGAAAATCCAGAGGACTGGAAAACAGCTCCTGTCGGGCCATTTTTTTAAGGGATAAACAAAGTGACCTGCACAAATGATGCGTCTGGCCATCTGTCGCTGATCCCAAACAATATGCTGGAATGGCTCAGAGTCTTAATACAGAATTAAAGAGGAAGATATAATTGACGCCAATCAGCGCAGGGTTAGGGAAAGCAGATCTTATCACGTTAATTTGATATCTCTTCTCCCTGAGTTTGGCTGATAAAGGCGTTTGTGTAATGTTCTCCTCTAAGGGAGCTGCATGACGGCTTGGTTAAGGAAACGGAGCAATAAAGCCAAATTCCCAGGAGATATCGCCAGTCAGAAAACCAGCTGAACCCAGGACACGTTCACTGATCCGCTTCTCCTTGTACGTGCTTTGCTTTCTCAGAGCATTTTGCAACCAGGATGGGAGAGACATCGCTGAAAGGTTTCCAGCCCCCGCCGGGAGAGAAGAGGCCAGGCTTCTGTCAGATGCTGCACAAAGAAGATTTCCTCCTTTAACTCGGAGGCTTCTGAAGTGCAGAACATCATTTGGGCACCTGAAGGACGCTGGGTGCCAGCACCCACCGATGCATGCTCAGAGGTAGAAAACCCCTCTAGGCAGCGGTGCTGCGCCCGGCTCACAGCAAACTCCTTTCGCGTCCCCCCTGCAAGCTCAAATTTGCAACAGGCAGGTTCGTTTTAAGCCCACACTTTTCTTGTCTCTGTTTTGACCTGCTGCAACAGCTTGAGGTTTGAATCGTTTTGGAGCCACGCTGGTAGCTTCAAGCAGAGACAAGCGAGGAGGGAGAAGAGAGACCTCGACTATAAATGCACAGAGATTTCAGGAGAAATGGGCCATAAGGCTGGAAAAGCAAGTGGGAGGCTGCAGAGTGAAGAAATCACAGGAGAGGAGCATGGTTAGGGGAAGGGAAGCCGTAGGGAAGAGCTGGCACCCCTGGGAAACTGGGAGGAATAACTGCAGTTAATGGGGTATCGGAGGGAAGGTTTGCAGGCTCTGCAAGCTTCAAGCAAGCTGAACTCCATAAAGCCTTTGGAGGATTCTTTACTCTGTGTTTCGAAACTGCCTCTTCCTTCCACAGCACGTTTCATTGCAAGCACTTAATGAAGCCACTCCGTGTCATTTACAGATGGGGAAACTGAGGCCCGGACGAGCTGACCTGCCCAAAGCTACCCAACAGGCCGAGAGCAAACACCCAGCAAACACCCCAGTGCAGGTCTGGGGTGCAGGATTGCACCTTTTCATGGCACAGCTCTGTGCTAGACCCCCGCCGAGCAGCACAGCATCACCCACCGCCCTGCATTGCACTCAGCTCCTGTATTGCAACCAAGAAGCCAACCAGCAAACACTTCGCTCTGCAAAGGCAAAAAAAAGCTGTGCAAAGCTTGCATCCTGTCCATGCTCCACTGCAATCTTTAGGTTCCCATGGGAGCAAGACCCCGAGCACGGACCCTGCTGCCAGCAGCCCCTCTGCCCCCGCACAGGCTGAGCCTTCGGTGCTTCCGCCGCCAGTCAAAGCGTGACACAATCCCAAAGGATTTTCCGTATCTATCCATGACGGTGCTTCGGAGGAAGCAAAGCAAAGCAGCTGGTGCTGCTCAGCATCAAAATAAAACTGAGTGCACCCTGCATCCTTGCCAGCAAGAGCGGAGATAGCCACCGGCTAATTCAGTTGTGCGAGCTGCCCGTCCAAACCAAGTCTTCCCACCCGTTACGCGCTAAAGACGCTGAAACTGAAGTGCAACAACTGTAGCAAACCAACAGACGTGACAGAGCTTCAACGTGCCCAGAAAAGCGCCTGAATTACGAGTCCTAAGGAAATGAATCACTCCTAAACAAACCCAGCAGCGCGTGCTGCCGCCTGCATCGCCAAGCCGAGGATCTTAATATTACTGAGCAGCGCGGCTGGGTGCAGACGGCTCCCGTTATGAGTAGGGGAAGAGCAGTGACCGGGGAGTATTTTAGCTACTCCCAACCCGAGTGACGCGCTGAACGCGATAGGAGACAGGTTTTAATTTACTTGGGCATGTCCCGGTTCATAAGAAGGAGAAAATTGATGGTGCCCGCGGGGAGGTTCGTGCGTGAAGGTTTCCCTGCCCTGCTGCGCAGCGTCCTCAGCATCGCTCAGGCTCTGGGCGGTGACAGGACACAGACGGGCCCTGAAACTTGGGGGGTCTCACAAGGCAGCACCTTGCTCACAGACAGAAAAGCACACGGGGGATTTTCTCAGAGCATTTTTGGCTGAGTTTTGCCAGCAGTGGGGATTAAAGGGCTCCGGCTACAAGGGCGGTGTTGGATCCCGCACACACCCCTCTGCCACACAGAGCGTGGTTCTCATGAGCAAAAAATGAGCTTCGCCGGGTGACAGAAAGCAGGAGCCCTGACGCCTTCCCAGCACAAAGCAGCAACCATGCGTCCCGTCAGGTGGGATGAATATCGCTTTGACAGGGACACCATTACTCATTTTCCTGTTTGGGAAGCCAAGTACGGGAGTAAAAGGTCTCGTTTGTGTCCTGGACTTGGCCACAGCAGAGCTGGGAGAGCTTCGGCTGGGGCAAGAGCCAGATGCCGCGGAGACGGAGCTGGGGCTGCTCTGCAGGGCTGCCCCCCGCAGCGAACGGGCTCCCTGCTGTGTGAAAGCTCTGCCCTACAGCAGGCCTGTACCCCCCTCCTCGTGCCATTCCTACGTGTGCCCCAAGAAAGCTCTATGTCACACACACACCCCCCCCCACCTCCCCAAATGAAGCCAAAACCCTCCCACTGCCGGAGAAGCCATTCCCAGCCTGGATGAGGCACCTCGGGGCACCCACCCCAAAACATCCCCAAAATGTCCCCATCAGAGCGGTGACAGCCGCAGTCCCACGGCTGTTTCCAAGGAAACCCTCCTGATGGAGAAGCTCGTCGCTCCAGCCCTCCGTGCTCAACGCCTGATTCCCACCGCTGGCACTGGGAGAGGGCTCACACCACCCAGCGCCCGTGGCGCAGCACCCATCGGGCTCGCCTGGACCCAGCGGGTGCTGCGCTAGCGCAGCCTCTGCCGTGTGAAACAGCACTCAGGGAAATGGGGAAAGGCAGCAGCATCCTGCCCTGAACACATCATCCAGCTGTGCAACACCGCCCAAAGTCGATCCAAGCACCCTGTTCAGATTACGGGTGCAGATCCGTAGCAGGGAAGGGTGCAGAAGAGCAGTACTGGCTCTGTAGCAGGGAAAGAGACCATTTATAGGACACTGCCCTGCCCACAGCATCCTACAATGTCCAGAAAGTCCCTGTTTTCCCTGCACCCATCACCTATACGACTGCCTTTGCACGAGGATGGCGGCGCTCTGAGCTCTCCTCAGCGGCACATGCAGCACTTGAGACCGAAGGGCAAAATGAGCCGCATTTAAATCCTACCTGTCTGTTTGCACTCGCGGGTTTGCAGCCTACCCGGAGATCGCTTGTCAAAGCATTTAAAAATGGCAAAAAAAAGGCCCTGCCTTCCAGCAGGCTGCGGTGGGAGCCTCCACGCGCTCTCACCAAGATATGCATATTTTAAAAGCTTGGCAGGAAGAGGGCTCCAAACTACACAATTAACCAGCTTTCATGCAGAACGGGCTCCGCACACACCAACTGCTCCCAGAGACCCTTCCCCTTCCCCCACGGCTCTGCCAGGAGAGACCCCTTCGAGCCGAAGAGCTCCGGGCGGCTCTTCCTCTTCTGCTGGGGAAGCCGCTTGCCTGCCCTTTGCCTCCACTGAGCTGTCCATAAACTGGGAATTAAACTGAGTTCCTTTGTTAAGTGATGGAGCACGAACAATTGCCCGCGGAAGAAATTTAACCCTCCTGGAGGAAAGAGATATCCCCAGCCCTTGTTTGTGTCCGCGCGTGGGGTGGGGTGGATACTGCTCGGCTCCTCCTGCCACCCCAAGCACCTGAGGGGCATCTATTGTGCTGGAGAACAACAGAATGTTTTTAGATGAGTTCAGGCCTGAAAACACACCAAAAAAAGGGCAAAGAAGCAGGAGGAAAAGATGAGGGCGTCAAAGTACCAAGCGCAGGGGCCAGGGTTGGGGTTGCTGTGTGTCCCCTGCGTCCTCTGCACCGAGGATGCATCTGTCACTGTTTCAAGGTGGATCCAGAGCTTAAACAGGGGAAGGAAACAGCTCCTAAAACACAAGCACAGGGAAAGGAGCCTGAGAAAGGACGTAGGAGACCGTAGAAGGCTTTATATCACCCAGCGCCCCTATATAAACCGAGCACATAAAGCATCTGGGGGGGCAGCTACAGCCTCCCAGGGCTGTGTCCCTGGAGCAGGAGCTGCCTGCTCCCGTCCTTCGGTGCCAGCAGCGTCGCTTTGTCTCTCAGACGACAGGTACGAAGGACAGGGCAGGAGGAGGACATTTCGGAGAGCATCCCCGCCACGCCACACATGCAGACAGCAAGCCGGGGAGTCCACGGCGGGGACTGCCTAGGGACGCAGCCTTTCCCCTGCTTGCTTTCGGTGCGATCTTAAATGGCAGCCAGCGGCGTTCGGTAATGCGCTTCCCTCCATTTAATGTGAGAAGCTGAGCCTAGGCAAGCCCGTCGCCTTGCCTTGGGAAGGCTTTGCAGCAGACCGCCGCACAGCAGGCAGGCAGCAACGCTAACCCTAACCTCCGAACGCTGCCCCCTCTAAGCACGTCAGAAACGGCGGAGCCCGACAGGCTGCAAAGGCTGAGGCTCCTCTTTAACTGCTAAAACCGTCCTAAGTCCTAATAGGAGGCACACTGCAACGGAGCAAAGTAAGTTAAATAAGGAGCCAGCTGCAAAGAGAGCAATCCTTCAGCGATCTCTCCCGTCCCTGGCAGAACGCACGCGGCAGCCAGTTTCACAGAAGCCGTCAGACCGTGCGGCAAAAGCAAGCATTTCCCTCGCTGAGCGGCACCGAGCGAGACAGCGCAGGGAGAAGGTGCGGACAGAAACGGGGCAGAACGTTGAAAGGACATCCCTGGTTTTCCACTTCCAATTCTTTGGGCGTATCTTAAAGACAGAGCAGCAGCGCTTTCATATTTTTCAGCGGTCCCGTTTGGTACCGGAGCAAAACCGCCTCGTACTCCAGCGCATGACGTGGTTTCCTTGCCACCTCTCCCACACAGCATCTCTTGCTGTCAGTAAACTCCATTGGAAGTTATTCTGCCCCTCCAAAATAAGGTAGGGGGTAGCCAGGAAAGCAAACTAACGCCCTGCAAGGTTTCTGCTTCTTTTAGACGGCAGAGAAACCGCAAACTGTACTGTGCCGTTTCCAGGAGAACATGTGGTTTCCGTGCCCCGCGCAGCTGCCACGGGGAAAACGCAGACGCAGAACTCATCTGCCAGCTCTCCCCGGCGGGGCTGTTGCCCCTCTTTTCAAACTCAAATCCTCCTTTTAGGCACAGGTACGCGGAAAAGCTTTAATAACGACCGGAATTGAGAGCTCGCGGGCAGAAACGACATCTCAGCCCGGGGAAAAGGCACGCTGCGGGTGTTCCCAGTTATCCCAGTTATCCTGGACAAGGGATCCCAGGTTTGTCACCTCCCGTGATGCTCCAGAGCGTCTCCCTAATAAAGATAACTCGCCCAGCTGGTGAAAACCACGGCAGCTCCCCTCAAGCTGTCACATACCGTTAGCTGAGAAGCTGCTCTGACGATTTTCTTGGTTATAAGGGGTTTATTAACGGGGGCTGGGGCAAGGCTGAGGGAGGCCGTTACAAACTGCCCCGAGCCTTTTAAGCCTGCGTAAAATCCCAGCTAAACTCCGATTTCGGCACGGCCGACACCTCTCAGGACAAATCCCCCCTTTCCACACCCTTGGGAAAAACGTGACTCGAACAGGTCGGGGGGGGGGCAAATCTCTCTTTGTCATAAGAGGTGTTTGACAGCGCCCCGGGCAGTTCACCACCTCGAAGGAATCTGGTTTTATTTAACCCAAGAGGAGAGCAGAGCTGGAGCCGCGGCGCTCAAGGCTGAGCAGCCAGGCCCTGCCTTCAGCCTGCTTCCATTCCAGGGGACGGACAGAAGCGTTAAACCGCTGCACACAACACTTTTAGCGCAGAACTGGAGAAACCCAGCTGCAAAAAAGCAGCAGGGTTTTCCTCCAGCGCCTGCACGGCACTGAAAAGCGTAGCTGAAAGCAAATACAAGCAGAGGAGCTATAGGATGTTACCCCACCTTGCCTAACGTGCACAAAAACACCCGAGAGCAGCAGGGTAAGCTGAAAAAGAAAACTGAGCAGTGGAAAACAGGAGGTTTGTCCCAAAACCAGCAACGTTACCTTACGGTGTACTAAAGCCTACGCCGTGCAAAGCTCACCTGATCCCATCAGATGTCCTGCGGCCCCTGGTGCACGCGTAAGGATGAAGTCGCTGTACTTTGCCCGGCAGGGGTTTGGTTACTTTTCAATTCTGCTCTTTATAGAGTTGTTTCAAAAAGCTGCCGGGGTTTTTCGGCCGAGCTTTCCCGCTGCCCGCTCGGTGCCATTTCGCGCGGGGTTCGGGGAAACCGCCGGGCTCCGCGTGGCGCAGGGGGAGCGCGGGGTCGTTCTCGGCGGAGCGGGCGCTCGTGTTTGCAGGATGAGAGACTCCATCCCCACATTTCGCCGCCAAGGTGTGAGCTCCTCTGCGAGGGAGATTTGTGGTGGCTTTGTGGTGTGCTTATTGCCTACGGGCGCTTTACTCGGCGCGGGGGAAGCCGTGGGGGGCTGTGGTCCGGGAAGGGGGTGCCAGGATGGGGTCACGCAATGGGGCAGAGCCGCGGCGCCCTGCGGGATGACGGGGCTGGAACCATCTGGAAAGGTTTTTTGCGGGAAGAGCGAGGACCAAGGGGGATGGGAGAAGGGATGCCATGACAACCTTTGGGGGTTTCCCAGGAAACCAGGGTCGCCATGGCAACTGCATCGCTCCGGTCCGAATTAGTGACTTCCGCTGGAAGGCGCGTTCGCCACTTTAATCTTCTTGTGATAAGCGGCCGCATTTCTCCCAAACGCATTGCAAAAAAAAAAAAAAAAAAACAAAGGAGGCGATATCCCTTTGTCTCCAGCTGGGTGGGTTTAAGGCTGCGCAGCCAGGGCGAGGAGCCCGTCACGGATCCCGCATCGCCCGGTCCACGTCGGCATCGCTCCCCGCGCACCGCCGGCTCCCGAAACCGTTCCATTTTGCCTTTCGCCTCCCTCCTCCCTGCACACAGACCCGCTGCACGGCCACGAATTTGATGTTGGATGAAATAATGCCGTAGGGTTACAGGGGAAGGGAATTAAGAATAGAAAATGAGGGTTTGGGGGTTTTTTTTCCTATTTAAATCAGCACTGATTGCACTCGGCCTGTGACCAGATTAGAATTCCATAAATGATCTAACGGGAAAGAAAAAGGAACCCGTGATGTGCCCTTAATGGCACACCACATGTTTCAATATTAAGCATCATTTAACAATGTGGTAACAGAGACTCTCTGCAAAATTAAATGCTTGTTTCCTCCCAACCCCCTTCCAGTACGCTCTGCAACATGTTTTCCTCCTCTCCCCACCCAGCCCGGGGCTCTTAATCCAACAAGTGAGCTTATGTGATGGAAGGGAAATCAGTTAGATGCTGCCTTCAGGGAAGGGGGGGGGGCGGTCAGGAGCTAAATGAGAGGTCCCCAAAAACAAAAAACCAAAAGCAGCCCTGCAACACGTTGCAGAACAAACACCTGTTTCGACGGTGAGTGCGTTTTGTCTTCATCTTCCTTCTCTTTACCCTTTTGCTGTCCTCTCCTTCAGAGAATTTTAAATCCTTTTTTTGGATCTTTAGAAAGGAAGAATCTAAAAAAATAAACGTATAAAAACGAGGGCGCACGCAGACCGACGATGGTGCAGGTTCCACACAATACCGAGTACACAGTCACTTTGCATTATTATCGTTATTATTATTTTTTTTACCGCATCCTCAGATTTCGTTGCTGTTTGTTTGGTTCTGCATTTTTTAAACGTCCGTAAAGATCTTTTTGATGTTCACACAGTTGGGATTGTTTGTGGCTGTGCAGTTGCCTGTCTTAAAGGCAGCCTGTTTGAATGCACTGTGGTTGATCCCCCCTTCTTCGATCACCATGTACTCGGACTTGCTGAGGGTGGAATTGCTGCGAGCCTTCCTCATCTCCTCGCTGGATGAGAGATGCTGGCAGCTCCCGACGTGCATGTATTGGGCTTGCTCCTCACCTTCTGTCTCCCGGTGGTAGAAATAGTTGAAATTGGAGACTATCACGGGCACGGGGAGAGCGATGGTTAGCACCCCCGCGATGGCACAGAGAGAGCCCACAATCTTGCCCCCGATAGTGATGGGGTGCATGTCCCCGTAGCCCACTGTGGTCATGGTCACCACCGCCCACCAGAAAGCATCGGGGATGCTACTGAAACCTGAACTGGGGTCATCGGCTTCTGCGAAGTAGACGGCGCTGGAGAAGAGGATGACCCCGATGAAGAGGAAGAAGATGAGCAAGCCCAGCTCCCGCATGCTGGCCTTGAGAGTCTGCCCCAGGATCTGCAGCCCCTTGGAGTGTCGGGAGAGCTTGAAGATACGGAAGACCCTGACCAGCCGGATGACTCTGAGGATGGCTAAGGACATGGCTTGCTGGCCGTTGCCTTGCCTCTCAGCCAGCTCGGTGCCCAGCGTGATGAAGTAGGGAATGATGGCCACAATGTCAATGATGTTCATGATGTTCTTCGAGAAAGTGGCCTTGCTGGGGCAGGCAAAGAAGCGAACCAGCAGCTCAAAGGAGAACCAGATGATGCATAAAGTCTCCACTACAAAGAAAGGGTCGGTGAAGGACGACACCATGGAAGCGGCTGAGGACGAGGAATTGGTGAAGACATCAGGCGAGAGAGGGCCACCACCCGTCCCGAAGGTCCCCCCAGTTCCCTCATAGTCGTGGTCATCCCTGAATTCAGGCAGAGTCTCCAGACAGAAGATGACGATAGAGATAAGGATGACCAGGACAGAGACTATGGCAATGCCTCGGGCCGGCCCAGAGCTCTCGGGGTACTCAAAGAGAAGCCACACTTGCCGTTGAAATTCCTTGTCGGGAAGCGGCCGCTGCTCCTCCCGAATGAAACCCTCGTCCTCCCGAAACTTCTCCATGGCCTCCTCCCCTAGCTGGTAGAAGCGGATCTCCTCGGAGAAGATATCGATGGGGACGTTAACGGGCCGCCGGATGCGCCCACCTGACTGGTAGTAGTAGAGAATGGCGTCGAAGCTGGGACGGTTGCGGTCAAAAAAATACTCGTTGCGGAGGGGGTCAAAGTAGCGCATCCTCTTGCGTGGGTCCCCCAGCAGCGTCTCAGGGAACTGTGCCAGCGTCTTCAGCTGGGTCTCGAACCGCAATCCCGAGATGTTGATCACCACCCGCTCGCAGCACTCGTGCTCCCCACCGCCCACGGGCTGGCCGGCGGGGACGGCGGCCGGAGTCGGGGGGTGATCGTAGCGGTCCCCGCCGAGCAAAGGATGGGGATGCTGTGGCTCTTCCAGCAAAGGGTCTCCGCCGCCGCTGCCTCCCACCACGGTCATGCTGCCTTCCTCCCCTTCTTCGCCCTCTTCCTCCTCTTGGTCGGGGACCGGCTGGGGGGCGGCGGGGGGCAGCTGCTCGGTGTAGCCCAGGTTGTGGTGGCTGCTGGTCGAGCCGCCCCGCGGATGCCGGCTGGCGGAGGAGGCAGCCGGAGAGTAGAGCAAGCTCCGGCGCTCGTCCATAAAGGTGTGGGGAGGAAGGGGAAGGGGGCGGAGGACCGGCGAGGCGGCAGCCGAAGCCTCTTCTTCCTCTTCTTCCTCTTCTGCCTCTTCTGCCTCTTCTCCCTCCTCCTCCGGGCGCAGAGGCAGGAACAGCCGCCCAACTCCTCCAGCGGCTGCCGCTGCTCTGAGGAGCCGAGGCTCTTCTCAAAAAATCCGCCCCCAGCCCTGGCACCGCCTCGCTCAGTCACCGCTCCCGGAGACACCCGCAGCCCCCCCGGCCCTGCCCCGCGGCCCCCGCAAGCCGTGGGCATCCCCTCCCGTGCCCCTGCCCGGGGGGGGGGGGCCCGATCCGTCCCCCCACCCAGCGACGCGCCGAGGGGCTTCCGTGCCCATCCTTTCATGCTCAGCCAGTTGCAAGCAGGGAGAGGGGTTTTTTTTCCTGGCAGAAGCGCTGCCTAGAAAGAGTTTTTCCACCCTTCCCTCGGGGAGGTGAAATGTAATTTTCATTATTAATTTGGGGGGTTGCCTGTTTGCTTCGAGCCGCGGCGGGGCTGTGCGTGATGGAAAGCAGACAGCGGCGGCCGGAGCCGCCAACGCTTGTTTTGAATCAGCATTTCGGGTGAACGCCCGGGGATTTTTATTTTCCTTTTTCCTCTGTGCGCGTGTATGTGCACGCGTCTGTGCGTGCACACGTGTGCACGCGGGTGTTTGCGCGCGCGTGCGTGTGCGCGCGTGTGCGTCGCCCTGGCAAAAGAAGCAGAGGAGCGAAGCGGAGCCGGCCCTCGACCAAGGCAGCTTCAGTCTGAACCCAAATCCACGTTTCAGACTTCCTTGCAAGAAAGCCAAAAAGGCTTCCAATTTTTGTTTTCTTTCTGCTTTCAGTTGATCTTAGGCAAACAGTTCAATTTTGGTCAAAAGGGATTTTTTTAAGGCGAAAGCCTCCTCCGCAGGAACCCAGTACTGGAAAATGCTCCGTCCTCGGGAGATGTGCACCAGGGACAACCCCTGATCTCTGCACCTGCCTGTGCCCATCTTCCCCCTGCCCCAGCCCCTCCATGGGTCCCCGTTTTCCCAAAACCCCCAAGAGCAGAAGCGCTTTCATCCCCAGCCACGTGCCAAGCAGGGCTTAGGCAATTCAGGGAGTTCCTGGCTTGGGAAAAATCCTGACCACGGGGGTCGGGGAGAGGCAAGGAGGGTGACCACGTCGCCGTTCCCAAGCCGACCCGGTGGTCCTGCCACAATGGAGGTTAAAACCCCTCCAGCAACTCCGTTTTAGGTCATCACCATGGTTATTTTTAACCACCACAGCCTCCAGAAGGTAGGGAGAAAAACAGATGAAAAGATCAAACTTATTTATACTTTAAATTAGGAACAAGCTGTACAAAATATACAAACCTAGGTGGGGAAAACAACAATAAATCTTGGTGCAAGGGCTGGCTCCAGGCTGTAAATGGCAGATCAACACTGCGGACGAGGTCTGAGTGAGGCAAACCTACCATCGTCTTTGCTGACAGAGGGGAAACCCCCCACCACCACCAGAAATCACAGAGGTTTCCTGGGGGAAGGAGCCTCAGACAGGTCCTGTGGATGAAAAACTGGACGTGGCTGTGGGACCTAACCTAACTCAGCCTTTAGCTGAGCTGCCCGTTCTGCCTCCATCTCCACCAACCTCCCGGCGCTGGCACGGCCAGCGCTGGGTTCTTCACGCCAGCAGGAAGGCAGAGGCTCGGCGTGATCGTTGGAAGACGATCACACGCGGGGACCTTTGTCTCCGGGCCGTGTCACCTTGCCCCAGACTCGGACACGTGTCCCTTGTTGCCACCTCTATCCTTGACTTTAAGGCCTGTCTTTGAGTCTCCTTTTGCTTGAGGCTGTAGATCTCCTGGGATGAGGGGGTTGGAACAACGGGTCCCCGGTCTTGCTCCCCTGTCATTCCTACAGCAATTAGTAGGGTTAATCATCAGCAACACGCTCCCAGCAAGAGCATCCACTCCTCCTTTCCAACACAGACCATCTCCCAGCCATCCCAGACCCCAGACAAAGCAGGAAGCAAAGTCCTGGAGCATCATGAACCCTTGAGCTGCCCACGTTGCTTGTCGGTTGAGAAAAAATCCTGGCAAAGACTGTTCACATCCAAGTTTGAGGCTCTGCTTTCCGCAGGCTTTGTGATCATGAAGTAACCAACATCTCCTCACTACATACATGTGTGTAGAAGTTAAAAACTTGTCTGGCTCATCTCTTTGCTCTGCTAGGATTTCTGCCAACAAATCACTGTCATCTGGTCTAAGGCAAACAAACAAGGCTGCTTTAAACCATAAACATTTATTGATGACAAAAGGCTTGAGGCAAAAAGGCGTAACTTCCGTAACTGCAGCAGCTTACTCTGGATCTCTGGGGCAAACTCTTCGGAAATTCTTGAGAGCCACAGACCTTTGGGACACTGCCCTTCCCTTAAAACCAGGAGAAGGACTAAACTGTTACCCGGCCATTAGCTGCAACACAGCAGCAGACATTAACCCTTGAGCTCCGAGTGGCTTTGGTCCAGCATCGGGCTGGCTCGGAGGATTTCTCTGGGAGCTACTGCCCGGCGGCCCCAGGCACCGCGTGGCCTCCTGGCCCTGTTTACTCCTCTGCTGCTTCCCCGTAATCCTATCAAAGCCAATTAAGCTGTGCCAGACGAGCAGCATCGCTGCAGGCAGAGAGCAGCCGGAGGGGCAGATCACCTCCTCCCTGGTGAAGTCCCTTCAGCTCCTTCCTTCTCATGGGGTCTCCAGCCAAAATTTGGTTCAGCATCAGGGATACGGCCATCGCATCACCTCCTACTTGGCATCAGCCACCGCCAGCCCCACGCGTGTTCCTCGAGGGGTTTGCATCAGGCACCCCCCAAGCCTCAAAGTTGGTCAAGCAGCAACAGAGGTGGCNCAGCATCAGGGATACGGCCATCGCATCACCTCCTACTTGGCATCAGCCACCGCCAGCCCCACGCGTGTTCCTCGAGGGGTTTGCATCAGGCACCCCCCAAGCCTCAAAGTTGGTCAAGCAGCAACGGAGGTGGCCTAGGTCACGTCCCAAACCCAAGAGATCTGAGTGCAAGGGCAGAGGCAAGGAGGTAGCTTGAGTCTGGGAGAACCAGCGCTAATAAAAGCCATGGGGAAGGGACGTCTCTGCGATGTCTGACCGGGCCAGCGCCGTGCGAGGGGCAGCATCAAACCCACTCCTCAAGGCTGTGGCTTTTCTCTCTAATACAAGATGTCCCAGTACCCCCCCTGCAAGTTTCCCTCTGCTTTTTCATCCAATTCTTCTGCTGCGCCTGGTCTCAACAAATTTAATTTTATTCCTAATGGCCATTTAAGAAATCCCCCTGCACAATGATCTACAGGCTGACCTGTAACATCAGATGCAGCTTCTACAAAGCAGCAGAGCAAGCATCACTCTTTTCCTCCTTTAATGGCCTTCTCAGGGCAGATTTCCAAGGAGAGGGGACACACAGCTTCCCTCTTCCCACAGCCAGACCTGGACCACGAAGGGAACCCCCCCGGCATCCCTCCCCAGAGGGACAAGGGCTGCACAAAACATCTCAGGACCTTCACCCCGACGCTCGGCTGTTCCCAAGCATGGGGCTGCCTCAGCACCCTGCTTCCACCTTGAAATCTTGCCTCCTTCTTGTTGACCCCATCACCTCTCAAGCAGCCTTTTGGGGTTGTCCTTCTTCCACCAACCCCTCCCACCACCACCACCACCTCTCCCTCCTCGGCACCAGGCAGCTGGGCAGAGCGGAACGGCATCCAGCCCGGCTGCTGCAGCGAGCAGGATCTCACCCCCTCTCCCCTCCCTTGGGCTCTCCCCTCCCTCACGCTTGAATGGGAGCCCTGCCTCCATTGATAAATCTGGGACAAACCTGCTATTCTTTATTTCAGGGGATCAGAAACCTTTCAGCGCAAATGCTGTTACAATAATACCTTAATGCACTGTAAATGTATTGTCTCTCCTCCCACAGCGGGGGACGCGCAAAGCCCCAACTGCTACATCAAGGCGGCGCAGCATTAACTCACCGGCGAGGTTTCTCGTGTCATCTGGGAAACATGAGCCCTACCTCTGCCGCTCATAACGTGGGCAAACGTTACAGATAAAGGCTCAAGGCTGTCACTCGGGTCACTAATCGCTGCCCGAGACCTTTGCAGACAGGGCTGCAGGGGACCCTTGGCATCAGACAGACATCAGCACCAACCCAACTTTTCCAGATTAACTTGGAGCAATCCACGCATTATACAGCTAAAACAGACGATCCAATGCCCTAACCGTCATCTGCTTAGCTGGATTCAGCCAGGTTCAGCTGGTTGCCCTCCCTGTAACCCCCAACTGGTTCTTCCCTGCCAGATCATTCCTGATTTAATTACGATTATTTGCTCGGCAGCTGGGGAGTAAGTTGTACAACATGACCCCTGGCTCCAGACCCGCCACTCCCGCCATCCCCACCTTCNGCTGGTTGCCCTCCCTGTAACCCCCAACTGGTTCTTCCCTGCCAGATCATTCCTGATTTAATTACGATTATTTGCTCGGCAGCTGGGGAGTAAGTTGTACAACATGACCCCTGGCTCCAGACCCGCCACTCCTGCCATCCCCACCTTCTCCCTTGCGGAGGCAGGAGGTGGGAGCATCCCCGTGGTCCCCGAGGCTCACGCCCTGCCAGGAGCGCCGGGGGGTTATCCCAGCGTACACCGAGATGGGCTCAGTAACCCCATTCCCAGAAATCAGGCATCCCATTGTATCATCTCCTTGTCAAGCCATAAAAGCATCCAACAAGCTCCTGCGGTAACAGCTGGGGTAAGACAAATTCTCTGCCGATGCCACCCAGGGAGGCAGCAGGAGGGATGGGAAATGATTTTCCAGGATGAAATTCGTGCTCTAACTCGGGAGCACACAGTCCCTATTCCTGTCCCTGTCTTAGTCAGACTCCTGGGGTAACTCAGTCGTGGAGTGAATCCCTCAATCTCGCCGTGCCTCAGTTTCTCATCTGCACATTAAGAGAATATTTCTCGCCTCCCACCTAGAGCCTATTTAAATCCTACACCAGAAGCCTTTCGCTGCGCTCACGGTTGCAGAAAATGAGAAAGACACCAGAATTTGGAAGAGGGAAGAAAATTCAATGCTGTCTGAATACTACGGCTTGCTTAGCCCTCAGCACGGGTGAAGAGCATCGCTGCGAGCTCTGTAGGGATAACCGATGCCTCTCCTCAACAGGGTATTTGGCACCAAGCACAACAGGACCCCAGCACCCCACGATCTTCTCCGACTGCTGCAGTCCAGCTGCCGAAGGCCGCACATCTTTAGAGAACCGTCATTACTGTTAATAGATGCGGGGAAGTGAAAATTGAATGACTAACCAAAAATAACCGAGCACGTACAGGAAATATTATTCTTTTTTTTCCCACCAGTGCCGTGGGTTCAGAAAGAGAGTTACTTGGCCAGCAAAGAAGATTTGGTGGCTAAAAAAGATCAGTCAAGCTACTCTGCATCGCTCTGTTATTTCACTCAGTGACTCCGTCGGCTTTAACGGAGCTGCCTGAGCTAAATCCCAACCAGCCCTTTNCCCCACGATCTTCTCCGACTGCTGCAGTCCAGCTGCCGAAGGCCGCACATCTTTAGAGAACCGTCATTACTGTTAATAGATGCGGGGAAGTGAAAATTGAATGACTAACCGAAAATAACCGAGCACGTACAGGAAATATTATTCGTTTTTTTTCCCACCAGTGCCATGGGTTCAGAAAGACAGTTACTTGGCCAGCAAAGAAGAAGATTTGGTGGCTAAAAAAGATCAGTCAAGCTACTCTGCATCGCTCTGTTATTTCACTCAGTGACTCCGTCGGCTTTAACGGAGCTGCCTGAGCTAAATCCCAACCAGCCCTTTGGGGATCTAGGGGTTACAACTCAGGATGTAGTTAGACCTATTTTAATATCCTAAAGATGCGATTAACTGGGTGGGATTATGGTGGCCAAACAATGTTAATGCTAACTCCGCTGTGATGGGGATCATGTTCCAAGGCCTTTACAATGACGGCCAAACGATACCCAGCCACTTCTTACGCAGCTCCTGTTGCACACCATTATTTGGTCATTAAGATATAAGATTACATTGACAAAGGAATTTAGCCACAAATCCAAGGAGACAACGGGGGACGTTACTGTGTTTTCATTATGAAGGTAAAATGTCCGCGGGAGTGGCAGAAGACCCGCATTTCAGCGACGGGGAGGAGGAGAGCCAAGGGACGCCTTGGGGACTCAAGGCGATGTTGGGAGAGCATCTGTGCCGAGTCAGACCCAGCCTCAGCGTAAAGACGCGAAAACCCCGGTTCCTGGCAGCAAAAAACATCGTGTGGGTGAGCAGTGACTGCTCGCCCCCTCAATAATTTATTCCACGGTTGTCACTTCTCTTTGGGGTTGGTGACAGCCACCAGCGAGGCGGCGCGAGGCAAGGCGCAGCCTTCACAGCCTCCTTAAGCCCAATGAGCCGCGACGCCATCCCACGGCAGTGAAAACTCTTGATGTCAGCCCCTGCAACCAAACCCAGCAACTGCTCTCCGTCTAAATGAATGTGGTTGGAGCAGTTTGCCCTAAAATACAGGATCGGTCTCTTCACAACAGTATTTTATGTTGAATTTTCAGAGCATGCTCCAGATATTCAGGGTGAACTGGCGCCTAACTCCCTTCGGCCGCGCAAACAACTCTGTCCCTAAGGAACACGGGTTTGCTTCGCACAGAAATACTGGAGAATCTCTAAGTCACCGCGACGCCGCATCTCTTGTACAGGCTAAAATGTTTTAGACATTTATTTTTAGAACGTGCACTCTTCACCTTTTCCTCGCTGTTTAGCCAGTTACATTCAGAAAAATAGATTGCATTCACAGAAATGAAGTGATTTTTCCTGTGTTGGGTGGCTGGGATGGAGCCTGCCTCAACCCTCCTCTGCCCTGGCACCACGCACCAGGGCCTCCCAGCAATTAGATCAGTGGGAGCTCAGCAAGGAGATTTATCAAGGGCACTGAGCTGTCTCGCCCGAGCACAGGATCCCCATGACAGCCCCTGTGCCGCCTGCAAAGCAAGCAAGGACTTTCAAAGTGTGTTCTGTCTCTTCGGTGTCTCTGCTTTTCCCCAATCCTCTCAATTTTTCCAGGACTTTTCATTTGCTACCTCAGTGAACATCACGCTAGAGAGGAGAGAGAAGAAATCTGAGTTTGCAGAAGTTTGATCGACACAGCCCCGGCGCGAATAACGAGGGATAAGGCATTGCCATCGTGTTGTACTCAAGTGGGGCACGGCGTCCATCAACAACACGTCTGGCGTCTTTGGGGAACGGCCATGANATCACGCTAGAGAGGAGAGAGAAGAAATCTGAGTTTGCAGAAGTTTGATCGACACAGCCCCGGCGCGAATAACGAGGGATAAGGCATTGCCATCGTGTTGTACTCAAGTGGGGCACGGCGTCCATCAACAACACGTCTGGCGTCGTTGGGGAGCGGCCATGACTTAGCAAATTTGGTGTAAGTAAGGAGCTAGAATGAGGAACGTAGCTTAGTGCAAACATCAACACACTCCGCTCGGGGACAAGCCAGCTCTTGGAGAGCCAGGCTTGTACTCCAGAGCATCCCAATCCCCTAGGCTAGCAGGATTAGGGGAGCTCAACCCAGCTCTGGGTAACCACAGCCCCTACGTAACCAAGCTAACCTGAAAAAACAACCTGAGGAAGCTCTCCGGCTTCCACCGAAATCACACGGCAGATTTTGCTCAACGTTAAACCGCTGGTGGTTAAAACGGGGAACACGCAGGGCAGGGGAGAACCGAGAGGGGACCGAAAAACCTTTTCATAGCTCGTCACTTTACGCCTTCTAACAAACCCGGGAGCAAACTCACTGTGGTGGAATTATTCTGAAGAAGGCATCAAACTTCCATTAGAGTTTGATAAAGCCATGGAAAGAAACAGAGCGGCTACCGCCCGGCTGCGAGGAGAGTCACGTTACAGAGACAAGGATGCTCCGGCGGGCTGGATCCCCCAGCGACTCGGTCCTGGGGCTTTCAGTCTCAAAGGAAACAGCTAAATAGAAAATTCAAACTTGCACAGGTCGCCAGGCAAAACACATCACTGCAGCCCTGGCTTCCTGGCTTAAGTTAATTAGTTAATGTTTGTACAGCGCTTTGAAACAAAACAAAACAAAACAAAACAAACGAACCCAGCCTGCATTAAGTGCTAATATAGTCATCATTCACTTCCTAGCCGGCAATCCAGGGGAAAATCTCTTCTGCCTGAAGGCCCTTTTGAACCTCCTCCCCAGCTTCACGGTGAGCTTAACCCTCAGTCACCGGTGCTGGGAACCGGTTTGCTATAAAAAGCCCTCCCTCAGCTGTAACGCTGTTAGAGGGGGGGTGTTTTCTGCAGGGAGAGGCGTTTGCACAGGGCTTGCAGTTTCCAAACACAGGCAGCGAGTTTGTTTGGGTTTAGCTGGAACATCTGGATGCTGGTGGAGCTGCATTCAGCTGGAACACCTGGATGCTGGTGGAGCTGCAAAGCCTGCAGGTGAAGCTGGAGCTCCCTAACGCTTCCCAGCCGTCAGGTTTCATTTGTAGCCGGGAAACCCAAACCAGAAAAAAATTGAAGCAAAGGAATTTGTGCAGCATCATGGGGAGTCTGCAAGAGAGCTCAAAGACCAGAGCTCTGCAGCAAAACCCCGTGATTTATTTTTAAGCAGATTTTCTGCTTTTTAGCTGCAGCACTTCTCCGGGAACTCCCTTCTTGCACAGGCGGTTTCTGAAAAACGCTGGAAACGCGCTCGGAAATCCCCTCGCATCACAGGTGTTTGCGTGGAGAAAGACGCCAGAAACAGGGTAAGGGGTAGCAGATGAGTCGCTTTTTCGTTTTCTTAAGTCCTCACGTTGGGACCAGAGGGTGCGGTGCTGGGTGCCGGGCGACAGTTCTGCCAGGAGATCACCCACGGGTGCCAGAGGGGCCGNATCACAGGTGTTTGCGTGGAGAAAGACGCCAGAAACAGGGTAAGGGGTAGCAGATGAGTCGCTTTTTCGTTTTCTTAAGTCCTCACGTTGGGACCAGAGGGTGCGGTGCTGGGTGCCGGGCGACGGTTCTGCCAGGAGATCACCCACGGGTCCAGAGGGGCCACGTTCGTTTTGCTGACCGACAGCCTTTTTGGCAAGGCCTAGCAATAACGAACGGGAACCGCTAACAATTACGCAACGTTCTCTCAAATGACTTTTCTTACACAACCTCCAAAACAAAAGTAAAAGCCGCCACATTCCTCTTTTCCATTTCCCTAAGCCCAAAACGACAACATAAGCAATTTGGAGATGTTTGCTTCGGAGGCCGGAGGGGCCTCCTGGAGATGTATTAGGATGATATTATTATTCCTTGGATATATTAGCAAAAACAGGTCCTCGCTCAGCGTGGGGACACCGAGAAGGCTGATGCGCTCTGTCACCTGTGACAGTCACCCCAGCAACAGCTCGGCTGCCGGCAGAGGCAGGAGAGGATGCTGCTGACTCACTGCCTGCTTCGCTTTCGCAGCTCACCCTCCACAAAAAGCATCGCTGGAAGAGCCTCGCTCTTCCTTTCCTCTAGCCCTCCCCTTACAAAAAATAATTAAGAAACCTCAATTATAAACGAACGCATGAAAAAAAGGACTGGGGAATATCAAGGGAAAGTTTCCATTCCACGAAGGAGCTCGTTTGGGTTCAAAAGGCAGCGCCCACCATTAACTCGCTGGAGCCCTTACAAATAGAAATGACTCCCGAGATGGAAGGCTTAGCTGCAAATATAAATCACTGTAATCATAAATTATTAACGGCCTGCAGATAGCAAGAAAGGCGGGGGGAAGCTTGAGAAGACCTTCTTAAAAGAAGAATTCTCCCCGAAATTACTGAAAGTCTCTTCTCTCCTTTCCTCTGACCTTATTTCTTTGCCCGCTGCTTGCTTTCTTTTTTAACGCAAATCTTGTGCTTTCTCCACTGCTCCGTTCCCCCTCTTCTCTTGGGGAAGCATAAAATGAAATCCAGAACTGCCACGAGAGAGGAAATCAGCTGACTTTGCCTTTTTCTCACGGTTTTTCCTCCTGGTAAAGTCATGTTGGCCGGAGAGCGATGGGAACACAGTGCAGGCAGAGCACGGAGATGCTGGCAGGAGCGGGACCCAAGGGCGGCTTCCAGCACCCTGGCGAGGGAGCTGAGACATCACAGGGGTCCCCAGCAGGACACAATTCTGCAGCTGCCCCCCTGGGAGCAAAGCTACACGACACCCCTCCCAACAAACGGTGAATTTGGCGTCGCTATTTTGATTGCCAGGGTTTATTTCTGCCTTCTATTCATGTCTGGTCCCTCACGAGGAGTTTGTCCAGGTACTCCCCGCTCACGGGAAGGCTGCCTGGGTAGTCTCGCAAGACGCGATGATGTCTGGGCTGGGTTCCCTCTCACCCTGACCCCAACCCCTGCCACCCAGCGGTGATGGAAGACCCTCACCTTTCTCTCAAAGGGTGAGTTTCCATCCCGCACGCAGAGCAAAGCCAGAAAAAACCCTGCACGATTTATTATTCTTATCTTCCAAAAACCTCGGGAGGTGCCTGATGATTTCGGGGAGGGGGAAGTGCAGAGAATGAGATCTGACTCACAGCTGGGAAACGCATGAGGGTGGCAGAGCCTGTTAGAGAAAAATCAACCCAAAAGATACCTCCTTCCTCAGCAGTTATCACAAGCTAGAATTCGACAGGGGAATCCTGCTAAATCCTCCCAATTTCTGCAACGCATACAACCACGTTCGGCACTGCAGGATCCCAATGATGCCGGAGTCCAGGGCATCTGGATAATGTGGGTCTGGGGATACGGTGGGATACGGAAGAAGCCTGGCTGCTCACATACATCCTACGCGCACCCTTCTTCCCAGTTCACCCATGCCTGGGTGACAACCGTCACCTATAGATAAGCCTCCCTAGGAGCCCCTACGCCATAAGGCCAGGTCCCTCCGTGCCCAGCAAGAAGCCTTGGTGCTGTGGAGACACTGCTGGCAGGTCCAGCGTCCTCCTCCTGCTCCCGGCATGAGAAAACATGGTTTTTACCCCATGTCCTCTGCAATGGGTTTCAGGCTGTACCTGCCTGTGGCTGTTGTCTGCCGCCTGCCTTGCACGGGAGCTTTTAATAGCTCCATTATGGCAGCAAAGACGGTGTGAGGCATCTCTGCAAAGCTGAATTGGAAATGCTTTTTAATGAGGATGATTCACGGTAGCTCCTAGCCCCGGTGTCAGCCGCGGCACTGCGGACGGGGCGTTGCCTCGCACTGACTTTCCATCACGAGGGAGCTTGGAAGAAAAGCTTACGGCTACCAGCGTGTTCCGGCATTTTGCAGCGTGGAGGAGAGACTGAAGTTTGGACCTGAGGCTGTTCTCTGCTCATCTGACTCTCCAAAGCAAAGAGGTAAAAGGGGGTTTTGAGCTTCAAAGTTTGCAGGAATGCCCCAAAACGTGATGTGAACAATCCTGCAACCACCTGCTCCACCAGCCCGACTCAAGGAGACCGATAAAGCCACAGAGCAGGGACAGCAGGAGGTCCCAGACCTGTATATTTGGAGGCTGCTTCACCATTTAAAGATGCAAATCAGGGTCAGGAAAAAGCCAGGAGGCTCGACTCGGCGCCCACATTTGGGTCTGGTTTAGCCCATCGGTCCTTAGTCCATTAACCATGACTTTAGAACTATTTCCCAAGGAGATGCAGAAAATTTTGGGAAAAAAGGACTAAACCCAATGTCCTCTCATCCCTGTGACCACGGCTCTGCAATGCCCTCAGGGAATGGTGCCTCAGTCTCCCCATCTGTAAAACAGGTTGCAAGTATCGACTTTCCTTCGTGGAGTGCTCTGAAATCTAGGGAAGAAGTGATTAGGGTGGGGATTATAATTATTTTCACCACCCTAATTGCGTTTTAGAGCCCATCGCGGTCGTGGCTGGATTTCTACTTTTGTTAGAAAGAGATAAAAGCTTTTTTCGCTGGTCGGTCTGAAGACTTTCAGGCTCCCTTTGATGTGCTGTGGCTAATAGCCCCTTCATTTGATTAATTTTCATTTCTGCCATCGGTCTTTAAGAGCTGCCACACAGACTTTGTGAATGGATTGGAAGAGACAGAGCAGTGATTCCCCCTCCAAAAGCTGCTCCAATTCTTATTAATACAAACCCCCACAGGGCGAACTCCCAGCCCCGCATTCGTGTGTGAGGAAGCTGAAAATAGCAACGGTTATAATAATAATAAATAATGGGGCGGGTGCTAGAAACCATGAAGTGCCTCCAACGGATTTTGTGTGTGTGTATGTGTGCGGGAAGGTCCCAAAACGCAAGTGACAGCAATAATCCAGGCTTTTGTCAAAGTGTGAGTGTTAGGAATAATTGAATCACTGCCTTGTTACATACGGACCGATTTAGACCCTCATTATGCATTTGGCAAGTACTTAGCATAACGAATCAATTTAAGACGGCACATGAGACTCGAGTAATTCATAATGAAACTCCAAATCAAGATTACAAGGCAAGACTAAGCCTCCCCAGCTCAAATTAACGGGATGGAGAGGCAGCCCGTGATGAAGGTGAGCTGAGGGTGGGGAACAGGCTGGAGGAAGGCTCGAAGCCTCTGCCACCGCTTCCCCATGGCCTTTGGCCAGGCATTTAAGTTTCCTAGGGCTCCGAACCCTCGTACCAAAATTGCACGTGTGGTATTTCAATTTCAGAGAGGATTTCATACCTGGCTCCTTTCACAAATGAGAGAGGCAAGGTCAGGTCTGTGGCTGCTGTTGGGTGTCGCTGGCCGTACCACGTCTTCTCCTCTGTTGCTATTCAAGAAACAGCCCCAAATCTAACAAGTTGCTTCTCCCGAACTTACCCCATAAAAGCCCCTTTGCCACCAAGGCATAGGAGCTTACTGTAGCTCTGTCGTCCCTCTCTGCTGAGCCACGACACTTCCCTGCCTGCCAAACCAAACAGGGCTTAAAACAGTGAGATGGGGGGAAAGGCATCAGAGGAGTTGCATGGGCAAGGTGGGGTACCCAAGACAGGATTGAGGTGGAAATGAAGCACGTAAACCCAGAAAGGCTTCACGAACATCCCTGCACGAGTGTACGCAACAAATCCAGCACTCGACAGCAAAACTTCGCGGAAAGGACCCGGCTGCCATCCAAGAGGCACGGAGCAAGGCAGAGCCCGGCATAAGCTGCGCTCAAGTCCGGCTTTACGCACCCAAGGCAGCAGAGAAACGTAACAGCACATTCTCATAGCAGTTGTCTGCTAAGGCTTTACCTCTGTGCATTTTAGGAATTATCCAGCTGGGATTAAAAATGCCTCCCACCCCTTCGTATTTAAATATAGGTTTTCAGGCTAGGGAAAAAAAAAAAAAGGCAGAGACAAGGCTTTGCTCAACTAGAGCTGAATAATTAGGCATGACTAATACGATGTACTGTGGGAAAGCGCAGAGGAGACTCTTATCAGGACGCAGACCCTGGCTGATAAAGCCTACTACATCCGCAGCACAGGTCATCCGGGGTTTCTGGGATACTGCCATTTCAAGTTTACAGCCTCGCTTTCTCCTGATTCTCCGAACAAGCTGCTTTGCTCTAACATCATGGGTAAAAGATGAGTTTACATGGAGTTTGCTGGGCTGGGACCACTGGTTTGCTCCTGTTCCTTTGAAGAAGTCCCAAATACACACCAGAGCCAAGCGGGTACTCTGCGGGATACAGGCACAGCTGGCAGGGCTGGAGACCCTTAACTCGGCTGGAGCACTTCAGTGACTCGGGGAAAAGATAAAAAGCCCATCTGAGTAAACTTACAACAGATGAAAAGCACCCAAGCCACAGGCTGGGAGTCTTCAGCACAGGGGCTGCCGCTCGGTAGCAGCAGCAAGATGCTCCTGCAGAACCCTTTTGCTCCAGGTGGTCCTTAGTTAACCCCGGATCTCCTCCCAGAAAGATTGAGAAGGGAATTTTTCATAGGTAATTCCACATCTCTGCTGCTTGTGCTCAGCCTGACATCTCATTCCGGCTTCTGGCTTAACAGCATAGGTCAGCTAAAAGGCATCTTCCAGCCTTGCTGCTCCATGCAGTAATTCCCAGTCACACAGGGCTGCTGCTACAGGGTGACAAAAGGAAGTTCGTAGGGTCCTGAAGGGCAGATGCACTCCCTAATCTCTGTACTACAATGTAAATTGTACTATGAAAAATATTTGGGATCTTCTGATATTCCCAGTGCTGCTGAAGTTGCTACCCAATGCTACCCATATAGATATTAGGTACATGCAGCAGCAGCTCCAATGCTTTTCTTGAGGATGTCAGAAAAAAAGAAGGGAAATCTGTGTGTGCACATACGTCTAATGAAAAATCTTTAAGAGAAGAGTATCGTATCCAGTATCATGACGGAATAATTTTGGCTGAAAGGCATCTCTGGAGGGATGCTGTGCGGGTGCACAGGAACTCTTAAAGCAGTCAAGCACTATACGAAAAATATTCTCGGAGACTTATCCGTTGGGATCAATCAAGCTGCTACTTGTTGCGTTAATTTCCTTAGACGTATCTTTTTTTTTAAATTAATGCTTAAGCTCTTGGAGATTCAGGATTTATCCCACAAAGTGCAGGGATGAAGTTACAAGATCATTTATAAGGCTATTTTGTCTTTTTTTCAACATACAGCACCTAAATATTCTCTTCTTGGTATTACATCAACAGTGCAATGCCTATTCTGATCTTGTTTCGCACAATATGGCGCTCAAACCTCCTCCGCGCTACACTGCGCGTTACAGTTAAGGCAGAACAACAAACATTTTATGAGGAACATAAAATTGCGGCGGGATGGGCCCCGTCATCTCCCAAGAGCTGTCCCTGAAGTCATGGAAAGTTTCCAAAGTTTTTGCGAAATTAAGATTCCTGCTGCCCAGGTGCTTGCTCATATCTCCCTTTAGGGTAACTGGATCCATAGGGATCTTTATATCAAATGCCCAGAAGCAAGGCTTTCCCATGTCCTCATTTTTCCCAAAATGCTCCTTTTTTACTGAAAACCCTCAGGTGCTAAAAGCAGGTTGTTTCTACGTCTAAAATCCGATACAACTCAATAGGACTTGCGAGAAGTCCATTCCCAGAAATGTGTTCGTAATACTGCTACATAATATTCTTCGCAGGAGTCACAACCGGAAGGAAACACCTCCATTTCATCCAGGTTCATCCTTATACGTTTATTGGAAAACCACAACTCCTAGATTAAGGAGATAGGGAGGGAAAAAATCCCCAAAAAAATCATGGGAAACGGCAAACTTGGTTCACGTCCAGCTCTAAGGGACGTACTGCAAAGACGGAGCCCGTCTGCAGTGAAAAGACAGGACGCAGAGCATCTCTAGCGAGGCTGGAGAGTTTGGATGGAAAACGCTGAACGTGGTCACCTAAGCCAGAGAGGGAGCGCGTGTGTGCATGCACACGTGTGTTCACAGAGGGTAACTGGGACACGGGGAAGCGTGGACGCTGCATTTTATTAGAAATTCATGTGCTCCAGGGACAGTTCTTCATTAGCATTTTGCAAGCTGCATCCAAGGGGGACTGCTTTCCCCAGGACCCAAGGAGCCAGCTCCTCCGTGGACATCCACAGCTGGTTTCAGGGTTGTGATGTTGATGCTGGTTCAAAAACAAGCCCGAAGAGCGCAGGATCAGTGCCTCTTCTGTAGGTCCAGCGAGTCGTCGTGCGTTACCCGGAATGAGAGCAGGTTTATAGGTTGTCATGTAACCTCCCCCTGCCATTTGGTGGCTATGTAGGGCACGCAGCCTCCAGGGAGGCTCCAATGCTGATATAGCGTTCTTGATTTATTGAGGTTTGCGCTGCAACACGTTCGTTGGCAGATGGATTATCTGGGCCAAATCCTGCACTCGGGGATACCCAACACATCTCTCGATGACTTCATTGCTGAGCAACACAGGCAGCGCGACCCTGGAGTCTGTGTGCAGCCACCGGAACAGCCTCCCACGTGTCCCATGTGTCCCCGGCAAGCTGTCCTGGCACACGGCCACAGGACATGGCTCAGGGATGGTGGGGCAGCGGGGGACACAGCTGCCCATGGCGGGGACATCCCTCTTGGCATGACAATGAGAGTGTCCCCACCCCAGGCACTCGGAAAGGCAGAAGGAAAAGGATGGATGGATGGATGGATGGATGGATGGATGGGGTGCTCATAAGCTCCCCAGCGTGTGGGTTGGGGTTTTTTTAAGTTAAAGAATGGGCTGGTCTTGACCAGTTTGACCAGATTACAGCTCCTGTACCGAGCATTTACCCTGAATCCTCCCCAAATCCCAGATCTTGAGAGAAGCCAGGTCACAGTTGCACGTGTTCAGCTTGTAAGTGCAAATAATAATAAACCCTTTTCTAAGGAGAACCTACCCTTCCATCCCCCCACCACCACACAAATCAATGTCCTTCCCTTGCTGGGGAAAGGAGTTGACCTTATTTCCAGCTGTCCCCCCTCCAGAGCAATGCAGGAAGGTGACACAGTTTGGAGAGCCAGCTGTGGCACGCAGTGTACGAGCCGGTGCCTTGGGCTTCGTCAGAGCATCCTGCAAGACGCTCTAAACCAGCAAGGATGAAATTTTCAGCATCCCTTGTCTTCTGCAATGAGGTCTTCTAAAAAGCTGACTTGCTATTAAGGCACCTAAAAAGAGCTTCACACCACTAAAATTTCTTGTCCCTAGTAAAAGGCTGCTCCGAAATACCAAGAGCCTAAGCTTAGCTGTTTCTTGGGAAACGTCCCCCAAACGGTGGCCCCAAAGCACACACTAAATCCATTCTTGTTTGGCAAAGAGTTTAAGAAAATTATCTGGGCTTCTCCACACCTGGTTCGACGTTAGTACAAATCACAGGCTGGCAGGAAGGCTTTCCATTGTGTATAACATAAAACAATTTCTTGCCCTGGAATTCCCACGTTAAGCCTGGTTTGCAGCAGAGCTGGAGGAGATCTTGAACATCACACCTCATCTCAGTGCAAAATTTCCACTACTTTTTCCATTCCCTCTTTATTCCACGGCTGAGTTTATTCAGCTACATCCTACAGACGCTCCCATAAAGAGCCCCTTCGCTGCTGCGGAAGATAGTCTTTGAACTGCAAATTTTAGGGCTTCAGCTTAAAACACGATGGAAACGGAGCCAACATTTAAAAGAAGGAGAGAAGAGAAGGAGCATCTCCCTGCCAAATGTATTAGCACTTGAGCCTACGGGATACAGGCACACGGCTTAGCCCAGCTTCATATTAATTCTTTTTGAGATGCAGAGTTTGAATGAAAAATGCAATTTTGCTTCGGAAGAAAACTTTCTCTCCGCAAGCCAGCCAAGGGAGAAACCGTGCCACGGCCCTCGGCACCGTCCTGGAGCAAACACAGCAATCGACCGCAGCCATCTGAGGTCAAGGAGTTTGTTTCTTATCTTATTTTAACACCAGCTGGGTCCAGGTGGTGGAAAGGCAGAACAACTGCAGTTGGCCAGAGCTGTTGATTTAATTTCTATTTGTCTCCTTCAGTTCTGTTTGATGCCAAACCTATTACTTTTCGTACATCCCATGAAGATGCTGCACTGCTTTTCTTGGGAAGCGCTTCTGTGCGTTACCCAAGTAGAGCAAGCTCAGCAGTGAGCAAATCCTTTCTGGTTCTTGCGTTAATCCCCGCTCTCTCCATTTTACCTAATAATCTCTGTGTTTCTCTGTAGCGCTGTGCTGACCTCCAGCTATACAGGCTCTCCTGCACTACCTGTCTAGGAAAGCCAGGGATTAGGCTTGTGAATTTTTTGGTCGTGCAGGCATACACCTAGGCGATGAGTTAAAAATCCTGGCTTCAGATTCATGATCTCATATGTCCCTTTTTTTTCCTGTTTTCTGAGACAACGAAAAATTGTGTGAGCTGCGGGATTTGGGAGACAAATTGCCCCGTGAGCTCCCAGCCCCATCTGCAAAGGTGGGCAGCCAGGAGCGACGCTGGGGATGAAGAGTGGAGGATCCCCTGGGATGACCTTTTCCCTCCTCATCTCTGACNTCCTGTTTTCTGAGACAACGAAAAATTGTGTGAGCTGCGGGATTTGGGAGACAAATTGCCCCGTGAGCTCCCAGCCCCATCTGCAAAGGTGGGCAGCCAGGAGCGACGCTGGGGATGAAGAGTGGAGGATCCCCTGGGATGGCCTTTTCCCTCCTCATCTCTGACTGACTCGACACAAATATATGTGGAGGAAATAGGAGGAAAAAAGACTGGGTTTAGTCGTCACTGGGTGCATAGGAAGGTTCACTTCTGAGGCTCAAAGACCAACATTTGCAGGTCCAGGGACTGGAGCTCAGCCAAGCGTAACGAGTTCATCCAGAAAACCTGCTGCCCTTGGTTATTAGCTCTGCTTTAATACAGATGCTACAGGACTCAGCTCTCTGCCTCGCTAGTCAGGAATTCTGTCCTCGGGGAGGCTGTGAAGACACACAGACACCCAGCCTGGTCCCTTCGCCTGCACGTTGACACACCTCCCCACAGACACGCACAATCCCCGTCTCCTCCGAGGCAACACGCGGAGCCCCAACGCCTCTCGGCTTCTGCCCGTGTGCCTGGGGAGGTGTGCATGTGACAAGCATGGAGATGTTTTCCAGAAAGCAGAAAACCTCTCAGATTTCCCCATGTCTTCCCCCAGACGCCTTCAGCTCCCAACCAGACTCTCTTACAGAGCCGCATGCATTAAAATCAGATGCAAATCTCCCCGCTGCAGAAACATCTGACTGATACAAGCCTTTGTTCCTTCCCAGGCATAATTGCAATTTGAGGAATGCTCTCCTCTAAGAGAAATGTCTATTTAACCTCCGCGTTATCTAGAGGTGGTTAAACTCCGTATGTCCATCTGCAGCAGCTGATAGGGAAACACTGAAGGAAGCTGATAGCATCTTTCATTTCTCATCGGTAACCCCACGGCTAGCCTGCTGCCAGCCAGCTTATTTTCCACTGTACAAGGCACCAGCTGCATCCTTCCGGGTCCTAACAGCCCACTTTCGTACCTCTTCAAAGCCTGTCACTTCTACCAACATCATTAACGACAAGATTTGGGACAAAACGTTTTGCACCTTGGTTTTTTTGTTCGTTTTATAGTCACAGCTGGGAGAAGGAGGCTTGTTTTTCGCTTTGCGAAGGAAGCTGCTAGGAGAATGACAAGCCTTTGTTCTTCCTAGGGTGCTTGGAGAATTGGCACTTCCAGAATTCAAGTCCTTAGGAGGCCATTCAGACCCAAGGCTGTTAAGAAAATTGATTACCAATTCCATTAAGCAAATCGACATGAATCGAAGCTGGCACCATTGATTGCCAGCCCTGCTTGCTTCAAACCAACACTCCCAAAAGCCTGAGAGACGCAGGCACCAGCTTTGAGAAAAACCCTTTCTGCAAAGTTCAGCCACGGAGCTGAACAGCCCCGACACAGCGAGCCAGGGCCAAGCCTTAGATTTGGCCCCCACATCTGCGATACGTCTGTGATAGTCACACAGTATCAGGCAGCCTGGCTGTGGCAGAGCCTCCACCCAAACCCATCCATCCCTGCCCAGGTTAACAAAACTGCTTGCAAACTCTCTAGCAAGAGCTGGAAAACGAAGGGCAGCAAACCAGCAAACCCACCACCCACGTCCTCGGTAGCGAGTCTGGCACTGGGATGAAGATGAGGCCCTGACCGGCACAAACTGACTGCAGCAGATGCCCCAAGCTCCTGCCATGGGCCCCACAGCAAGGAGGGGTTGTCCCTCCTTGCCACAGGTCCTGGTTGACCACGAGATGTGCTCGTAAGTCCTGGAGAAGTTTCCTGCAGAGCTTGGAAAGCACTGCATCACTGCCGGCACCCAACACGCATCCCTAGCACGTTAAGCAGACATCTCTGGGCCTTTGATCAGTCCTGCACGCAATCGGACAATCTCTTCCTCTGTGGGCTGATGCTGGTAACCCCCACCACAGTAAGAGCAGGGTGTAACCAGCCTTACTCAATACCCAAAAGCCCTCCACCAGGCTCTGCTGCCCACTGTGTCAGGTCTTGCCTACGCAGCTACTGAAAGACCACTTTCATTCCAGGAAGCCTCAGTTGAAAGTGTTAACCTTGCTTCAGAGATAGGAAACTGCGGCACAAGGCTTGCTCCAGCAGCCCCATCGCAAGAACTACGAGCAGATCTCTCACACCTGACATCAGCGTCCCTGCCACTAAACCACAGCCGCCTCTCAGCCCAGCAAGGCACATGCTTACGGCTGCTGGGGGAGTTGAACAGCCGTTCATTTTGGTTGTCTTTGCACAAGGATGGCTGAGTTCTCCCCGCTTCCATCGCTCATGCTGCAGCAGGATCTATTCCCTACCCAAGCGCCTGGCCAACATCATCTCACCAGGTGAGATGTGACGGGGGATGTGTGACACACCAGCACACCTCTATTTTAAGGTGCTGCTGTGCAGCTGCTGGAGAGGTGTTTTTCTTTTTCCAGATCTTCAGCTGTATGAACATAGCGTCACGGAGAAGGTGGAGACGGCCACCCCATCAGAGTGCAGTCACGCGGTTAGCTGTGCAACGGGAACAACGCTCACATTTTCAACCTGAGTCATCACAGACACAGAGAAAGCACCCTTCCCTTCCCTTCCCTTCCCTTCCCTTCCCTTCCCTTCCCTTCCCTTCCCTTCCCTTCCCGCTCAGGGTGTCAAGGAGAGCTTGGGATGGGTGAGCTGATGATTTCTCAGGGGTGAGAGAACCGAGTGCCCAGCAACACGCAAACCTCCATCACCCCTCAGTGTCACCGGTGCCTGATGACAGCACCTTCAACCACCTCTATCCAGCCACGTGGACACCACCACCCAAAAGCGCTCGCTAGGCAAGAGCAGATCCCAGTGCCCAGCTCCGAGCTGACTGCTCCCATCCCTATTCCAGCAGCTCCGTCTTCCTTTCTACCCACCCTGCCAACTTACACACCCGGGCACACAGCTGAACTCACGGAGGGGAAAGGTATGTGCCCCACCAGCCCCGCCATGAGAAGACACGTTGTGCTCAGCTCCCTCCTGGCCGGGAGTTATTTGTCTTCTGGCATTTGGGAAGGTTATTAATACAGAAGCAAAACTGAGCACACAATAAACCCACAGTGCTAGAGCAGCAGCACATGTTGTTTCAGGAAATTTAAAAATCCTGTCAACAGGGACTTCAGCCCAGTGGTGGCTAACCCCGTTCTGTTAAGCACAGTTGTGTTTATTTTTAATAATAATTCTTCTATTAAATCTGCAGTGGTTGGGGGTTGCAGAGACAGGAAGGTAAAAAAAGGCGACATTGAACCTGGAAGCCCAGGCAGGGACCTCTGCTGTTTTCCTTACCCTGATCAAAATAATCCTAAAACCAAGAAAAAGCTTGTCTCCCCGGCGGCCCGTCCTTTCATTTGGGGGGGGGATCTACAAACCCTTTGGCAGACCCAGTACAGCAAAGGAGAAAGCCTTATACGCTGACCCGCCTCTGATAACTAAACAAAACGACATTTATGGGATTAGCTCAGCTGACCCCTGGTAAATGCAGTTTTGTTGCGCCGCATTTGGATTCAGGAAACAACCAAGCACAAAAACCAGGACAAAAAGCAGAGGTGTGGATATTCGCATCGCGACAGGGAGGGGCTGGGAGGGCAGGTGATGGTAAACACTAAAATTCAACAATCAACTGAAAACTGAGCCTATGGGAGAATTTATGGTAGGTGAAGGTAGTTGAAGGAAGGCTTCAGGGCTGCTGCCCTTAAACCTGGTCGCGTATTTAATGCTCAGCTCTGTGACACCTTCACAGAGCAAGAGAAATGGGTCTGAAGGCTTCATTTTAGCTTGGATTGGACCCAAAGCCCACCAGAAGTATGTTCAGACGGGGCTGTTGCACGTGACGAGATGCTTCCCCACCTCTTCACGCCACACTTCAGCGGGGAAACCCAGCAATGCTCGGTACTGCTGCTAGTGAGAATGAATTTAAGAACTTGACTGATGGACCAGACACCCCGGGGATGTCTCCAGCCCCCCTCTACGTGCTCCAACGCCTTCTGCTCTCTGCTGTACCCCAACCTGCGCTTCCCCCGTAAGCAAACCCGCAGCAAGGCATGCTACTTCCCCCTCTCATCACCAAGGCTCTCAAAACAGAAAGAGCATGACACCACCCAGCGCGTCCGTGGCCGCATGAAGAATGCAAACCCCTTTTGCAGGCACGGCTGGACATGTTTCAAACCCCGCGACACCTCATCCCAGACAGTGCTTTCCTTTCAGGCCTGCGGCAACTGATTCTCTTGCTTTAACGCGACTTGACACGATTTTTTCTTTTTTTTCCCAGGTACACTGTCTGTCTTTTCCTCTCTCTTTCTGGTTTCTTGATCACTGCAAAGCTGTCAGTCTCATTCCGCTCAGCGGCAGGGGCTGGCCCAGCTGTTTGGAAAGGGCAGCGCTCTGCAATACCAGGGCATACGGGGGACTTTCAGAGGAGGAATTTATGAAATGCTGGTTTCTTTCCTTTAATCGCAAGAGAGGGGTTAGCCCCTGCTCCCTTCTTTCCCACACGGCCAGCTCTTCACGGGGATTATGTATTTCCACAGCACCTCGCACAAGGACACCACGAATCACAGCTAGATCCAAAAAAAATCCAGAGCCTACAGATTTTAATGCGAAATAGGGGGCTGAATAGCTGGAGAGACTCTGCGATGCTCCGCTGTGGCAACTGCAGAGGTTCATGGTTACACACGACAATCCAAGACTCATGACCTGTACGGCTTGAGATTTACTTTGAAGACAAACATCTCNTGGGTCTGAAGGCTTCATTTTAGCTTGGATTGGACCCAAAGCCCACCAGAAGTATGTTCAGACGGGGCTGTTGCACGTGACGAGATGCTTCCCCACCTCTTCACGCCACACTTCAGCGGGGAAACCCAGCAATGCTCGGTACTGCTGCTAGTGAGAATGAATTTAAGAACTTGACTGATGGACCAGACACCCCGGGGATGTCTCCAGCCCCCCTCTACGTGCTCCAACGCCTTCTGCTCTCTGCTGTACCCCAACCTGCGCTTCCCCCGTAAGCAAACCCGCAGCAAGGCATGCTACTTCCCCCTCTCATCACCAAGGCTCTCAAAACAGAAAGAGCATGACACCACCCAGCGCGTCCGTGGCCGCATGAAGAATGCAAACCCCTTTTGCAGGCACGGCTGGACATGTTTCAAACCCCGCGACACCTCATCCCAGACAGTGCTTTCCTTTCAGGCCTGCGGCAACTGATTCTCTTGCTTTAACGCGACTTGACACGATTTTTTCTTTTTTTTCCCAGGTACACTGTCTGTCTTTTCCTCTCTCTTTCTGGTTTCTTGATCACTGCAAAGCTGTCAGTCTCATTCCGCTCAGCGGCAGGGGCTGGCCCAGCTGTTTGGAAAGGGCAGCGCTCTGCAATACCAGGGCATACGGGGGACTTTCAGAGGAGGAATTTATGAAATGCTGGTTTCTTTCCTTTAATCGCAAGAGAGGGGTTAGCCCCTGCTCCCTTCTTTCCCACACGGCCAGCTCTTCACGGGGATTATGTATTTCCACAGCACCTCGCACAAGGACACCACGAATCACAGCTAGATCCAAAAAAAATCCAGAGCCTACAGATTTTAATGCGAAATAGGGGGCTGAATAGCTGGAGAGACTCTGCGATGCTCCGCTGTGGCAACTGCAGAGGTTCATGGTTACACACGACAATCCAAGGCTCATGACCTGTACGGCTTGAGATTTACTTTGAAGACAAACATCTCTCCCAGCTCCCATCCCCTTTGCTGAGTCCCTTCGCAGCAGCAACAGCCTGGCGAGCTCAGACTTGGCGTGCCAGATGGAGGACCTTCAGGCGNACGTGACGAGATGCTTCCCCACCTCTTCACGGCACACTTCAGCGGGGAAACCCAGCAATGCTCAGTACTGCTGCTAGTGAGAATGAATTTAATAACTTGACTGACGGACCAGACACCCCGGGGATGTCTCCAGCCCCCCTCTACGTGCTCCAACGCCTTCTGCTCTCTGCTGTACCCCAACCTGCGCTTCCCCCGTAAGCAAACCCGCAGCAAGGCATGCTACTTCCCCCTGTCAACACCAAGGCTCTCAAAACAGAAAGAGCATGACACCACCCAGCGCGTCCGTGGCCGCATGAAGAATGCAAACCCCTTTTGCAGGCACGGCTGGACATGTTTCAAACCCCGCGACACCTCATCCCAGACAGTGCTTTCCTTTCAGGCCTGCGGCAACTGATTCTCTTGCTTTAACGCGACTTGACACGATTTTTTCTTTTTTTTCCCAGGTACACTGTCTGTCTTTTCCTCTCTCTTTCTGGTTTCTTGATCACTGCAAAGCTGTCAGTCTCATTCCGCTCAGCGGCAGGGGCTGGCCCAGCTGTTTGGAAAGGGCAGCGCTCTGCAATACCAGGGCATACGGGGGACTTTCAGAGGAGGAATTTATGAAATGCTGGTTTCTTTCCTTTAATCGCAAGAGAGGGGTTAGCCCCTGCTCCCTTCTTTCCCACACGGCCAGCTCTTCACGGGGATTATGTATTTCCACAGCACCTCGCACAAGGACACCACGAATCACAGCTAGATCCAAAAAAAATCCAGAGCCTACAGATTTTAATGCGAAATAGGGGGCTGAATAGCTGGAGAGACTCTGCGATGCTCCGCTGTGGCAACTGCAGAGGTTCATGGTTACACACGACAATCCAAGACTCATGACCTGTACGGCTTGAGATTTACTTTGAAGACAAACATCTCTCCCAGCTCCCATCCCCTTTGCTGAGTCCCTTCGCAGCAGCAACAGCCTGGCGAGCTCAGACTTGGCGTGCCAGATGGAGGACCTTCAGGCGAGCAAGCACAGTTGGATTTAATGTGCTGAACAATCCCGTAGAAATCCTGGGCCCAGATCCTACATCTGCTCTGGTAGCCCGCCGGCACCTGCAGCCAGCCTCCACAGGGTTCCCTGCGTGTAGGGAATTCCGGCACGACACTGATACCCAGGGTGGCGAGAGATAACAGGGCTTGGGTGGGGAAATCAAGCTATTCCTGTAAAAACACTTTGAGGACGTACTATGTAGCCTTGGAGCTGATTTAAGTGACACACGGGGACACCAGCGAATGTCAAGACCATAAAACAGGGCTGGGTTGCAGCTCTGCTTTAGCAGAGGCTGCGTGTCAGTGCCGCGGCACAGGTGACACAGCCAGGCTCAGATAAGGCTGAAACAGCCCCATGCCGCGCACCCCACTTTACGGCAGCGTGCGGCAAAGCCCCCCAAACCACACCTGCAGCACCAGCAGCCAGCGAGCCCCCGAGCCACCACCGCTGCCTGTGTTTTCATGCTCTATGCCTACTGTAGCAGGGCAGAAAAGTCCCAGGAGCTTGAGGTCTGGCGTCCTTCCACCGTGCTGGGAGACCCGTCACGAAGGGAGGGCAACGGAGTTGTTGTGGATGCCGAGTGTGGCAGGATCCTTGATGCAAGCTACAGCATGCTATCTTTAGAAGGAACACATGCTATGCTCAATTCCTTCTGCTCTATTTCCTACACGAAACCCTTCATGGTGCACGCTCGCAGGGGCGCGGAGGGAGGAGGGGGTTCTCCATGTCCCACAGCTAGTGCTAACAAGACCGGTCAATGAGCAGCAAGCAGGTTGGTGTTTGAGCTACGATACCGTAATGCATCTCCTCCTGCTGAAGACTTTGTTGTCACTTTACCGTGAGCCACGGGAAGATGTCGCTCCAGTGGGGCATGGAACGGAGCTGCCTTCTGCGCAGCCACCCTCCCCACCCATGGGCCAGCTCGAGGGGCAGGGAGGCTGGTGTAAGCCCTTGGTGCAAAGAGTATATAGGATTCATCCTCAAACTCATAGTCCAGACTCATCCAAGTCCAGGAGCTGACGACTTCCATCCTTTTATACACTTACAAATGCCAGCCTTTCAGTAACAGCTGTACGAGCATGCCCTATGGAAGTCTATGGGGTCAGTAGCTCTCTGCGTGAAAGAACCACCCAGGAATTCCTATCATCCACTTAGGGTGGGTGCTGTTAATTGAGGTCCTTCCAGTAAGCGTCTCCATCCTTGGTAGAAATGAATTTCAACACCCTTGGGCTGGGGTCCAACCTCTGCTTCCTGGCGGAGTGTTTTCACTGCTATGCTCTGCTATAAATGGGACAAAATTGTATTGCTCACTTCGCAGAGTCTGCAGGAAAAGTGCTGATGGTTTTTGTGGGATTTGGGTGTGATCTCAGCCTTCTACCTCATGGTCCTCCCGAGACTTAGCCGTACAGTGCCGCAGTCTGCAAACCCCAAAGAGGCCAATGCAACAGAGAAGCTCTCAGCCCACACCAGCCAAGCCAGCTTCACTGTTCCCTGGACATCAGGGTCTTCCATGCTTTATGGAAATGTGTCCCCAAAAACCACGTCAGGAGTAAATCGCCAGCAATTGTACCACCTGGGAAGGAGGTCAGGAGAAAGAAATTCCCCCATGGGGGACAAATTAAACCCTAGTGCAGTCCCGAAGGAGAAAGAGGAGTGAAGAGACACTCAGACTCTCCCTGCCCGCACTCTCCTGTCTCTGAAAGTCTTTTCAGTCTGCCCCCACCTCTGCGGGTTACCATCAAGCCAAACCACGTGAAGTAGAAAGAAAAACGTCTGGCAAGGAGTAGGATGCTGCTCTTCTGGGGTGCCAAACCTCATCAGAGTTGCCTGTGGGAAAAGCGGGGCTCTGCCACCTCCGTGCAGCGTCACACACAGCCACCCACCAGCCCCACTGCGGCTCCAGGGCAGGAGGAAAATAGGCTGCCAGCTGAGGTGAGCACAAACTGCCCAATACAGTTGGCTCCTGACAGACCCAAGGCAGGATTTTTACCAGCAAGACCATTCTCTCTATTTAAAAAACCAATCCCCAATAGAGAGACGGGTCATTTATCGTCTTCAGTGAATTTAAGCACAATCGGTATCGCACTTGTGCGTGATTTATCGGAGGGGTGACACGGCTGTCACCCGTAATAACCTTACCCGTTGTGTGCTGACAGTCACCCAGGGCGGGAGGGAGCGTGCAGCCCCCGCTCAGGCTGGGCTGGCAGACACAAGGCTGACGGGCGAGACAGCTCAGATGACTTCTGGGCCATTGCATCAGCAGAGGGGATGCAGTCACAGGAGCTTATTGCAGTGAGAGCGCTGCTCAGCAGAGGTTAAATTCCCCTTCTGCAAGACGTTGCTCATTGCGAGATGCCAGCTCCTGTTTACTTTGCAGGGGTTAAGAGAAGGGGAAAGTGGGAATCCTGCACGTGGATCCAAAGTGCGCCAGTCTGGGGAGGGAGCAGCATGCATCCTCAGTCCTGGTGAAGAGGGAATTTGCCTCCTCTGCTCCCCAAAGTTGTGCATGTAGAAGGAGTTCAAGGGGCTCAGTGGTTCTCCTGCAATCTGGGCACCTGGAGCACAAGTCCGATACAACCCATTTCTCACTGGACTCAGGAGGGATGGGGAAAAGCACAAGGGTCCTTGCAGATATTTATTTCTCCTTTCTAACAGGAACAAGAACAAAAAAGCCCCAGCCGGTCTCCTGCAATGAGCAGCCCAGCAGACCCGCTGGCCAGGCAAGCAATTAACACATTGTCAGGGAAGCGGGCGAACAGCCCTAACGACTGCAACTGCAGAGCAGCCTCCGGCTTCTTCCTTTTGGTTTCGGAGCCAAAGGAAAACAGAGGAAGGAGTCGCTCGCCCTCTTGGCCAAAGGTCCAATTCGACTTGACCGCAGCAACACAAAGCAGCCTGATGCACCCTGATCACCGAGCTGAAATGGATGTAAGGTGGCTGTGGCCAGGGCACGACGAGGAGCACTTCGCTGCCTCTGCTCTGCCGGGGGACATCGGGAAAGGCCACTTTGTCATCCCAAAATGTTCAGCCGTGCCTCCAGCCAAGTGCGTTGCCCTGACATTTCTTGTGGCTTCCTCCACCCACCACTAGAACTCCAAATGGATAAAAACAAAGTCTGGAGGTAGGAGGAGAGGAATCATTTCTCAAGGTGTTTCTACTGAAAATGTTAGGGAGTTCGGGTTTCAAATCTCTTCTGGCACTGAGGAATGCAGACAGCGAACCTGTTCGGAAGGACACCCAGCACCAGCTGAACGTCTTCTTGTAGAAGGCATCTCAACCCCCTTTGTTGCTGGCTTTAATGCCATGATCCTGCTCCATCTAATACAGAAACCCAGGCTGGGGATGGGGTTTCAAACTGTGATTTTTCAATCGCTGCAAGAATAAAGAGATTTTGGACAGCCTCAAAGGGCCTGAGCACCATTCGCAGGCAACATCAGGAGCAGGCTGGGGGGAATGCTCACACTAAACTGGGTGCTCTGACCCTTTGCACATCTGCAATAATAAAAGCAAAAGAATTACAGAGCCACAGAGGGAAGTGTTAAGCCCCTGAGACACAGGGGAGCCAACAAAAGCTGGCTTTTTAGATGGCACAGCAGCGAATTCGGCTCCTTCTGCCCAGGAACACACCTGAACTCAACTGAAACAAGGAGTAAAAATTATACAGAGGGGAGGGTGGTGCTGGATTAAACATTCATGTGAAAAACCATTACTCTCCTTCATAAATAACAAAAATGTGTTGCTCCTCAATTAATATGCATCACTACTAACTTCTCTAATGAAGCCAAGCTCCATCCCAGGAACTGAACACTAATGCTTTCTGTCAGCAACACGCGGCAGCACTCTGAGACGATTTTTCGGTCTTTTTTTCCCCTGGTTTTCCTCCCAAGGTGGGAATTCTCAGCTTGTGTCTGTCCTGAACAGCACAGGCTAAGGACATAATATGACAATATGTAAGAAAGAGCATCACGCTAGAAACACAGGAGCAATCACGCTGCACCAGGCAGTGATTTCCTTAACTAGACGTATAAGCAATCCCTCTTGCTGGCCTATATTTGGACGAGGATATTTAAAGACCTGAAAAGAGGAAGACATGGAAATCCCCACGCGGGAGGAGGCTGATATTAGAAAAGATGAAGGCTGGGGGGGGCAACGTGTACCCTGTATTTTCCGTTTTGCCTGCCCACAGGTGGATGGTTAGAGCATGATGCCGATGCAGTCCATACCCAGACACAGTGTAAAGCCACTCAAGGCAGAGCTGACCCCCACCTTGCACCACTCGACCCTCGCGGAGGGGGTTTCAGGATGAGTCCGGGGCAGTCGTGGGCCGTACTTGAATGCGGATGGATTATGTAGATTATGGTTCAGCTGAGACTCTTGCTTCACGTCTCGCTACAGGTCCTTCAGAAAGGTCCTTGACCAGTTGCTTGCTTGAATCATTGCTCTGCCTCTCCCACAGTCCTTTCTGATTGCCTGGATCTGTCCTGTCACAACAGACCCGTACACTGTACTTGCTGCCTCCGGCAGCTCTCTGCCCCCACCACGTAACTCAGCCAGCCGACACCACCGTCTCTCGCCTCCCTTGCTGCCGTATGTCCCTGCCTGACTTCAATCACTGTCATTTGCAGCTTGTGCTAACGGGGCAGGCTGTGAACCGTGGCAGCAGGATGCAGACGCGTGTGAGCGCTAAGCTGTCCCTCCTGCAGCAACAGTCACCTCCAGGCAGCCAGAAAGGTAGCTCCTTCCAGAGCACCAGCAAGATTCAGCAGAGCTGGGCTGTCAAAGTCTTTAAGACCTGGAGATCACAGCTGCTCCACATAGGTTCACTGATGTCTCCTTAAACCACTCTAAAACCTCCAGGAGTGTGACTCGCAGTAGAAACTGCAGCATCTGTCCCTGGTCACAAGTCCCCATTGCTTTGGTCTCAGTGAGTTGACTTTGACAGACATCGAGCCAGTAAGCCATGCCCAACAGCACATCACCATGGGTCAGCGCTCACCGCTTCCGTAGCTGCTCTGTCCACCCTCTCCAGAACCCCCAAAACCAGTTGAGAGATGTCATTTTAATCGCGGGCCCCCTCTGTGTCCAACCGCACACAGGAGGCAGAGAGCCAAATGCCAGCACTAGCCGTCCATCCTAAGGGGAAATTCGTGATCTTTGTAGGCAAAGAGCAGGTGATGGACCCCGTGCAGCCTGAAGTCCATGAGCAGCTTCTGAAAGTGCCATGCTGGTACCATCCTCCTCCTCCCTTCACTCCAGCCCCAAGGAGGAGAGCCGCAAAGCAGGAGCAGAGAAGTGCAGGAATCCAACGGGTTCACAGCTGCTTTGGAGATGAGTATTTGAGGGAATTTCCCCATCTAACCCCTCAAAATCAGGCTTGCATAGCCAAAGGGAGGCATAAGTCTGATTCCTACTGACAGTTTAGACTACACAGTGCTTGTGACACCACAGTGCCACAAATAAACAAAAAATAGTCCCCGGTTTAAAACCTCCCTAGACAGGTCCCATTCAGGAGGGCCTGGAATTGATGGATCCCAAATTTTCTTTCACCGGGCCAGCCAAAACCTTGTATCTGCTTGAGAGAGCACGCGACATTACGCAGCAGGAGAGCCAAGAGCAATACTTCTAATCCTGCATTAACAAACATGACTCACCCATTTATTTTCACTGGTATGTTCATGGTTATTTTAAGCTTTGTCTAAAGAATGCCAGCTACTGTATAATAACTGGAATGAAAGATGGCAGTGTTTTTATTTTGCTTTACAACTAAAGATTTATTTTTAGTTCCTTTCAAAAAAAAAAGAAAGCTGAAAAGTGAAAGTGGCCTGTAAATTATTTTAATCACTTTGGCACTGATTTCCTAAAGCAGATCCATGCAGACAAGTCCCACCTCCAGGCCAGAGTCACCACGGGAAAACTGGTGGCCCAGCTGCCACCAGGCCTGGATCTGGCTGTGAGCTTCCCTGGGAGTCAGCCTGGCTGCCAGGACACCCCAGGCAAATCCCACCTAGTAGATGAGGGTTTAAGGGATAAGATTTCACTTCAGAGGGTGTTTAGTTCATGCCCAGGTCCAAACAGCCCTGCTGCATTTGCCCAGCCTCTTCCCAGTAGGCTCTCTGCACAACGAAGAACATGATGGTTACACCAGCACAGGAAGAATTTCAGAGATACTTTTGAGTTTCGTTATCATATGAGGAATCAAAAATGTCACGTGCAGATTCTCTGGGTCTCCATTACTGTCTGCTCCTAAAAAGACCTCAATGCTGCCTCCTCCCCAGGCTCCAAAGTTCTTTTTGTCACAACCCCTCCCATGGCAGCACAGCCATTCCCGCTGACACCGTCCCAAGCCCCGACTGATGCAGGTCTTGCTGCACTTAAGTGGGGTAAGACCTTGGTGTGCTGGATCCGTCCTTGCATCGCTCCCCACTGCGTCGGTTTGCAACCCGGACCACTGCCTGCCCAGGGGCTGCCCATCGCTGCCATGCAGGGTTACACCATAAGCTCGATTCGGGCAGCCGTCTGCTCCACACGGTTCACCATCTGCTGCCGCGGCAAGTGGGTGGGTGTTATCCAGGGGTTACGGGCGGTGGGGAGCATGCGAGTCAGGACTCCTGGGCTCTGTTCCTATAGAGAAATCAGTGAAGGGGAGCGAGAATATCCAGACCCTGGGGTCATCTCCTCCGCTTCAAAAGTGGGGAAAAAAGGAAAACACAAAACACCAATCCAAGCCCCAGAGAAACCTGTTACCAGTAGTTAGAGCCCAAGGTGCAATGAGCTTGTTAGAAAAAGAGCAGGAGTGAAAACTCAGCAGTCTCAGCTTCCTTCTCCTTGTCAAGATTCAAAGACACTCATTTGACCCTGGTGCTGGGAGAAGGACTGCCTGGGGCTTGGTCACAGCATGGAGGTAAGGACAAGCTGGGACTGCTGGCTGCTTCTCCCTGTGCTGCCAGACTAAGGCCACAGCATCGCTCTGTGCCTCAGTTTCACCAGCGAGGCTTGTTGGGCAGGCATCTCAAAACACCCTGGATGCTGGGTCTGACAGGGAGTTAGACGCCTGTTCGCATGGGTGATGACTTTAGTTTCGCACATACAAATTCCTCTTACAGCTTCCTCGATGCTGGCAAACATGGAGCTCCCCAGGGCCAAATGTTGTTGCTTTGACCTGGCCACAGCTTTCCCTAGGCCAGATCTAAGAAAAGCAAAGAGAAGCCGCCCTGAGAGCCGCTGTGCACACTCGAGGCAATGGGTCTCCCTGGACACTCTACCATGCCCATCTGGTGATGGTTGGTGGTTTGCATGCACCAGGGTGAACATACACCTTCTCCCCCATCACACCAATTTCCAGGCCAGTGCATTGGTGTAAACCTCAATCCCTGTTTGGCAACTGCTGGAAACAGGAGAAGCAGCATCTTTGGGACAAGAGGGGCTGAACTTTAGCCAAGCAAGGGAACAGCTAGCCACACAACCACATCCAACCATCCCTTCTCCAAACTCCCACGACCCTGAGTAAACACTCTCCCATCGCTTCATTTCTCCGTCCCACTTTCCCTGTACACGTATCTGGAATAAATCCCCCTTTGCAAGTGGGGATGGATCCTGGTGCCCTCCCCAGGAGACAGAGGGATGAGGGTAGCTGTGACTCTGCTCATACAAAATGCACAACAGTTTACGCAGGGTGCTCACGGCAAGGAGGCTTCTCTTGTTTTTGCTCTCTGCTACCTGTTTACACCAGCTCTCCTGGCAAATGCCCAATACTCATCTGCCTCCGAGCAGACCACAGCGTCCCTAAGAATTTTCCATCAGAAAGTCACTGTCAGGCTCCTGGAGCCACACGCATTTCCGCAGCTGTTTTCTGCCCTCTTGTGAAGCTCTGCAGAAATCCATGACGAGAGCTCTGCAAACCCATGCTCTCATGCTAGCTTGTTTCCCTGGCGGAGATGAAGAGATGATGACTGTCCCCAAATCACATCGCTAAAGATTTCCTGAGCATGAATGAAGGGCTTTAACGACCACCACCCCTCCTAAAACAGTTATCAGTTCTGCAACGACCCACACCAGGCTCAAACCTATTTTATCCTGTGATCAATCACTTCTTAAAGCCCTGAGCTGGGAGATTTCTCCCTTGCACTGATCACCTTTGCTGAGACAAAGCACTTGCTCTCTCCATAGAGCCTATCCCAGGGCTTCCCTGGGATCCCATGGGATTGAAGGCTGATCAACCTATGGATTATAAAAAGCCCAAGCTTGTCCATGTGCTCTTCCTACCAACAGCTCCCCAGGTGCACAGGCCAGCATGTTGCAGGGTTCATCCCTCCCTCCCTCTCCTTTTCATGACCTTATTTTGGGCATTGCCTCCATGGGACACCAAGATTTGGTGGTTTATCCCAGTGGGATGTGGCTGGGAAAGGGCAGGGATGCAGTAAGCAGCCTGGGGCTCGGTGTGCTCCTGCCTGCTGAAGACCAAAATTATTTGTCCAGAAGGAGCAAGAACCTTTGGCTCTAATCCACCTTTGGCGCCAGTGTGGGCTGTGCCAGCAAGGCCCAAATTTCCACTTCAATTCCATCTCTCTCCCGTTGGCTGCACACAGGGACAGAAGGGACATGACTCATCCAGAAACCAAGACAGACCAGAGACAGGAGGGGAGGTCTGCTGCCTTGCTGTGCACGTTGCCCTCCACCCGAAACCCCACTGCCCCGCCATCTGATCAACAAGTTATTTCCTTGTTCAGAGGAAACAGTACACCTCACACCAACCCAGACTAGCCAGACGGGCCCCTCTATAAATCCATACCTGCAACTCCCCCTTGCCTACAACCTGCAGTGCCCCTCCCTTACAACAGTGAAACTGAGGCACAAAAAAGGGCTGCAACTTGAAAACACCTAGGTCTGGTAGAGACCACTAGAGTCACCCACATGCCCTGGCTACGAAAGCCACCCCAGGTCAAACGCTGCACAGCAATCAGTACCCTCCTCCTCCCCAAAAGGGTCTGTGACGGATGCCAAAGGCTCCCTGGGATCCCTTGCATCTTCCCAAGGCATTTAATGCTCTCGTATAAATTGTTACTGGTCCCATCAATTACTCGACTTTGGCATGATGATGCAATACAAAACACACGCTGCACAGCCCACTGGCTTTTAAATGCCATGGACGCAAGGAGAACAAAACTCCATTTCGTCTCCTCCAGCCGTTTGTCATAGCCATTGCAGGACTGTTCCTTAAAATTAACTGTTTTATTCCAGATCGTGTGATTGCATCTGATGGCACGACAGCAGTACAGAGCCTTTTCCCTTCCAAGAGCCGCTTTTCATCGTCTGGGCTCTGAACCACGCAGGTGCTGCCAGGGAGCTGATTGGATTGACACCGGACCCAGCCCAAAAGCTGACAATCAGCACGTCCGGAGCCCTGCACCAGATGGCACGGCCACCCCGCTCTGCTCCCAGACAAACCCTCAGCCACTCACAGCCCGACGCCCTGGCAAGCGAGACAGGAGGAAGGTCAAACCATCTGTTTGCTGAGAGCTCAGTGCCATGTTTAAGTACAAAGCATTTAAAGACTGGAAAGCTGATCTCCAGACTTCCCTAGAACTGCTCTAGTCTTGCTTCTACCCAGTCTCTGGGAGTTGCAATTGCTTTGGGAGCTAAAGCTGAACGTCCAGAACAGAAACAGGAAAGCACCCAACCCCTACAAGGAGCAGCCGGACAGTTGTACTCCTCAAACCAATGCTCCCTCACCAAAGTGTTGTGCTGCAATACAGAGCCAGACCAGACAGTATGGCCAGAGCAGGAAAAAAAAGACTCTCTTTTTCACTATTTAAGTTTCTTAAGCCCTTATTGCTAAAATATTTTAATTCTCCCTGCAGTTTCCATCCCTTCCCAGTGCAAAGCAGCTGCATTTCATGAGACTGTAACTACCACCAAGTGTTTGGAGGAGCCCCGAGACACACAGGCCCATCTACTCACACTTCTTAATTCCTCCTGCAAACAAGGAGACCATTCTTTTTGAAACCTGGCACTCCTGCACACCTAAACCATATCTTGAGTCCCCCAGTTTGAACACCTGGCTCACACTGCTTTGACCAGGTGAGCTGGGCTACATGACCTTCTTCCGAGCTCTCTCCAGCTTAGTCTTCAGGCTGTTATTTCTAAGTTTAAACAGGAAAAAACCCTAAGAATCTGTTTCAGGACCATCAGTCCGCTTGCTCGTTTGCCTCCAGGGCAAGCAGCTGTAACACCCAGGCTGCAGTGACATGCAGAGAAGGCTCTGGGGAGGCTCCCTTCACTGCCCCCAGACCCCCCGGTGTCCCTGGGACCCCTCCAGATCTGCTGAAGGCCCCAGCCTACATTTGCCCTGCCAGCAGCCACTGTAGGATACTTCAGACTTCAGCATCGCCCCACCCTCAACACACACAGAGCAGCTTAAAAGAGCTAACACACATGAAAAAAATACGACAGAAAAACACGAGGCAAAGCCCCCAGCCCCCATCACCTCAGTGAGGTAGCGCTGCCCCCCGCCCAACCTTTTATACGCGCACGGGGGCGGGGCCTCCTGCCCTCACCCTTGCCCTTCTCCAACATGGCGGCTCCGGCGAACGCCAGCTCTGCGCATGCGCCTGCCGGGAGCCTTTAAAAAGGCGAGGGGAGAGGCCATTTGGGTTCTTTGGCCGCTCGGGGCTCGTTTTGCTGTCGTGCTTGGTGTTCTGCGTGGGGCGATGTGGGGCTGGGCTGGGGCGGAAAGGGGAGCAGGAGGGGAGGGGAGTGGGGTGAGGGCTGCGTGACGTCAGCGCGGCGGGAGCGAGGCTGGGCGGGCGGTGCGTGAGGGAAGGAGGGCGGGGCCGCTGCTCGCCCGGGGGAGGGGTCCCAGTCCCCTCCCGGCCCGGCCCGTGGGGCTGTGGCGGGGCCTTCGCGCCGCCTGCGGGTTGTGCGGCGGGGCCGCGCTCTGGGGGCTCGCTCGGCCCTTCTGGGGGGCTTCCGCTGACCCCTCAGTCCTGGGCTGGCGGCTCTGAGGTGCCCGCAGGTGTTGAAGCAAAAGGCTGGGCCGGTGGTCACTAACGCCCGCTATGTGTTGGTGCTCCTACATCATGGAGAAGCTTGGGTGCCCTGGGTTTGTGGTTTCTCAGATGGCTGCCGTTGCTCACAGAGAACGCTAAATGCCCCAGTGAAGAATAGAAGGGTTTTCTGCAAGTTGTGGGTTTTCTCTTCAGACCGTGAGGTAGCCCTGTTGGTTAAACTGCCTGCGTCAGATGTTCAGTCTGCCTCGGGGCCTGTAGGTTTCTGCATCCCTGCACTGCTGAGGGCCTTATTAAGAGGCAAAGTCTCCCTTTTTCCTTGTGCTTTTCTCTTTCCAGAATGCGTTATGTGGCTGCCGACTTGCTGTCCTGGGTGGCGGTAGCAATCCTCCAGCCAAGAGCACTGAAAAGCTCCTTAGCTGTGTGTAGGCGCAGGTGATGAGCCGGACGGAAAGGCTGAGTGTGGCGCTGGGTGCCTTTTGATGGGGAAGCAGCTCTTCCCAAGTCTCCTCTACCTGAAAAGAGGGGATGATATCATGTAACATCTACTACTAAGGCATCTTACTACTATAACAGGGTGATCTTATGGGTCTGCTAAGGCTAAAGAATCTCTGCTAGCCTGATACGAAGTCGTGCGTGTCCTACCTTCTTCAGACTGGAGGTGATGATCTTGTCCTCAAAGACCCATGTGCGCAGCTATCAGCAGATAAGCATCTACAGCAGAGTGACCCAGTCCTGCAGCTGTAGGACACCTGTGAAGTCAGGGGTTATCATCACCATTAGGACAGTAAATCTGGCTGCTGTAGACAGTGACATCATGTCATGTGCCTGGATGAGATACTTGTCAGGTGAGCAGAGGAAGGGTTTCTCTGACTAATGCAAAACACAGTGTAGACTGGATGTTTGTATGCCAGATTCCTGTTATAAGGAGGGCGGGGGGGGGAAGTATGTTGGGGCACATCAGGGAGCTGCCAAAGTCACAGAAATACCGATGTTAAGGCAAGGCTCTAGGACTGATCATTAATGCCTGTCCCCCCACCCTCTTATAAAAGCTGTCAGTGAAATCAGTGGCAAAAATGTTGATCGTGTTGTCAGCTCTAGTGAAATTGGTGTTTCGGAAGGTGGGCGGGCAGATGGGAGCATGGTCTCTGGAACCAGTGTCAGCCTTTTCTGGTGAGGAGGCAGCAAGGGATTTGTTTCCAGGTGGGTGCTATGTGCTGATACAACACTTCAGCTGGCTAAGAGGTAGGCAAGGTGTGTGGGGTGAGCACAGCACATGTTGCCAAACTGGGAGAAATGACATTTTCCCCAGCATGGGCAAGTTCAGACCACTGTCAGAGCCGCACCTGTGTTCATGCTTGTGTTTCAGTGCACTAAGCTGGGGAGGTGCCAGGGCAACTCCTTGATTAATCATTCTACAGACTGTTTAGACACAAATAAACGAAAACATGTTCAACTTTCATGAAGCTGAAAAAGAGAGACATAAACTGATTTTGCTGAGATTAGACTCTTAAATGAGATTTCAACCCAAAATAAAACTCTTATCTTGACTGTCTACAGTGATTTCTCCCCCACCCCCAATCCTTTACTTTTCTTCCTGCTGTAGCTGTTGTGAATGTCCGGTTTCCCTGTTTTGGGCCCTGCAGCATCACAGGTTCCTTCCGATTGTTCACAGAAGCAGCAAGGCAATGAGGCTAGGCTTGTATGTGAGGAAGCGGGACACGGGCTATAGGCAAGGCTGATGAATCCTTCGGTGTTGGGACAGTCTTACTAATGTAAATGTGAAGCCAAAGCCAGAACTTTCACCCTTTTGTTCCAGGATGTGTGAGCAGAGGATGCAGTGTGAGAGAGGAAACAGACTCCAAACAGCAAGGAGTAGTCTGTACCTGTTCTAGAAATCTTGCAGGAGCTTTGCTTTTGTGGCAAGCCATGAGCCCTCTCCAGCTCAACATCTTGCAGTCATTAACTTCCTTTCAGGTGCCTTTTGCATCAGCAGCTTCAAGATTCAAAATTCTTCCTGGTCCTGCACAGGTTTTGTCCCTGACAGGGATCTGCCAGATGTCATGGGGCTTTTAGATTAGTGTTGAGGACTGCTACAAGTACAGCTGGATTAGGAAATTTTGGGAGGTGACTCAGCACACAGCTTGGATGAGCTCAGCCCCGCCTGAGCTCTGCCTCTTGCCCTGAACACCTTGCCTGGTTAAAGTTTCCTCGTCCAGGGTGATGCGTATAGAACAGCCAGACATTGCTGTCTAAGGGGAATGAGTTTGTGTTACACATGGCTGAGTGAAAAACCATTCAGGATGTGGCTTTTCCTTCCAGTGGTCTGCGTGGGAAGCAGAGCACCTACAGCACACAGCTAGTTAAATTCTGCAAGGCAGTACCAGCTCATCTGCTGCATGTTTAGTTTATTTGTCAAGGTATGTGCTGGTGCTTGAAGTCTGACAAACTGCACATCTGATTCAAAGCAGTGAGGTGGTTCATTGTCCCACAGAAATTAGTTCTTCAAAGTCTTTCTCTTGAAATAACTTGTACATCAGAAACTGTATGTAGGTTAGGAGCACCACTGGATTCCCAGAACAGCGCAGCACTGAGGTCACAGTTTTGTCATTGCAGAAGATCTGTGAAGGAAAAGTTTTGGTCTTGCATCAGCTCAATGCAAAAATCTTGGGGAATCAAGATAACCTCTTAGCATCTGTCAGCCTGTTCCCTGCTGTGTGCTGACTCTGCTACTGAATTGGTTTTTGCTGCATTTGAATGCCATGGGAGGAAAATCCTATTTTGGGTATTGCCCTGTATTTGTCAGTCAATTTGTGAATGCACGTGGATTCTGGTTTTTCATTTGGCTGCCTTTGAAGTGGTGCTTCAAACCAGCCCACGCTGGATGGCCAGTTTGCTCAAGGCCAAACTTGGCTTTATCGCCAAAGCTGGGGCAGAGAAACAAGAGAGAAACCAGCAGAGTCCCTCTGCTAGGTGCTGTTTCTGGCCCGGTGATGGAGGCGTGACACATGCCGAAGAGCATGAGGGCTCTTGGCCTTGTGAAACAGCAGACTTAAAACTCAGGGTGTCACACAGGGATGCACACACTCTGTGTGCCATCCTGTGCAGGGCAGAGAGAGGCTGAGAAACAGCTTGTGCATTTCCACATCAGGATTTCTCCATGACTGTTTATGCTATCTGTGTCGCTTCTATTGAGATCACCTGGGTTACTTCTACATTAGAAGCCCCTCTGGTGAGGTGTAGGTACCTCTCACTCTGACACAAAGCCCACCTAGGGCTGTGTAAATGGGTTTGCAATTTATTTTTTTTAACTTCTTGCTCCTTTTGAAAGACACCAGGGATGGTCCGAAGGTTTGAAAGACAGGGAGAAATGGCAGTACCTGCTAGTGATGGCTGAGGCAGGTAGAGACTTGGCTTCTGTTTACTCTTCCATGATAAACACTATTTACTTCTTGGTACTGCAAGGTTGGGTAAAAAGTTCAAACAAATGGATTTGCAAACTATCTCAGTAATATAGATGTGCGATTAAGAGTAAACATGGCCTGTGTGGCCTGATCGGTGGATTTGGTTTGCGATTTGAGTAAGTTATCCAGCTGTGTCTGGAAAGCAGTGCAATAATGCAACACAATTCTGGCTGCCTGCCCATGCAGCTGACTTAGGGGAGGAGGGCTTGAACCCACAGCTTGAAGCAGTGGGAATGTGGTTGCTTCTGCAAGGCTGGCTCTATTTTGGTTTTTGTCCTTGTCTAGGAGTTGAGCATCAAAGTTTTCCTTAATCTCAAGAGCTTCCTTTGCCTGGCTCACCAGTGGGTTTCGAGTGCCACATCCCTCTTGCCCCCAATAAACAGCACAGAGCAGCTTCTGGAATTGACCCTTCTCATTGCAGTTAATTCTTAGAGGTTCCTTACACTGGAATATTATTCCCAGTACATTTGTTCTCTTGACTAGGCATGGAAGGCATTTATTCCACTCGAGTCTTCAGTTTTTCTTTGCTGTTTTCCCTTTGCAGTTCAGCAGTGGGATCTGCAACGCTCATGCAAGGAGTGTCCAAGGAGCTTAGTGGTTTGGCTCCTAGGTGGAGCTGGGCGGTGACTGCTCCGGTGTGGAATTGGGGCTGGATTGACACTGTGCCGATGACACTCAGACAGCAAGAGTTTGGGGCTTAGCGGAGACCACAGCCCTGTTAGCACAGCATGTCCAACTCAGCTGCTACATCATCATCAGGGTTTCTTTGCAGCCCCTCTGCATAGATCAGGCTGCATCCACCCACAAAACTCACCCAGCACTGCCTCAACACACAACAAGAGGGAGAGAAGCATCTCCTAGGTGGTTTGGGAAGCCTTTTACCTGAAGACATTGGGTAGGTTTCCATGTATCTCAGAGAAGTATGTCCAAGTTCTTATTGTTTGTGTTGGACAGCTGTATCTGCTCTTGCCCAGCTTTCAGCGCTGCGTTTCCCCATAGCAGTTTCCTAATGTCTCACCTAGCTGCAAGGCTAAGAAGATGTTGCATTTCTGGATAGGTGATCAATAGATCACTGTGTTTGTCAGACTTTCCCCCCCTGCCCCTTTACGTCTTTATTGACCTGTTGCTCTACTGAAACCTCAGCCATTTAGGAAGCAGATTAAGCCACGAGTTGTTACCTGGACTCTGTCTTTTTACCCTTTTGCAAGCAAACTCGAACCTGAATTTGTGAAACTAATAATCCAATCACCTTCTCCAACTTCTCGAGCCTGTGGGATGGGGTTTGGTAATCTGTTACAAATGAGGCAAGACAGTTTTTGAGCAACATGTTGCAGGACTCTTGTATCCCAGCACGTATTTGCTGATTGCTACCTCCAGAGAGGCTGGACATTTCGACTGAGACCCCAGGGTACCACTAAANTCAAGAGCTTCCTTTGCCTGGCTCACCAGTGGGTTTCGAGTGCCACATCCCTCTTGCCCCCAATAAACAGCACAGAGCAGCTTCTGGAATTGACCCTTCTCATTGCAGTTAATTCTTAGAGGTTCCTTACACTGGAATATTATTCCCAGTACATTTGTTCTCTTGACTAGGCATGGAAGGCATTTATTCCACTCGAGTCTTCAGTTTTTCTTTGCTGTTTTCCCTTTGCAGTTCAGCAGTGGGATCTGCAACGCTCATGCAAGGAGTGTCCAAGGAGCTTAGTGGTTTGGCTCCTAGGTGGAGCTGGGCGGTGACTGCTCCGGTGTGGAATTGGGGCTGGATTGACACTGTGCCGATGACACTCAGACAGCAAGAGTTTGGGGCTTAGCGGAGACCACAGCCCTGTTAGCACAGCATGTCCAACTCAGCTGCTACATCATCATCAGGGTTTCTTTGCAGCCCCTCTGCATAGATCAGGCTGCATCCACCCACAAAACTCACCCAGCACTGCCTCAACACACAACAAGAGGGAGAGAAGCATCTCCTAGGTGGTTTGGGAAGCCTTTTACCTGAAGACATTGGGTAGGTTTCCATGTATCTCAGAGAAGTATGTCCAAGTTCTTATTGTTTGTGTTGGACAGCTGTATCTGCTCTTGCCCAGCTTTCAGCGCTGCGTTTCCCCATAGCAGTTTCCTAATGTCTCACCTAGCTGCAAGGCTAAGAAGATGTTGCATTTCTGGATAGGTGATCAATAGATCACTGTGTTTGTCAGACTTTCCCCCCCTGCCCCTTTACGTCTTTATTGACCTGTTGCTCTACTGAAACCTCAGCCATTTAGGAAGCAGATTAAGCCACGAGTTGTTACCTGGACTCTGTCTTTTTACCCTTTTGCAAGCAAACTCGAACCTGAATTTGTGAAACTAATAATCCAATCACCTTCTCCAACTTCTCGAGCCTGTGGGATGGGGTTTGGTAATCTGTTACAAATGAGGCAAGACAGTTTTTGAGCAACATATTGCAGGACTCTTGTATCCCAGCACGTATTTGCTGATTGCTACCTCCAGAGAGGCTGGACATTTCGACTGAGACCCCAGGGTACCACTAAAGCAGTCCACCAGCTTGGGGAAGCAGCTTTTCTCTCTGAAGGGCTCACTTCTGAGGCCCTGCTGACCACCCCTGGGCTGCTTCCCCAACACATCAGCGTGACATACAGCCCNTGCAGTTAATTCTTAGAGGTTCCTTACACTGGAATATTATTCCCAGTACATTTGTTCTCTTGACTAGGCATGGAAGGCATTTATTCCACTCGAGTCTTCAGTTTTTCTTTGCTGTTTTCCCTTTGCAGTTCAGCAGTGGGATCTGCAACGCTCATGCAAGGAGTGTCCAAGGAGCTTAGTGGTTTGGCTCCTAGGTGGAGCTGGGCGGTGACTGCTCCGGTGTGGAATTGGGGCTGGATTGACACTGTGCCGATGACACTCAGACAGCAAGAGTTTGGGGCTTAGCGGAGACCACAGCCCTGTTAGCACAGCATGTCCAACTCAGCTGCTACATCATCATCAGGGTTTCTTTGCAGCCCCTCTGCATAGATCAGGCTGCATCCACCCACAAAACTCACCCAGCACTGCCTCAACACACAACAAGAGGGAGAGAAGCATCTCCTAGGTGGTTTGGGAAGCCTTTTACCTGAAGACATTGGGTAGGTTTCCATGTATCTCAGAGAAGTATGTCCAAGTTCTTATTGTTTGTGTTGGACAGCTGTATCTGCTCTTGCCCAGCTTTCAGCGCTGCGTTTCCCCATAGCAGTTTCCTAATGTCTCACCTAGCTGCAAGGCTAAGAAGATGTTGCATTTCTGGATAGGTGATCAATAGATCACTGTGTTTGTCAGACTTTCCCCCCCTGCCCCTTTACGTCTTTATTGACCTGTTGCTCTACTGAAACCTCAGCCATTTAGGAAGCAGATTAAGCCACGAGTTGTTACCTGGACTCTGTCTTTTTACCCTTTTGCAAGCAAACTCGAACCTGAATTTGTGAAACTAATAATCCAATCACCTTCTCCAACTTCTCGAGCCTGTGGGATGGGGTTTGGTAATCTGTTACAAATGAGGCAAGACAGTTTTTGAGCAACATGTTGCAGGACTCTTGTATCCCAGCACGTATTTGCTGATTGCTACCTCCAGAGAGGCTGGACATTTCGACTGAGACCCCAGGGTACCACTAAAGCAGTCCACCAGCTTGGGGAAGCAGCTTTTCTCTCTGAAGGGCTCACTTCTGAGGCCCTGCTGACCACCCCTGGGCTGCTTCCCCAACACATCAGCGTGACATACAGCCCTCCGCATCGCCTGGGGCTTTTATGCAGCAGCTAAGCGCATGGCTTAGAATCATATCGCAATGTAGTAATTTTATTTTAATGAGTGGCCTTAGATATTAAGACATTACATCATCCACATCTGCCCACGACTGTTGTTTCACTGGATGTTTGGCTTAGCAATCTATGTCAAACAGAGATATAAGACAGTAAGAGTGTGGTTAGAAACAGAAGCAGGCTGGAAACAGCCACGGCTGAATATTGGCTGACTGTAGAAAAAAAACTCCAAACCTGTCCTGGGCAGCTCTTTTCTTGTGACTTGAGTGCTTGGTGTTAGCAGAGGTGATGAAGATAAATGGAAATAAGGAAAGATCTTTCTCTATACTGTTTAGAGGCTGCAGTTGCCTGATCGTATATGAAACTGGAGTGTTAGCTGCTTTGCAGGAATTGTCGCCTGCCATGCTGAATTCTGCATCCAGGATCTATGGGGCGTCTTCAGGATCGCTTGTAGCTACATTTGCACTGTGTGAGAGTGATCTAGGTAAGGCCTATGCACTTCCATTTATTCTCTGTCTAAAGAGATCAAATGTCTGGAAATTTTGGAGCTGCAAAAAGATCAGGGTTTTTTTAATAATCCTTAATCAGTGGTTAATTCCTCAGAATTTTACTTCATTGACTTCTTTAAGAGTGGAAGACATGGGTAAACTAACCATCACTGGGAAAACAGACCATAGTTATTTATTAAGTCATTGCATCTTATTAATTTGAATTAATGGTAAGCATATCTAATATAAGAAACAGAAGTCCCCTCCCTAATAAAGCATTTGAGGTTGTTGGTGGATTCCCAAAACACAGAGGGGAAAGAAAATATTGAATATGGAGAAGTTTGGTATTGCTATGGCATAAGCGAAAAAGAAAGTTATTGTCACAGAGCTTAGGGGGCATAGATGCAGAGCCAACAGGAGGAAATGTTACGCAAAGGCTTCCTGTCTGTTTTCTCCCATATCTCAAAAAATTTTTAAGATGTCTTGTGGAGGAAATGGAAGGAAATGGGAAAAGAAAACAAACTACTTCTGCTTCCTGCACTATTGAAGGTGCTTGGAAAATCTGGATCCACTCATGAGAACTTCAGCCCTAATGAAAATAGTGACTCTTTATGAGCATTTGCTAGCATGGTAAAATGCCGCTTTTCCAGGTGGAAGTGCAGCCCAGAAAGTACATAAATAATAATATAAGGGATGTGGACTGATTGCTATGCTTTGCTTTAGGTAAGCTTATGCGCTCCTTGGATCATGTGAGAACCTTTTTCTGGAGGTATCTTCTAGGAGGAGAAGTCCTTGAATTCTTAAGGGATGTCTTAAACAAAAGCCTGCCTCTGAATGCCCACCAGCTGGTATCTGGAAAGCTGCATGTTATCCTCACCCGTGTGCACGACTGGAAAAGTGTGGCAGTTTCAGAGTTTGCCTCGAAGGAGGAACTCATTCAGGTGAAAGCAGCCACAGGCACCCTCTGAGGGGAGAAGCTACATGAGATTTCCTGCCTGCCCATGCTGCACAGCATCCGCAGGGGAAGCTTGGGCCCTCGCAGCAGTCCATGCTGTGATTTCTGTCCTTGCTGCCCTCCAAAGCCAGACAGGGTCACAAGCTGAATATAATTTAAAAATAGGCCCTTTTGATTGCTGGCTGAAATGTCTACAGGGCCTGAGTATGCAGGGAGCAAAATGAGGCATTTCACAGGTTACCTTCCTGCTTAGCCAGCCCTGGTGTGGATATCGGACATGGTCTGGTCCACAATAGTTAGTGGTGCCCAATAACCCAGCCATGGGTCCTCGTTTTGGCATTCACAGATGAGCCACCATTCCCAAAGGCAACAGGTTTTCGTGGCTCTGTGCTCACCTCCATGCTTTCCGTTTCACCCACAGGCCATCACGTGCAGCTGCTTCCTCCCTGTGTGTTTTGGATTTTTACCTCCTAAGTACCGTGGGGTGGTAAGTAGACTTGTGATTTGGAGACCCTACCCCAGGCCAGGCCAAGGGCCCATCTAGCCTGTGTCCTTTCTCCAGTGGTGGCATTAATCATAACAGTGTTTGCCACCAAAGTTGCTTGGTGCTATGTTCACGCAGTGTCTGCAGACTGTGAACGCAGGTGCCCCACAATCTGACCTCCCTGCAGACAGAACTGACCTTCTCACGAAAGCATCCACCCTCAGCCTGTCCATGAGGTTAGCTCAACTCCTTTCTGCTGCTCTGTTGCCCGATTTCACAAAAGAGTAATGTTGCAGCTGGAAGCAAGGAGGTGGTGGGACAGTGGTCAGGGCTGTTCCCTGGAAGGGGATCTCTGTAGCCCCAGTACCTCAGTCTAATTTCGGCCTTGGTGGGGAAGAAACCCCAAATGCATGCACATGTGNCCTCAGCCTGTCCATGAGGTTAGCTCAACTCCTTTCTGCTGCTCTGTTGCCCGATTTCACAAAAGAGTAATGTTGCAGCTGGAAGCAAGGAGGTGGTGGGACAGTGGTCAGGGCTGTTCCCTGGAAGGGGATCTCTGTAGCCCCAGTACCTCAGTCTAATTTCGGCCTTGGTGGGGAAGAAACCCCAAATGCATGCACATGTGACACAGCCCTCTGCTCTGTGAAAAGAGGAAGGCTCAGGGTTCCTTGTTTTTTCTTCTAGCGCTACGTTGATGGGGAACTCAGCATGTGGCAGGCCAACTTTGTGTCCCGGACCACGCTCACCGTGTCTGCTTTTGCCGGCGAATATGACATCTGTCCCAAAGATGGCCCAGCTGCCTTCTTCAGTTTCCAAATCTCTGACTGTATTTTACAGATATCAAAAAGAAACTTCTACCGCTTCAAGTTTATCTTCCAGCTTCCCACACGTCAAGTGAGCTGCTTCTACAGGTACCCAGAGCCATGAGGTCCCTATAACTGGCCCTCTACCCTGACTGCCACCTCCTCCCTGCAGGTTCTGGACCAGTTTTATGCCCATGGCTACCAGGACACAGTCTCCTACTTGAAAAGACTAAGTAAGTGATTGGGAGTGAGGAGCAGGTAGGTCGGGCGCTTCTCTTACAACACTGGTTTTCTGACAGAAGGTAAGAGATGCTGCCAAATCATCTAGAATGACCGGGGCAGAGAGATCCCTGTATCCCTGGCATTGTCAAGATTACTTGAGTCCCATCCTCTCTGGCCTCTCCTGAAGGTCCCTGTTCACCCCTTCCCCTCGGATAAGTCCCCTCTTCTCTGCCACACTGGGCATGGTAGAGCTTTCCAGGGAATGCAGGTCCCCAGGACCTAGACAGGAGAAATTTGGGCTCGAGTGCCCTATGTAGTGTTAGACTGATAATNGTTGCAGCTGGAAGCAAGGAGGTGGTGGGACAGTGGTCAGGGCTGTTCCCTGGAAGGGGATCTCTGTAGCCCCAGTACCTCAGTCTAATTTCGGCCTTGGTGGGGAAGAAACCCCAAATGCATGCACATGTGACACAGCCCTCTGCTCTGTGAAAAGAGGAAGGCTCAGGGTTCCTTGTTTTTTCTTCTAGCGCTACGTTGATGGGGAACTCAGCATGTGGCAGGCCAACTTTGTGTCCCGGACCACGCTCACCGTGTCTGCTTTTGCCGGCGAATATGACATCTGTCCCAAAGATGGCCCAGCTGCCTTCTTCAGTTTCCAAATCTCTGACTGTATTTTACAGATATCAAAAAGAAACTTCTACCGCTTCAAGTTTATCTTCCAGCTTCCCACACGTCAAGTGAGCTGCTTCTACAGGTACCCAGAGCCATGAGGTCCCTATAACTGGCCCTCTACCCTGACTGCCACCTCCTCCCTGCAGGTTCTGGACCAGTTTTATGCCCATGGCTACCAGGACACAGTCTCCTACTTGAAAAGACTAAGTAAGTGATTGGGAGTGAGGAGCAGGTAGGTCGGGCGCTTCTCTTACAACACTGGTTTTCTGACAGAAGGTAAGAGATGCTGCCAAATCATCTAGAATGACCGGGGCAGAGAGATCCCTGTATCCCTGGCATTGTCAAGATTACTTGAGTCCCATCCTCTCTGGCCTCTCCTGAAGGTCCCTGTTCACCCCTTCCCCTCGGATAAGTCCCCTCTTCTCTGCCACACTGGGCATGGTAGAGCTTTCCAGGGAATGCAGGTCCCCAGGACCTAGACAGGAGAAATTTGGGCTCGAGTGCCCTATGTAGTGTTAGACTGATAATGCACAAAGCAGCAATGTTTGGTGATCGCTGGCCCAGAAATGCAAATCAGATTAGCCATGCACTGTGGTCATCAGTCTCCCTATTTTCCAGTCAACCTGGTCATGCCTCACATTGCTGGAGACCTGGTAGCTGACCAACAAGCAGTGTGAGCTGGATTCTTTTCCCACCAGGTGAATTTGGTATAAATTACCTTGATGAGGACTTTATGCTTTCATTGGCCAAGGAATCATCTCAGAAAAGTGAAGGATCCCTGCACTGGAAGCCAGAAACAAGAGTACTTCGCTTTAGAGCCACAGACCGTGCAGATGTCACTGAAGAGAATCCGGAGACCATCCGGGCAGCAGATGAAGTGGAAGAAGACGACCCACACCACCTTCCCCACCATCAGAAAGGTAGAGGACCAGCACTTCCTTTACCCCATCAGTTTTCAGTGGCTAAGTGCCACTTGCCCAGGGCTCTCGCTGCCAAAAGAGGGTGTCTGGGGTTTTGCAGGCTCTAGTGGGTGAGAACATCAGGAATGGGAGCAAGTCCCCTCTTAGGTCAGTGGTTATTAGTGAAGCCTCATGCAGAACTTGTTTTGAGTGAGGATTGACGACTTAGGCTGTGGCCAGGTCAGAAGGTTTCTTTGGAGAAGTAGCTCTTTTTATGAATAAAGCCGTTTACTCACCTTGCAAGGTAATAACAGGTCCTACCTGCGCATCATTTCATAAAGGGCGAGGGACAGAGTAGTGTCCCAATGGTTAGAGCTGGATTTGCTGTGCCAGCTAAATCAAAATTCCTACTTAGTTACTTGGGTGTGCAGTCATGTGTAAATACTTAAGTACAAGAAAAGCTTATTAGAGCAGCAGGTAAATCTCTACTTCTATTGTTTTTAAGCAACATAAGGCAGGTTTAAATCCAAAACTAGTTTTCTGCAATCCTATGCAAAATAATGCCCTCTCTCATTTCAGTTTTGACGTGGAAAACCGATGAACCCTCAGCTTTTCAGATTCCAGTTTGTCTTACTAACAGAATACAAAGTATGCACTGGAATGCAAAATTTCTTGTAATTTTATTATTTATTTTCTTTTTCTTTCTGTGTCTTTCAACGTTTTGGAATTTGGCAGCTTAGGAAAAACTACGTAACTTTTCCAACATAATGATGGTTTAAAATGTTGCCACATAAATTAAATAAAAAATGAAAAGACCCAAGTATTGTTCTGCTATATCTAAGAGTACCACACCAAATGAGGAATATAAAGAGGAAAGAACAGGACCCATTACCATTCCAGATCTAAAAACAAAAGCTTGAGAAACATAAAAATGAAAGCAAAGAGGGCATCTCCATTGAAAACAAGGTAACTCTACCTGTGGGAAAAGACCCACTATAGAAACACAGGACACAGTGTAAGGCTGTACAGTTTGCTTCCATGCTTGCCTTTTTAAAGGCTTCATCAGTCCGAGGTACATGGAGCTTTTGAAAGCAACATAGTAGGACCCAGGTGTCTTTGGGGGTTGGGCAGGCTCTGGACTATAAGGAGTCTCTTGGTCTCAGGTTTGCAGCTGGGCTGCAACATTTTTCACCAAACTAAGGTCCCCTGTGGAAGGAATCAAGAGACAGAGAGCAACCAAGAGGTAAGTCAGGTCTCTCAGTCTCCAGAGGAGAAGGACATCAGATTTTTCAGTTCTGGAAAGCAAAAGCCTTGATGATCTAGGCCAGGAAAAGGCTATTTTACTGTTTATCTATACTATAATATCATTGATGTTACCAAATAAGCAAGGGTATAAACCTGCGAACGACTCGCATCTGTTTTCCTGAATAAGTCAGAATATCTCTAAAGGACTACTGCTGCGGTGGAGCCTGCACACCAGCAAGGCTCTGGCTGGGTTAACAGGTTAACCACAAGCATTTGTATGTTTATCCACGTGCCCTCCAGGACTATTACACAGTGAGTTGCACCCTCCTTAGGATCTAGACTAGAAGCAGAGCCTGGCACAAAGCACCTGTGGCCACCAGCCAGAGACACAGGCAGGGTCTGACACATGTTTGTTTTCATTTGTCTTGGTGGCATGAGTCAGGCCCCAGGACTCCCCTTCCCACTAGATCTGCAGTGGGATCTAGCTTTAGAGAGAGTTCCTGCTGACCTGGCTTGTCTCCACACTCTCATCCCATCCACCTCCGACTTCACATCTCCGCTGACTTCGGTGCAGACCAGGGCAAGGAACAGGACAGTAGTGTGACAGCGCTACTTTAAGGATAACAAAACCTGCTTATCCCATTACCCTGTAGACAACAGGAGGGAGGGAAGCAGCCCTGGTCAGGTATTTGAATCCAGTTTGTCTCACGAGATCTGACAGAAGTGTCTGTCTGATCGACCAATCTGGTTTTACTCCCTTCAGGGCCGTGCCAGCCACAGAAGAGTGTTTCTGACCCCACTGCTGCCGTTGGCCCCAGTTTATGTTTTAAAGAGAGAAGGAGCAACTTGCAACCCAGCCTGCAGGCAGACACCGAGATGCACTGAAGAGAATGCCGTGGCAGCGATGTCCCCAGCACTGGCAGAGCCTCAGTCCCCATCTTATCCCCCACAGACCCCAGGTGATTCCCATGACCCAGCTTTAAAGAAGGCATTTCAGGCTGAAAACAGGATTGATTGCAGCTGGTTTGAACTGGGTGCAGCTGGGTTTCCCATCTTGTCCCTCCCTAGGGGTGAAACAAGATCCTGCATGAGGTGATTGCAAGAGATGCCAAACTTTGCCTCTATCTGTTGCCTCTGGCAGAGCCTTCTTTTGCCATTAGCTCCAAGCTCATACAGAGGAGACAGCTTCAGGTGTGCTTGTTTGAAAAGATGGGTATTAATAAAGCAAAATTAAAAGATGGGTATTAATAAAGCAAAAGACAGCTGATTTGAATGATGAGTTTTTAAATACTTCTTGGCACATCTCTGCAGGTTTGGAGCAGGAGGGTTCTGTGCTGTGACCATTTTGTTTTCATAGAATCATAGGATGGTAGGGGTTGGAAGGGACCTCTAGAGATCATCTAGTCCAACCCCCCTGCTAAAGCAGGTTAGCCTAGAGCAGGTTGCACAGGAATGCATCCAGGCGGGTTTTGAATCTCTCCAGAGAAGGAGACTCCACAACCTCTCTGGGCAGCCTGTGCCAGGGCTCTGTCACCCTCACAGTAAAGAAGTTCCTCCTCACGTTCAGGTGGAACTGCCTGTGTTCCAGTTTGTGCCCATTGCCCCTTGTCCTGTCGCTGGGCACCACTGAGAAGAGTCTGACCCCATCC